>CM060683.1:198242165-198699047 GCA_030686995.1 Artemisia argyi | reverse complement strand
GACTTATTATCCAAGTCAAGAAGAAGCATCATCCAAATACGAATACCACACATTAGTATACAGAGAAACCAAAAACTAGGGCTAAATAAGGGAATATTTGTTTAAGCTAATGTTTAGGCTTAAGAGCTTATTTGACTATGCTTAAATCTCATACGCCTATATTTTCCAGCTTATCTCCATACTTGTGAGATTATTATGACTTAAAGATGGAAGATAAGCTCATAAGCTAAACTATAAGACGGAAAAAAATGAGCTTATGAGATATAAGCTGAAAGCCCAAACATAAGCTTGAACAAATCCAATTATAAGCACATAAGCTAAACTATCACAACCAATTATAAGGGGATGTTTGTTTAAGCTTATTTTTAGGCTTACGAGCTTATTTGACAATGCTTATATCTCATACGCTCATAATTTTCAGCTTATTTTGAGACTTGTGAGGTTATTATGACTTAAAGATGGAAGATAAGCTCATAAGGTAGAAAAAAGACGGATAAAGAAGAGCTTATGAGATATAAGCCGAACAAAATAAGATCATAAGCCCAAAATAAGCTTAAGCAATAATCCAATAAATAAAATTGGCAAACCCCAATTAGTCCATACTTCTAATCACCTTCCCAATTCATGTAAAAGACAAATAATATGAGTAAAGATTAATAAATTATTACAACCAATTAGATTTATATAAATCATGTAAACCTCTAAAGCCCGAAAATCCATACTTGTAATCAGCATCTCGATTTATATTAAGAAATATATTATCACAACTAATTGTACACCAAGAGTAAAATTAAATGCTGCCAACCTCTAAAACAATACGAATCACTTTTGGGAATTGATAAAGAAAGCGTACCATCAGTTTTATCGATGTCAGTCAAAAAATCCGCTGCAAAAATGATAGTTGCTGTGGAGAGCGATGGAGAGGTGGTGGGGTGGGATTGGAAATGTGGGGTATTGTGTTTGGTAGGTGGAGAGTAATTGTTTGAGTTAACTGCTTTTTGTTTTTATAGGATTGAGTGGCAACTGCAAAAGAAAAAACGGATGAAAAAAAAGTTTTTTTTTTTTTTTTTTTTTTAAGAGTAAATTACATAAATAGTCCTTCTGGTTTGTATTTTGAGGGGAAAAACAAAAATCACAATCTTATGCACTCACACTATGCATCTATATCACGTTACTCCTTTTTTAATGACCGTTTAAACGCCGTTGGTTAGTTGGACATAACCTATAATTTTTGCATACCACAAGGACATGACCCGTCGAAAAAAAAAACACGGGGACAATATATGTGAAACCCAACCTTAAGGACTAATTAAGTAATTCACTCATTTAGTTATTTACAATTTGGGATTTGCTAATGGGTGCCCAGTAGCCATTGATTAAAGTATAAACATATGAAAAGTTTGAGTGTATTAAATTAAAATTTATATTTAATTATTTTAAATTTTACAGTTATTTAATGTTAATTAAATGCATTTTTTATTGTAAAAATAAAATTTGAGTGTATTAGTTACATATTAATTGCATGTATTTATAGTTTAAAAGATGTTCATTGGACAGTCTTTAGCAAATCCCTTACAATTTTACTCTTACACATAAATGGTAGAAATATTTATAATAGTATTTTATACCTTCGAATCCAAATTCCGTGAAATAATTTTTTTTTATCATATTTTGATTATGTTCACTTTTGATATATTATAGCTTAAAAAGTCGAGTTATTGAGCTAGTGCTGAGTTTTTTTTTTTTTTTTTTTTTTTTTTTTTTTTTTTTTTTTTTTTTTTTAGCATGATTTTCGACCTTTTTGGCCGACTAATCTACAGGGTATTTACCATTCAAAAGTTAAATGGGTCGAAATAGCCATCTGTACTAGTGTTGGTTAGTTGCTGTACTGCTTTTGGAACCTGTTAACACTAACAGATAAACAAGCATAACCCATAATGCTTTTAAAGGATGACTCGTCCGATATGGCTAAGATTTCAAGAAAGGTTCCAACCTTGTTCGTGAAGTTCAGGACACCACCGAGAATCACCAGTTAGTTACTTTTTTATACAAATCTAACATTAATGCAGACTAATAACTACTAATTGCTTAAATTACATCAGGAATCCATAAAGATCCGTAAAAATACCATATCATTTATCATTTATTATGCCAATGAACATACAAATTCAAAAAATTAAATTGGTCCAAACACACGTACATAGTATTGATTCAAATAAGGAAGATCCATTGACGTTACAAATGAACATAGTATTGATTCAAATAAGAAACATCCATTGACATTACTGTTTATGAGATAATTTCAGCCATGAATGAATTTGTTGCTCTTCTTTCCCGAAATGAACATAGTATTGATTCAAATAAGGAAGATCCATTGAAATTACATAGTATTGATTCAAATAAGGAAGATTCATTGAAATTACAAATGAGTTGATACATTGATATTGCCTACTTGAGCAGCACATCTAAAAAGATACGCCAACCTTATTAACTACTAGAGCAAAAATGAAAATAAAACATGCACCATAGACGTCACTGTAAGTATCGTTATCGTCACTGCCTTTGAATAACTCAAGAAAAACATATGGGGTTTGATGAAGTAGATGTCGTCTCCAATCTGCCTTTAGAATTGATAATCAGACCATATGACGAATACAAGCTCCAAATAACACTAATAACTAGCAATACACCACATTGACCACCTGCACAAACTAAAACAAACACACTTTATCATTCTTTCGAGCTTCAAACATATGAATGACAGTAAATGTAGCCTTGGCATTGGTGATATTACTGAGCCCCTTCCAGTAATTTGTTGCTCTTTCAAAGGGAAGAAAATATTTACGTTGTTAAGAAACTAACTGTCCAATACAGAAGTCGAAATTTCAAGCATTATACTTATAAATGGATCAATTTATGTTATGTTATATTTAATGGGTTCAACAGGCTGAAAACATTCATTATTAATCATTGTTTGTTAAACAAATTTAAGAAAAGGACAGACCACGTTTGCAGGTCAACCTGATCCAGTCCAGACTAAAATTACCAGTTTGACTTCTTTCCCAACCTGACTAGCTGCCCGTTATGAAACACCTCTAGTTTAGAATAAATGAAAATATTACTTTGTCAATTTCTGGAAATATTATTTTTACCTGTGGCCTCAACCAAGAAGGATACAATGTGACTTATAAAGCATTAGCCAATGCTTTTCTGCAATACAAAGAAATGTGAATACCAACGGGTTAGGACTGAAAGTATCATATATATGTTCACAATGCTAACGAGTCAATGTCAAAAACAACCATTCATCAGGGTATTTTAGCTTATGTGCAGCCATTCTTCTACGAATCTGTAATTCCACCAACACATTTCATGTATCTAGGTCTCCTGCACAAAGAAACATGTGACAGTGATACTGATGTAAACCTGAATCTATAGTGACAAAAATTCGAGCAGTAATTTGACAAGTACCCTTGTATTCAGTCTATATATAGGCCCTCATGTTCTGCTGAGAGATGAAATGCCTAAAATGCTAACTTTACTCCACTAGCAGATCTAAACATAAAACTACACATACTTAATTGAAATTTACAATTAAACCCTAAGTTTCAATTAGATCTTCAACTACAAACACATATACAACATAATTTGAACTTAACATTTATTTAATACAGCTAACAAATCTAATCTAAAAGAAAATGCAAATATGAACCCAAATACAAAAGCTTTACCAATAAACTGCTAGTTCGAGGTCATATGAATAAGGCTGGCAAGCATTCTATGTGGAATCGAGCTTTAAAAAAGGGACCAATAACCAGTAATTGAACCATCAACAGTTGGAATTTTATGATTAAATGGATGTCAGAGAAAGATTGCATAACTGGTTGTTGAATATTTTCGAACTCAAGCCGTCAATTGGAAACATGTAAAAAGTGATTTAAGGGTTTATGTTTATGTGGTCTAGGTGAAAAGAAATAAGAAAGCAAAGTGAAAAAAAGAAGGGGGAGAAACCCCGCTCAAAAGGGAAAAGTTAAAGTAAATAAAGCCGGGTTTTTATTTATAAAACAGGGCTCTATTTTGTGGCCAAATTAGACCCCGGTTTTCTCATTTCATAACCGGGCTTTATGCCTTGTTTTTAACGGACACCTTTATAGATCCCTTTTGTCCTATTAGGGGGGCTTTATTTCAGATATTGTAGTAGTGTGAGAAAAGAGAGTTTATGGGGAGTCAAAGAATTTCAGTACCAAGGTACATAGCTATCTGACCAATCTTCAAACCCAAACACTCCTTTTATCCATAGCCATCCAAATTAATGATCATTTCATTTACTACCAAACAGGAAACTATCCTTTATTCCAAACACCAAGATACATAGCCAGTTAGGTATATAACAACTTTTCTGATCAACAAGGGAGGTATGGTTAACCGGACATAGTTAGGGCAAAGTAGCTTCATCTTTCACAGCTCACTAGCCCCCATCCTAAAGAAACCACACCTCACTCTTCACATAATCCCATTCATGTCATATATCTTATAAGTTTGAATAACTGCTACTGATTTCTTAACATTATGGCTCATAAGCTGCAACATCCTAGTACAAACTCAATATTAGGTATGGGTGCAAACCTGATATAACATTCATACGCAAAATACAACTTTGATTGCCAGTTGCAGATACAAAAGTTTGATCATGTTAACAAGATCAAAAACATTACCTCTGAATGTGAGGTAGATGCATATCTAGCAGATCGTTCTTCGTCAGTCATACTTTCTGCAACATTAAAAAACAACTCACAATTAGATCAAATTGTACACGTTACATTACATTAAAACGACGACGGTAATTAGAGTGTACACCAGAAAAACTAATGAACCTTGCAACTTTTATAACCAAACTTCAGAAAGATAAAGTCTTTAGATGTGTGGTTCTTATAATGATGCAGAACAAGGCAACGTACATTATATTAGTTTCAATCATGCCCAAAAGATACTAAGACGTACTGTATATGGATAACCACATGCTTAACTTATCCAGTTATTCATTATCGAAAAACCCCTTAATCCCCCAAATAACTAATAAGCACTTTGGCAGAAGCTTACTCAGCCTGTAAGCTCTTTATAAAAGCTTACCCAAACACCCCCTAAATCCCATATTCCCATGACAGGTATCATTCTCACAAACGCACGCTGCTTTACACATGATAATTAGGGAAAAAATAAATACATTCCAATGTATAACGCACTTTGACAAAAGCTTACCTAAACACATTCAATAAGCTTTTTAACTTTTTTATACCCAACAATTTATTAACCTCTTAAAATAAGCCTACAAAAAGTGATCCACGATTACGAGCTACAAGGCCAGTGACCAGGGCGAGTTGAGCAGAATCGGCCAAAAGATTCAATTTGGTCACAAGTTGGTCAGCTCGGTGCTAACTCGTAAAAAAACTCGGGTTGATGTATTTTAACAAGTGTGTTAAAGTTTCTAAACATATACTTCTATGGTCCATGAACATTTATATAGTCCTATAAACATGTCATACTCTTACACATAGCTTCAATCATGCCCACAATATACTAGGGGGACGTTTAGGTAAGGTAAGAGTTAATAAAACTTATGCATTCTCGAAATACCCCAAACTAATGGAATCAGCTTATTAGCTTAATCCTCCTTTCAAAAACACATAAGCCCTTTAATATAAGCAAAAATTCAATAAGTTTTTTAGCCTTATTATTAAAACACAATAAACTATTAAGCTCTTTAAATAAGGTATTTAAATAAGGTTACCCAAACACCCCCTAAATCCCATATGATCACACTACTATAACACATAATAGTTAAAAAAAAAAAAAAAAAAAAAAAAGTTATCCCAATATAATAAACATAAAGTCATCCTTACCAATCTCTCATTTCTTCGAATTATACGGTTAGGGTTTTTTTTAATTTTTATGAAATTTGGGGAATTTGTTTAAATTAGAGGGAATTTCTTAAAGGGTTAATGTTTCGGTGGTGGGATGCTGGTGTGGTGGTTAGAAATTGTTTCAGAGAGTGTACAAGCGATAATGAGGAATGAGGTTGGAAGGGCTGGTCAGTGGGTCAACGGGGTGTCAAAATACCTCCTAACCCTAACCCGACTAAAACTATTCGGGTCGGATTACTCGGGTCAAAAATTGAATTCGGGTTATTCAGATCAACCCGAGTAACCCGAATACTAAATAGGATCGGGTATCGGGTTGAAATTGTTTGGCTAACTCGGGTTTGGGTTGACCCGTTTGACCCAAATAAAGATTTTTTTTTTTAATTTTTTGATATATTATTTTATAGATTATCCATATAAATTATAACAAATATGCAAATTTATGAGGATACTCATATTCGGGTTGACCCGACCCGAATTGATCTTAACCCAAGTTCAAATAAGGTCGGGTTCGGGTATATTATTTATAGCCTTGACCAGACTTTGACCCGACCCGAATTGACCCGACTGACACCACTAACTGGGTGTGTATTTAATTTAAGGTGCTTTTATTAATTTTATATAAGTTGAAGGGTTAAATGTGTAAAATTGTGATAAGATAAAGGATAATGAACATTACAACATGAACATACAACAACAATAACCAAATTATGTGGAAGAGAGTTATGAGAAGGTGAGATGTAAACAAAAACACCTTTAAATAGAGATAGCAAGGTACCCGCTCGTTGCAGCGGCGGGTACCCCGAAATAAATTTTTTTGATAAAATTAATAAAAATGTCGCTGGAAGTCATTCTGACACCTAAATTTGCCTCGAGACGAAATACTAAAAGAGTTGGTAAACTACACTTCCCACCCTAGCATATATTTACAATCTTAGTCCCTAATGGTGCAATAGGGTTCACACAAGGTCCAAAACAATTTCCTATATAAACCTCATTAAACTCTCACTTAGGGTTTGACACCCTTTCTCTCTCAAACCAGCCACACCTTATTTCTTCTTCTTCTCTAGTCGTTTTTTCGGCCAAACAAACACCACCGTCGACCACTTAAACTCACTGCCACCACCACCACACTCTTTACAACCTCCCCATCATTTTGACGTACATCACGCGTCAAGAAACACCTCCCAACACCACGATTAACACCACCACAGCTCGAGTTCATCACCAAAACAAATCACTCTCGTTTTGTTGATACCGGCGGTCGAATGTAGGAAAACTCACCACCCTTTTTGTCGTTCTAGCGACGGTGGGGGATAAGTACATGAATTTTTAAGAGTTTTTGATTAAATAAAGATTAAAACTAATAAATATGAAGCTAAATAATTGTTTGGTATCATTTTCTTTCTTGTTGTTGTTGTCGTTGTTATTGAGTCGCGAAAACAAGGGATGCCGTGAGCTTGAGCTCACAGCCTTGTATATCGAGTAGAGTTTATTGAGTCGAGTCTTGGTCATAGGTTCGTGTATAGGTTAAGATGGAGGATTGTACTTCGTGTTTAAATGATTGTAATATTGGTGTAGGGATGTTTTTAATGCTATTAATGTGGAATGAGGGTTGTATATTTTGTTTAAATGATTGTAATATTGGGTGTAGGGATGTCTTTAATGCTATTAATGTAAAATGAGGGTTGTACATTGTGTTTAAATGATTGTAATATTGGGTGTAGGGGTGTTTTTAATGCTATTATTGTAGAATGAGGGTTGTACATTGTGTTTAGATGATTATAATATTGGGTGTAGAGGTCTTTTTAATGTTATTAATGTAGAATGAGGGTTGTACATTGTGTTTAAATGATTGTAATATTAGGTGTAGGGGTGTTTTTAATGCTATTAATGTAGAATTCTAAGGAAAGTGATCTGAATTTCGATGCATGCTAGTTTTTATTGTACACAATGCAGTGGTTGTTGTAATTATGAAAATTGCTTGCTTTAAAGTGTTGTAAATCATGCATCATTTTTTGTACATCTGAATTTTTTGGAGAAAGAGTCCTTCTTCCATTATAAGTAGTATAGATAGTGAAAATGTTTTTTATGTGATTTATGAAGGGATTTGTTTTGCTTTTAACTGAAAGTTAAAGGGGTAATAGCGTAAATTTAAATGAGACGAAGGATAAGAAAGGTAAAGGTGTTTTCTTATTTAAATAAGTGAGTGAAAACTTAAAACTAATTTGTACATTTTACTTAAATGTAAGGCTGAAATAAACTTAAAACTAATGTATCTTATTTCTTGGATATAAAATTAGCTATTAATTATTTTTTTTCTTTTACTTAAAATCATTATATGTTATAATAATTTACAATTACATTTTTTTTATACGTTGTATGATTAAATGTTAAACGAAACACCTAACCAGAATATCACAATCATAATTATGTGTCCTGATAAAGTCTCGTTGCTATGCACGACTACTCGACACTCATATAGTATATATATAATAAAACAAAATCTTTATGAAATTCCCTCCCAACTGAAGTCACTAAATATGTCATAAATGACGTCAATATCAACGCAACTTTATCACTTCCTTATTTCATATTTACATATTTAGTCCTTTTTATTAGTCTTCTATTACTACTACATCTCACAAAACTTATTCATTATTTTGACCCTCAAACTACTACTTTCCCTCCTAACAAGTGTTTACTCATCACCTGTTCTTGAAGCATCTGTTCCTGAAGCATCTTGTTATCCTTTTTGGATTGTTTGAAGAATATTCATGTACTTCTCTTATTATTTTATTTTATTTATTTATTTTTAAATAGCTTGTTAGTTGTCAGTTGTTCATGTACTTCTCTTATTATCCAAGGATTTTTTATTATTATTTTTTTATGCATAATTTTTGAAGCTCAAATCAGCTCACCATAATCTACTAATGGCTTATTCAATTCTTATTCATCCATATTCATCACAATTACCAACACTTTATAAAATCCAAGTATTGAAATCAGTTCCTCAACTGGGTTTATCTTATTTGTGGCTAGAAATACTTTTCATTCTTCTTATTTTAGTTTTTCTTCTTACCGAATATAATAAAACAAAATCCTTTTGAAATTCCCTCCCAGCCAATTAACGTCACCTAATACGTCATAAATGACGTCATTAAATATCAACGCAACTTTATCTAGGGGTGAGCATCGGGTCAACCGGACCAAAAAAAACCCGGATCAGACCGAAATCGATTTAGCCCAAAACCACGGACCGAGAAGGCAAAATGGTAGTTGTACGTAAGACCGGACCGGACCGAGGACCGAACATGATGTAAAGTGTGGACCGAGGACCGAACTGAAAAATGTTCGGTCTGGTCCAGTCGGTCCGATCTCTTGGTTCGGTCTAGCCCCTAACTTTATCACTTCCTTATTCCATATTTACATATTTAGTCCTTCTGTTTATTAGTTTTCTACTAGTACATGCCCTCACAAAACTTATTCATTATTTTGACCCTCAAACTACTACATTCCCTAACAAGTGTTTACTCATCACCTGTTCTTGAAGCATATAGTTATCCTTTTTGGATTGTTTGAAGAATATTCATAAACTTCTCTTATTATGCAAGGATTGTTTGAAGAATTATTTTTTGTTTATGCATAATTTTTCATGCTCAGATCAAGTCACCATAATCTAACAATGGCTTATTCAATTCTCATTCATCCATATGCATCATCATTACCAACACTTTATAAAATCCAGGTATTGAAATCAGTTCCTCAACTGGGTTTATCTTATGTTTCTACTTGGAACGGACTTAAGTCAAATGGGTTTTCAGTTTGAATAAAAACTTTAAAAAATGGTATGTTTTTAGCAAGTTGTAGTGTAGTTGGTGCGAAGTCAGTTTGAACTTTTCTAATGTAAAAAAATGTTAATTTTTGTTATAAATTTGAGACTCAATAAGTTTAATTTGTAGTACTTACTATCTATTTGATTAGTGGCAGGTGGAATTACCGAATTAGTAGAAATAACTTTGAAATTGATATCAAATTTGAGGTTGAAATGTTACTTAGTTTGACTTACAAAGTCAAAATGGTTATATGTGTGACTTTAAAAATGAAATAGGTTTTATCTTATCCTTTTCACTTGGAATGGACTCAGGTAAAATTGGTTGTCAGTGTCATTATAATATTTTAATTTTGGTATGTTTTTGTTCAGTTTTGGGCTAGTTATTAGAAGTCAAACTTAGGTTGAAAAAAAAGTACAAAGTCAAACTTATTGAGTTTGAAATGTATAAAGATGTAAGCTTTTGGCATGCGATTTTACACCAGTTTATTAAATTTGTATAGTAGTACTTAAGTTGAGTGTAATTTCTTATTGCATGGTTTCATTTGAATGTGTAGTTTCTTACTACGAGGTTAATTTAAGTGATATTTATTGCATGATTTTGTATTGAAAGATTTCATTTTATTTGCAAAAGTTCTAAATTCCAAATTAAGTAATGGATTTACAAAGTTGTTTGCTTTCTTTTTCATAAACTATAACTTATGTATTTCAAAGTTACTTAACAACTTATATTAGCTACCTGTGGATTTCACGGGCGTATAGGCTAGTAAGCTAACAAACAAAAAACAATAGCTACAAAACCCAAAACAATGGTTGTAAATTAAATGGTTATAAAACTTCAAAATGTCTTTAGTCTTCCGGCTAGGATATGTCCAGCCCACAATATTCTCTAGTCCAGTCCATGAAAAATCAATATAAATCTTCCCATCTGAGCCTGTCCAAACTACTATAAACGACCCTTTACCTTTTGACCCAGTCCACCACAGGCCAAAAAAGACAGACAACCACTTCCCTCCAAAATTAATACCAAACCGACCCATATCACTATGGATAACCATTACAGAAGAGGAATATAACCATCATTTTGGACCCAATGAAAATACTCTTCAAACAGTCATCAACCAATCAAATCCCCAAGCACTGAATTTGGCCTTCCAAACTAAATACCAATCAGCTAAGTGCCAAGACCAAAGACCACACCAAGACAGTAACCAAAATTACTAGTAGTACCCAAGACCACAAGCAGATTTCTATCCCACAAAGAACAGATACTAGAACATATCCAATTCCATATAACCTTATTCATTTGATAGGATTAAGGTAAAGTATTGTTCATATGTTGTAATGAACACGATCATGCGATCACCATCACACCATAAGTACCTTTTTAAATAATTTTTCTCCTTAACCTTATAAAATATATATATATATATATATATATATATATATATATATATATATATATATATATATATTATATATATAATAAACTTAAGCACACTAAGCAAAAGTACTGTCGTTTATACTTACAAAATAAGAAAATTTCCATATTCTTCTTTTAACTATATTAATTCTTCATAAAATGTTTAGAGTTTTGAGTGTTATTTGATGATGTTGCACGATCTATTTCACTTACTATTACTTTCTCCGATATAAGTTTAGTCTTCCATATCCCAAGTCTTCTTAAAAGTCCCATGTGATAAGGCAAATTGTGTTGGTCAAGCAGAGATGGAGTGTGCGGACCGCAGGTAGCAAAATTAGTGTTATAAGTCTTCTTAAAAGTCCCGTGTCATTAATTATACATGGAAAATAGTTGTTATAAGTCAAATTGTGTTGGCCAAGCTGAGAAGGAATGAGTGTATGATAGACATCCTCTTCACAATTTGCGTGTCACAAACATTGCATAAAGTCTTCCCTGTCCCAAGTCTTCTTAAGGAATTTGTGGAAGCCATTCATTCACCAGCTGTTTGTCATGAACGTTAACATGCAAAACTAAGTATAAAAAGCCAATGCTTGTTCTTATAATTTTAAGTAAACTTTCAAATATGAAGTCACCACAAGCAATAATTCACTTATCATCTTCCTCTCTTATTTCTTTTCTCTTTTACGGTCTCGCGATAACATGTCTTATTTCCGCCACTGTCTCCGCTTCCTATGGCAGTAATGAGACTGATTATCACGCATTGTTGTCATTTAAGTCAAAGATCACCCATGATCCATACAATGTTCTAACCTCGTGGAACCATTCCTTTCATTTCTGTGACTGGAGTGGTATTTATTGTGGAAAACGGCACAAACGAGTGACTGCTTTACGGCTGGGTTCGCAAGGCTTAGAAGGCTCGTTGTCTCCTCATGTAGGAAACCTCAGCTTCCTCCGTGAGCTTTATCTCAGGAACAACAGCTTTCAAGGAACCATTCCTCATGAACTTGGTCGTCTGTCTAGGCTACGTGGTCTTTATCTTTATGATAACAAGTTCAGTGGAGTCATTCCAACAAACTTGTCTGGTTGTTCTAACCTAGAAGTGCTTTGGCTCGGTGAAAATAAGCTAGTTGGAAGCATACCCAAGGAGATGAGTTTACTCTCGAAACTTACTCAACTTGTAATTGAGGACAATAAGTTAACAGGTGGAATCCCACCTTTCTTGGGGAATATTACATCAATGGAACTGTTCGCTGCTACCCATAACCCGTTGGGTGGGAGAATTCCAGATACCTTGGGTCTTTGGAAAAGCTTGACGGGATTTTACTCTGGTAATCTTCCTTCACAAATTGGTAATCAGCTCCCAAATCTTGGGGACCTTCAGTTAAGGGATAACGAACTGACAGGAGTTCTTCCACCTTCTCTTTCTAATTGTTCTAAATTAGGATATCTTGAAATGAGTTACAACAATTTTAGTGGGAAGTTGACAATGGATTTTTCAAAACTCAAAGATATTAATGCTATTTCCTTACAGTACAACAACTTCCATGGACGCGGAGAAGCTGATGACATGAGGTTTGTTGATTCTTTGAAAAATTGCACCAGATTAGTAGTGTTACAGCTTTATAGTTGCAACCTTATAGGAGTGCTTCCTGTATCAATAGGTAATCTTTCTAATCAACTAAGCTTTCTAAGTTTAGCAGATAATCAATTATTTGGAAACCTCCCTTCAAGTATAGGTAGACTAGTTGGCTTGACCACTTTACATTTAGGAGATAATCGATTCAAAGGAAGAATTCCCACTACCATTGGTAAACTTCAAAAGCTAGAAGTTCTTGGTCTATATAGCAATCAGTTTTCAGGGCCTATCCCTGATGCCATCGGGAACCTAGCATTGTTGATAGAACTTTATTTATATTCCAACAAATTAGAAGGCCATATTCCACCAAGCTTTGGGAATTGTAAAGAACTTAATGGGTTAAACCTTGCGTACAATAGGCTCAGTGGTAACATACCCAAAAAACTTTTTCAACTTCTATCACTAAATAATTTTTTTAATTTCTCTCAAAATAGACTATCTGGTTCAATTCCATCAGAGATTAAAAGCCTAAAGACGTTGAGCAATCTCGATTTGTCTTATAATAATTTATCAGGCAACATTACTAGCCTTAGTGAGTGCGTTAGCCTTACAACGTTAAACCTAAGAGGCAACAGATTTCAAGGCGTAATACCATCTTCATTCGGTTCCTTGGGAGGATTGGGGGTACTCGACATTTCTGAAAATAATTTATCAGGTAGAATTCCACAATTTTTAGGAAAATGGAAATCCTTAGAGTATTTGAACCTATCCTTTAATGATTTTGAGGGTGAAGTACCGGTTGTAGGAGTGTTTGCCAATGCAAGTGCATTTTCGGTTTTGGGGAACAATAGGCTTTGCGGTGGTTTGGTTACACTTGAGTTACCCAAATGCAAGGAGACGGGTAGTAAGAAGAAAAGGTTTCCTTTCTTCATATTTGTCATTGTGATTGCACCGATGTTGCTCATCGTATTATGTTGTGTGTATCTTTTTTGTAAGAAGAAACGGAATAGTCAACAATCTCAGTCATCAGGGAGTGAACGCTTCATGAAAGTTTCATACGGTCAACTTCTCAAGGCTACTGATGGGTTCTCTACAGCAAATTTGATTGGCGAGGGTGGGCACAGCTCTGTTTATAAGGGAATCCTCGATTCTAATGATGATAAATCTGTTGCAGTTAAAGTTCTACATCTTCAAAGTCGAGGAGCGCGCAAAAGCTTTATAGCAGAATGTGAAGCATGGCGTAATATTAGACACCGTAATCTGTTGAAGATAATAACTTCATGTTCGAGTACTGATTTCCATGGAAATGATTTTAAAGCTCTAGTTTACGAGTTTATGCCCAATGGAAGTGTACATGATTGGCTTCATTCAAGCGCATATACATCGAAACTGAACCTTCTTCAAAGAATAAATATTCTTAGAGATGTTGCCACTGCACTCGATTATCTTCACAATCGCTGCCAAACAACGATTGTTCACGGTGACTTGAAGCCAAGTAACATTCTTCTTGATGATGATATGGTGGCTCATGTTGGAGACTTTGGTTTAGCTCGAGTACTTGATACAGACTTAAACCAAAACAACTCATCCAGGGTTAAAGGAACAATTGGTTATGCACCTCCAGTTAATTCTACTTTTATTCCATGATGCTTATATTTATTTCCAGGTTAAAGTTTGTAAATTAATTAATTGTTATTCATATGTAGAGTATGGTATCGGGAGCGAGATGACAAGTTGTGGGGACGTCTACAGTTTTGGAATATTATTACTAGAGGTGATGACTGGGAAAAAGCCGACAGATGGCATGTTTAACGATGGTCTTAGCCTTCATAAATTTGCTTACGTGGCATTACCAGATCAAGTAATCGGTGTTATTGATAATGATGCAATTGTGTTGCAAAGTACGGAAGCGAATGCAAAGAAAGTGGAAGAATGTTTGGTTGCAATTATCAAGATTGGAGTATCGTGCTCTGTTGATTCCCCACCACAACGGATGAAATTTGAAATTGTTCTCAACGAGTTGCAGCGCATTCTTGATGTGCTTCAAAATATATAAGGTACTCTGTTGTCCCATTTTGTATAATCTGATTTTACATGAGTTGTTAATAAATCATCACTAACTTGGTTTTATTTTTGAACGCTTTCAGGTCTAATACCAAGCTTTCTTGGTGAAATTTGAAATAACTGCAGCAAGGAGCAGTGCATGTCGTAGTAATATAAATGTTACTTTGTCAAATATGTTTGTAAGTGTGTTTTAGTTTTCTTGTTGCATAAGTACTGTAAGAGATGTAAGAGTGCATTTACACTCCTTATAACTTATCGATCATATGTATCAAACATGTTTATGATTAAGTGTTTCGAGGAGAGTTTGATTCAATTTCATAAAAAGTTATATCATTGGATGAAACTAAGCAAAAGAGTTGGGATAACCATTGGCAGGACATACTATAATCGTGTATCCTTTCATGGCGGCTCTATATGTTAATTTCCATTGTAATTGATATTTAATGGAAGTTATTTAAAAAAAAATATTATTGCAAGTACACTTCATTTTTTGATTTTATTGATATTTTTGTAAGTCATTTGTCAAATATGTACTTGGAGATCATGCGTGTTTCGTTACGAAGCATTCGGCTTATCCATGGGAGATATCCACCTTTTTCAAGCATTGGAGGTCGGTTTTCCGCACCGGCTGCATGAATATCTTGCTGAGTAGCCATGATGAAGTGTAGATTGATAAAGTTGATTCTTGGATCGATTCAACGAAGTAGGAGTTGTGTTTAGTGTAAGTTGATGCAAGTTTTTATGGTGAAAATTTTGATCAGAAACCTTAAAACCTCAATAACTTCTGTTCGGAGTGGATTTGGGCCTCGGAGTGGATTTGGACCTCGAAGCTTGGCTCGAAATTTGGGCCTCGAAGTTTTTATGGTGAAAAATTCAACGTGTCCTACTTCTCGGTCTTACGGTCGTTTTAACAGCTAATTCGTCGAAAACGGAGTTACGGTTCAAAAGTTATGACCGTTTGAAGTTTGGTTGTCAAAAAGTCAAATTCTTACGCGTAAAGCTTGATTTTACGCGTAAACCTTGAATAATCTTACGCGTAAGATGTTATGCGTAAGATCTAAAGTTATGCGTAAACAATATTGTTTATGCGTAGACTTTGATTTTACGCGTAAACTTAGAGTTTATGCGTAAACAAATTGATCTCTCAAACTTGTCCAAGCTTGAAAGGTATCCCGTGTAGAAGTATTTCACAAACTTATCCAAGTCAGGGAAGTACTGAGTAATCTCTGATCGTTGAAGAAAACTTATGCGTAGGATCTTTTGCGTAGAAAACTTATGCGTAGAATCCAACTTAAGCGTAGAATGTAGCCTTATGCGTAGGAACAGACTTAAGCGTAGGATTTTAAGCGTAGGATCTCAATCTTATGCGTAGACTTCCAACCTTTTGCGTAGAAAATCAATCTTATGCGTAGGAAAGTGAACTTATGCGTAAGAAGAGGGTTTTGACTAATCTTAAGCGTAGGAAAGGGGTTTTGACTTAATCTTATGCGTAAACAGTACTGTAGACAGCTAAGAAATCGTACTATTCACCTAAGTTACGCGTAAGATGACCAGAAAACGTGAAAAATCCGATTTTTTCAACCAAAACCACTTTTTTCACATGTTTCAATTGATCAAATCTTTCCCAAAACACTTAGAATCACTAAAACTTCAATAAAAACAACAACTTTAACACCAAAACTTGTAAAAAATCAAACCTTTTTGAAGAAAAAGTACACAAATGAATGAACCTATGATTATCTGTAACAATTCACATTTTTCAGGATAATTACCATTCCCGGAGAATTTCACTATTCACTTTTACTATTCATTTTTCCCGAAACTTTCCCGAAAGTTGATTTTTATTTGATTTTATCAAGTGATAAATCATTTCCATGACAAATTAAAAGTTTGACATTCATAAGCTCATTTTCGTGAAAGTTATTAAGGAATTACACGGAATTACACGTTTTAGGGTAAAACGTCAATCAGAAATTCTACGCACAACGAAATTCAATCCCGTCAGGTGACCCCACATCAGTAAAATATTTTACACACTCATGATTTATTTGAGAATTAATCGTAACTGAGAAAAATATGACCAAAAACTTCCCAGCAGGTCACCCAAGCCTGTACTAATCCCGCACGAGCACGCTTAACCGTTTGGGCGATTAACCGTTAGACCACAAAACGCGTTTCTAAGACTATTTGAGTTTTCAACTTCTTAGAAAAAGTCAACATATTCTTTCCCTCCTCCATTGACCAAAAATGATCCCTTGATGTTATAAGTCATTTCGTGATTTTTAGGCTTACGGTTTGATGTCTAAAAGACATTTAATACCAACCGACACTAGACTGAGCCCAGTCTAGACATTATAAGTCATTTTAAATCATTTTTATAACATTAGAAAAGTAACATTTTACTTTTCTCAATTTTACGCAATATTCAGCGTTTTACGCGAATTACGCGTTTTAGACCCGTGTTTCCAGTTTTTAGCAGGGTTTTAGCACCCGATGGAACCTACCACTCATTTTATATTTTATTATGGACTATTTTGACATGTTTATCAATACTTTCAAGTTCCATAATTTTACGACACCCGGTTTTACGTTTTGAGGCTTAATCATTTACGATTGGCATTTCCCGGAGTCAAAACTAACCAAGTATCTTGGATAATACCAAGAAAAGTCCACACCCTTGCTCTCCAAGTTCATGAACCGCCTATGGGGGGGGGGGATTCACACTAGGTGGCTTGATCTTGTGCTTAAGGCCTTAAGATGGTTACAAGTGTTCACCTTGGTCTCCAAGGTGTTGACTAGTCAAGGAAAGTAACCTCCTCAAAGGCATATAAAGCCCCCTTCCCCCTCCTTTTGTGCCGTGCACTTCCACACACACAAACACTCTCATCTTAGCTTAATTCCTTCCAAGTTTCATGCAAGATTCAAGTGCTAGTTCAAGGTAGAAACCCTAGATAGGTTATCATTCATCAAACACTTCCATAACCTCATATACTTGGTGATTTCTCTTGAGTTTGAATCCACTCAAGTCACCTCAACCTTCATCATCCATCTTTCAAGAATACCAAGGGTAGAAAGATTGCATGAAGTGAAAAAGGGTTGAAGCAAGTCTATCAATGTCCTATCCTTACATGTTAACTTCCTTTCATGTTTGAAAGCCAAAAGTTGTGAGCCAAACCCTAACTTGATTCTTGTTAAATAATCATGTTCATGTTATTTACATATTATTTGTGCTATATTATGTCTTGTAGTTATGTCCATGATGTATAAAAGTGAGCAAAACAAGTTATTGTTATTGATTGTTACAACAAGTTACTAAAACAAGTAAACTAGTGACTTTCTTGGTAAGACCTGATCAAAATGGTAAAAATATGATATTGGATCATTACATATTGTATTAGAGGACTTAACAAGGAAACCATAGCAATTTGAACCACCCAAAACGAGTATACGAGTCAAAAGTTATGGCGATTTGAAATTACCAAAGATTTCCGGCAAAACTGCCAAATAGCTTCCTGATCAAATTTGGGTTTTGAAAGTCCTACTTCTGGTCCGATTCATCAAAAAGTTAAAACACGAAAGTTGTCCAGAACGACGTTTTCGTTCAGGAACAAAGAAGCTCGAGACCTAAAAACGCTTTCCGAGTGATAAAATTCTTCAAATTCTAAACAGCCCATTTTTAGGCGAAAGTTACTAGACTATGGTTATACTTTAAATGGAACAAGAGGTCTTATGACCTATAATCAAGACCACAAACATGACTAGAACCAAGGTTGAGTCTCATGACCTTGGAACAAGGACCAAAGGTCATGGCTAGGCCATGACGAAATGACCATAACAACTCACATAGGCGTAAACATGAAACAATGAGTTAGGCGATAACTTGAACAAGCAATTTGGATCTACTTCACCTAAAAGGAAACCATGAGATTTTACCAAGAGAAAATGGTCATTCAAGACTTATGAAACTACCCCTAATAACAATCTTCATGTACTAATAAACTTTCCTAAGTTTATTCAAATATCGGACATGTAACTTTTCGGATCAAAACTTATACTTTATCAACTACTACAATAGTAGGGAGCCTCATGTGAGGAGTTCATTATGTAAGCCGTCGAGTTGAGTTGTGGATTTACGAATTAAAGTGTCCTGGCTCCTCGAACGCTTACTAACATGACTTCTGAATTATGTCGGCCCGAACGGTAGTGAACGATATACAAAACATACATGTTTCATGAATCATTTCTTTCAAAGACTTACATTATACATCATACCACATCATGGACTAAATGCAAGATATATATATAGGCACTACTTCATATTCTTTACTCCGATCCTAAGTCGCGACATTCTATTATAGGTTGCTCGTAGAAACCTTCACGATTCGACCGTTACATTCATTACTTGCTATCTTACTTAAGGTGAGTTCATAGCCCCACTTTCCATTACTTAATTGTTTTACAATTCCTTGGGGGGAATACATGCTATCTCTAAAATCGAACACAATGCTTTCTACTGTATGTTATTCGACTATGTTTTATTATCACTAAGTAACATCCTTGCCAAACCAAGATCCCTTAGTATGAACCATTTAATCACTTGCGAGGGTTACTTGCAAGTGAGCGCGAATATTGTGAATAGGCCTATTGGGATTGACGAATCCCATTTGTTTTGATTAGTTCAAACAAATGCATTAATATTTGAGACATTAGGTATGACGGCAAAGTACCTACCGGGATAAATCTGCCAATCGATATTGGTACACGTTAACGTTTTGGTTTCATAAGCTTAGTGTATAATACATTTTATGGGCGTATAATAACGTAGCCTACCTGTTTTGTTTTCCAAACATTGGTGTGAGTCTACAGCTCACACTACGATTATTGTGTTCAAACGATTTACCTACAAACACTACGATTATGGTGTTCAAACGATTTAACTACAAACACTACGATTATTGTGTTCAAACGATTTAACAAACTCTATGAATATCACTCAACCTTTGTGTTGACCTCTCAAGCATGTATTTCAGGTTCATGACGATCAAGGATGGCACGGAAGGACACGGATACTCAAGAGGGCTATAAATTTACTTATCATTCAAAAAAAAACTCGTTTATTATACATTGTAAACATGGAACCAATTGGGACCTCATTTTGTAATCTCTGATATTTATATATTTTGAATGATACATCTTTTAAAACGACTCAATTGGAGTTCGTTTTCTATCATTGTGACTATTGTGCCGTCGAGTAACACCCAGTTTGAATTCCGCTGCATCCATGAATTGGGGGTGTTACATTATCCCCATGAAACCCACCAAGGTTGGTGATGTTTAGGAACCGATGACACCTTAAGAAGGTGTATGGTATGATTAGACTAGATTTGTGGTGATTGGAGTGGATTTGGACAAGTATTAAACAAGAAAAATGAATTTTAGCCACTATATAAATGTTGCTGTCCCATTTTGTAAAATCCAGAAAAATAGGGGATTCCGGGTAACTTTGGGCTAGAGATTTAGAAAATACTTTCAAAAACGAAGCCGTGGGCGAAAGAAAGGATTAAAACGAGTTTATAACGAAGGAGATATAATTTTTGCAAGTTTAACGACGAAAACTATTTTCTGAAAATTGTACTTGCTGTTCCACGATTTTCAAGAGCCAATCTGAGGTGTAAAACTTGATTTATCCATCCCGACTTATCAAAAATATATTAGTATGTTGTCCCACGATTCCGGGGATATAAAGAACGTAGAAAACAAGCTTATAACGACCAAGATATACACGTTTCAAAATCGACGAAACTCTAAATCATCACTAACATGGTTTTATTTTTAAACACTTTTAGGTCTAATTACAAGCTTGCATGGTGAAGTTGAAGGAAACTGCAACAAGACTGGTGCATGTCGTAGTTAAATAAACGTTTTGTTGTTAATGATGTTTTCAAGTGAATTTTAATTTTCTTGTTGCATAATTACTGTAAGAGTGTAAGAGACGTAAGAGTGCGTTTACATTCCTGATGACTTATCATATGTATCAAACATGTTTATGATTAAGTGTGTTTATTTTCCTCAATCCAAATTCTGGTATTGAAATTTACTCAAGTTTTCCCTCAATCCAATTTCTGAAAGAAACCTTTTTAATTTCATAAAATTAACTTTGTTTTAACAACAACCATCTATCTCACAATATATTTACAACAAAAATCAATCTCACATATCATAAGCAGTTTGTGTATCCGCAACCATTTGGTTGGAGAGCATCTCACACAAGTAGGGGTATTTGCTTAAATAGTGATACCTACAACAACTGCTGTTTCCTCGATAGACCAAAATCAAATTTAAACAAAAATAGTTTTGAATTTCGGAGTTTGGCTTAGCATTATTGTATAACTTCACATCGGGTCCAAGATTAGGAGTATGTTTAATAGCTTTGATAGTAATTGACTTTAGTTTGAGGTGCTATTACTACTCGTGTTTGATTTGGTGTGTGCTATGAAAGTAGGCCATGTGGGGCCCGCCACATTGTGTTATACCCACATCAAATTATAACATTTGTAATGCACTAATTCTCTTCTTTAATTTAATTCATTGATCAATCAACATGTCATGATTATACAAGTAGCATATCAAGTAGGAAGATATATCATTTTTTGAAATAATTAGATAATAAAATGAAGAAGACATGGGCATTTGCGTCATTTTACACTCATTTAACAGTAATATTTAACGCCTTTAGAAATTTGGATCAGATTCGTAAAAGATCAATACCACGAGGATATGACTTGCCGAAAAAAGTACATGGACTATATATGAGAAACCCGTCAAACAATAAAGACAATTTATGTTAGATTCATTTCTCTCTGCCTCAAGTTTATGTTTATGTTAAAACTAATAACCACTATTTAAAGGAAATACCATTAACTCTTCAACCTTTTTATCAAAATCATATGAACAAAACAATAGTAAAATCAATTATTAATCCCAAGAATACAGAGACTAACAGTTCATGTACATCCGGAAATGTTTCAGTATGCTTAAAAAAAGATAAACAACCTTATGGCTAATCATCCAATAATATCTATTCATATTAAGGGAAAAAAAAAACGTTAGTCCCCATGCTATTGCCAGATTTCATGTTAGTCTAAATTCGGGAAAAAAAAATCACCGTTGCTCCCTATTGTTGCCAAAATTGCTCGCTGCTAGTCCAATTTCCTAATGACGTTAGTGTCATATCATTATCTTTAGTCACATGGTTGACACACGGGGTAGGTTGGTCTTTTCACTTTTTTGTCCTTTCATGCTTTCTTTTAGGGGCTATGTTACACCCACACAAGTTTTACACAAAAAAAATTCACAATATGATGTGGCATGCCTCTTGGCCAACTAATGCTCTCACATGAGTGGCCAAGAGGCATGCCACATCATTTTGTGGATTTCTTTTATGTAAAACTTTTGTGGTTGTAGCAAAAATCTTCTTTTAGTGTATTTTTTGTCCATTAATACATTTTTTTTATTTTTTATTTTTTGTCTTCAAATTCATTTTGTAATTGTTTATTTATTTTGTCCCACACTCATCCTATAACCGCCAAGACTAATAACCCCTCCAAGAGCCAGTTTCAAGAATTTTAGCTATTTGATCGTTTTTATTCAAACACTTATCCTAAACATAATAAATATGGAACATATCCTAACCATGGGAGTAACACTCCCCACTCCTTCAAAAACCACCTTGTCCTTAAGGTGTTGTCTAAATAAAATCTTGATTCCGGGATCCCAAATTTTGAGACGTTTCCTAAACATTTGTGTTCTCTCTTTCAACTTGTTCTCAAGCTCGATTAGTAACAATGGAAGCACTTGAAATCCTATTCTACACTCTTTCCATTCGGATGGAGTAAACCACAACTCACTATCTCGTCCATCCGGCAGCACTTGAGTTTTGTATGGGTACGGTAATTAGTGCTCTTTGAGGATTACGTCCCATGTTCTTTTGCGGATTTGCATAATGTTGGGTTAAATCGGATCATGTATTAGTATTGTTGTCTTATGATCTATATGGTTATCGCACATTTGATACAATATACGTGTAGTAAAATTGTTTGCGTCGCGGTTGGTGTTTACAGTATAGTAGTACATGTCTGCATTCTTATATAAGATTACATATGTCATTTGTTGGTGATTTTAGCGTCATCACTTATATTTTGTGTAATTGTGATTTACTTGAGATGAATGGGTTAGTCATATATAGCTTATAGTCGAGTCAGGAGATGCATAGTGCACACTCGTTCTAGATAGCTCGATGCCGTCATAACTAAGTGCGAGGGTCGGGGGTCAAGGGGCATAGCCCTTGTTGGGGTCTTGTTTTTTCCTCTAACCGTTTTCCACTACCAAAAGACATACCTTTTCCTAACATGTGTGACTCTTCCCGCCAACTGCTTTTTAACCAAATTTAACTAACTTTTGGTTATGTTTTCCATATCAAAATTTATCTCTTCCAAACAGAACGAACAATACAAATCTCCATGTATTTCTTTGTTTTTCCGTGCCATAGAAAGAAAGTGTGATTATCTGAATTATCCAATTGAGGATTTCGTGATACCCGAAGCTTATAGGGACGAAATACTTCAATCTGAAAGTGATCTCTATACTATTCAGAGAGTATATCCCGATTGTTTGATTATTACCACTCATTCTAATATCATTTGATCAAGAAAAGAAAGCTGACGGCTATGTTATATGTAACATTGAAAAAACTGTTTCCTATAAAATGATATGATGGTCTAGAACAAACAGTTAACTTAATCCATCATCACTCAAAACAAAAATAATATTTCAACTCAAAAGTCCAATTGATTGTATTTTTTGGTAAAATATTGGGTAAATGATACGGTGATTGTATTTTTTGGTAAAATATTGGGTAAATGAATGTGGTCGGTCCGGTCTGGTCTCGGTTGGTCCGGTCCGTTCGAGTCGTTTGCTCACCCCTAGGGTAAACTACAAATTTCGTCTGTGAAGTTTCATCTTCTTGAACGCAGGCCACTTCCAACAAGAATTTTTAGTAAATGTTCCTAAAGTGGACTTTTTGTTACAAGCTGGCAATTGTGGCTAACACCGGTTATTATTATTTTTTTCCCCCGTTAAGTCAGGCTATGTGAGTGTCACGGGATGGGCAAAATAGTCATTTTAAGTTCATACTAAACCAATGGGACGATTTTATAACTGACAGTTTAAAAAAAATTAACTAACACGCAGGGACGATTTATGTAAGTGACTCATTAATTTTTTTAGTTTAACTCTTAACTAAACCACACACCACAACACAAAAAAATATCATCTCATCCTCCACCACTACCACCCACCACCACCACTCACAATCACCACCACCTACCACCACCACTCACTACCACTACCTACCACCGCCACCACCACTACCACCGACCACCACCCACCACCAACCACCACAACCTACCACCACCACCCACAACCACCACTTACCACTCACCACCTACCACCACCACCACCTACCACCACGACCACTCACTGCCACCACCCACCACCCCCACCATTCACCACCACCACCCACCACCCCCACCCCCACCATTCACCACCACCACCACACACCACCACCACACACATACACACACCACCACCACTCACCACTCACCACTACCACCTACCACCACCGCCCCTACCCACCACCTACCACCAACACCACCAACTACCACCCCCACATACAACCACCACTCACCACCACCTACCACCACCACCCACCACTTACCACCACCACCACCACCACTACCCACCACCTACCGTCACAATTACCACCCACCAACACCACCAAACCCTGTAAAAGAAGGGAAAAAACACACCACACAAGCACAAAAATGCAAACACAAATACAAAATCAAACACTAACACAAACACAAATACGAACACAAACCCGCTTAAGATTAAAAAAAATACCAATAACGCCCGTGAATGGGCCAAAGAAAGGACAAACGACGAGCAAATAGGGGGGGGGGGAGGAGGTGCAGAACGACAACACCATTGAGTAAAAAAACTCAATGATGTGTGGTTTGGTGGTGGGTATGGTGGGTGGTGGTGGTAGGTGGCGGTGGGTGTATGGGTGGTGGTAGGTGGCGGTGGGTGTATGGGTGGTGGTAGGTGGCGGTGGGTGTGTGGGTGGTGGTAGGTTATGGTGGTGGTGGATGGGTGGTGGTGTTGGTTGGCGATGGTGGGTGGTGGTAGGTGGTTGTGGTGGTGGTGGTGAATTGTGGTGGGTGTGGGTGGTGGTAGGTGATGGGTGGGTGGTGGTGGGTGGTAGGTGTTGGTGGGTGGTAGGTGGTGGTGGTGATGGTAGGTGATATATGGTGTTGGTGAGTGGTAGTGATAGTGGTGGTGGGTGGTGGTGGTGTCACAAAGTAATGAGTTGTAGTTAGAGCACGCGGTGTCACAAAGTCATCTTCAAAAGACACTAAATATCACCTCATACCTCTGTTAAAGTCATCATTGATGTCAAGAGACAAAGTCATCCCAATGATGCTGCTTTTAGTGTGTGTGTGCGCGTGTTATGTGTGTGCATATGAGTGTGTTTTAGTGAGTCCAGTTTTTAGTATTATAAGCGCAAGTAGAATGTGGTTTGGTGATGCTGATGTGAAATGTTTGACACCATTTTTTGGTGTCACCACACGTACAACAATATGTAGTATGAACTGTGATGAACTTTGTTGGACATGTCCACTTAACCCAAAACGGAAACAATAACAATACCTACATAAGCTGATTTTCATCTATATTCCTTTAAAGAAAGCCATACCAACTGCTTTTCTTCGCTCAACATCAACTATTTGGTTGCGAGTTCGTTGTTTTTTCTCTCAATCTTTGGCAAGCACGTTGACACATTAGTAGCAAAAAATTTGCTTACATGGCATTACCAGATCAAGTAATCGATGTTATTGATTATGATGCAATTGTGTTGCAAAGTACGGAAGCGAATGCAAAGAGAGTGGAAGAATGTTTGGTTGCAACTATCAAGATTGGAGTTGCGTGCTCTATAGATTCGACACCACAACGGATGAAAATAGATATTGTTGTCAATGAGTTGCAGCGTATTCTCGATGTGCTTCAAAATATATAAGGTTCTCTGTTTTCCCTTTTTGTAAAATCTGATTTTACATGAGTTTGTTAATAAATAATCACTAACTTGCTTTTATTTTTGAACGGTTTCAGGTCTAGTACCAAGCTTTCTTGGTGAAATTTTAAAGTAACTGTAACAAGGAGCCAGTGCATGTCTTAGACTCTTAGTTATATAAAAGTTACTTTGTCAAATATGTTTTCAAGTGTGTTTTAATTTTCTTGTTGCATAAGTACTGTAACAGACGTAACAGTGCATTTACATTCCTGATGACTTATCATATGTATCGAACATGTTCATGATTAAGTTTGTTGCTTACATCATTGGATGAAAACTAAGCAAAAGTGTTGGGATAACCTTTGGCAGGACATACTATAATCTTGAATCCTTTCATGGCTCTATATGCTTGCTTTGTTGCTGCAAGTACACTTTATTATTTTAAACTGTTGTTGTAAACAACATTCAAGTAGAACTGACCCTTGACATCTTATTGCAAGACCATATGGTGTATCTGCATAATGAATTTTATTGAAAGATGTAATCAAATTACACTAACTGAGAAAATTCCACAATATACTTGATTTCGAATCAACTTAACATTCTTAACTACATGTATCAACTAAGAATGACTGATATTGGGAGCATTAAACAACATAGGGAGTCTGACTGATATTGGGCTAAAAATGACTGAGTTCCCGTTAGACCCCCACAGCTCTCTAAACTGCCCTTAACATGTGAAGAATTTAGTTGTGTAAACAAAGTTATAACGATTGTATCTATGCTCTCAGTCCCATCTGTATTCTTTAGTTCATAAGCCCAGACAGAAAAAAGCGAGGATGCACATGGAAAGTTTTTCGTGCCTGAACCCAATCATCTAACCTGAATCCAAACCACTTCATGCTTTCACCACCTCATGTCATTTCTTCTTAAGTTTTTGGTTTATACCTATTCTACCTTCTTTAAGCATTCTTTATTCTTAATTATTTACTTTAGTTTAAGTAACGATTCCTTTTAAGTCTTCTAATTCTGGTAGGTTTTTCCGGTAAGAAAAAATGTTACGTGTTCAAGCACTAATAATTGGTTTCCTTATGAGACAGAGAATGATAGTATTAGAAGATAATAATTTTGAGACGGAGGGATTATTGCTTTTCATTTGTAGTCAAGCATAAGGTAAAAGGTATGACCATAACCGTTCATGGCCATTCCAAGCTTGATAGCAATTGATGATTTTTTTATGAATATACATAGGTGTAAGAAGTTTCATATATGTTTTTGATAGTCCAGCTGCAGCCCGACTGACTGGAAACACCTGAAGAACATCCATACCCATTCTAGGGTTATACACCTTCATTTTACCATACCCCATATCAATCACATGATAAATACCGTCGACTGTTAGCAATGTTTCTGCTATGTTTGTAGCCACGATGCATTTGCGGGCACCATCCTCAAGTTTTTTGAAGATTTTGGCTTGTAAGTCGGCTGAAAGTTGGGAGTAAATCGGGAGGATTAATAAATTGGAAACCGTTTGTTTTGTGGAAGTAAATCGGGAGGATTAATAAACCATAGCAGGTCGCTTCAATTTCATCTTGAACCGTCATAAAAACAAGTATGTCACCAGGTGCACTTGGATTGTCATTGCATGTTTTACAGCAGCTTCAACATAATCTTCACATCGGGTTTTACTGTACAGGATTTGTAACGGGAATGTTCTTCCAGGAATGTTAAAGATTGGGACACTGCAAAGATAAAACTTAAGTTTAGATATTACACATTTATACCACAAATGATAAATGATACGAAAGCCATGGTGACAAGAAACTAGAGGTGGCATTTTGGACTAATTTACTTAACAGTCAAACGGGGTAAAAAGCATCTCAAAATGTATTTTTAATATGCATAGAAGCGTCAAAATCACTTTACTAAAATATAAGATTAAAAAACATAAACTCTGTAATTATATTCGACACGTTTATTATTTATCGAAAAATTACAAAATATGGAGGGGAAAAAAAAAGTGTTTTCAGGCCAACCGACCAAATACGTAGTAAAAAAAAATTACCTGTTCTGAATTAAACCATTTTGACCCGTTAACCCCCCCCCCCCCCCCCCCCCCCCCCCCCCCCTCTTGCCACCTCTGCATGATATGTTTGATCTAATAAGACTGTAAGAAGGAAGAAATTACCTCAAAAAGAAGTTTGAAAACTTTTGTGCATTGAGTGTGGCGGAAGTGACAATAAGCTTGAAGTCACGACATGTGGCAACAACTTTTTTAAGGATCCCAAACAGTACATATGTGCTTAATGATTTCACATGGGTTTCGTCCATCACAATGACACTGCAATATTTCATAATAATTTAGATACAACTAATTAATTATATATATCAAAGTATCAAACACCAATGAATCAGTTAGAATTACCGGTATTTGCACACCATCAGTCATGTACTGTGAACAGAAGAAAACAAACAATTTTTCAATATTTTATTGAAAGAGTTGCATAATAATATTCTGCAAGGCTAAAGTTCAAATTTGACTTGCCTTTATTACAGTCTTGGGTGCAGTCACGTCTTCAAAACGGATAGCATAACTGACCTTATCTCCAAGCTCAGTTTACATCTCTTCATTCTCTTTTTGCCACACTCATTGCTGCCACACGTCTTGGTTGAGTGCAACCAACTATGCCATTAGTTGTATACCCATCTCCATGTAAATACTGCAAAAATAAATAAATAAATAAATAAATAAACCAAATGTAAATAATCACCATCAAACGCAGTGTTTCCTTCTTCTGTGTCATACCTATGAAAAAAGCCAAGTTAGTGTTAAACATTGATAGGAGCTTGCACAATTAAAAGGG
This sequence comes from Artemisia argyi, assembly GCA_030686995.1. Taxonomy (NCBI): domain Eukaryota; kingdom Viridiplantae; phylum Streptophyta; class Magnoliopsida; order Asterales; family Asteraceae; genus Artemisia; species Artemisia argyi. Next base: position 198,670,242 of record CM060683.1, on the reverse strand, counting down.
TACCTACTAATCTAATGCTTTTTAAGTGAGGTATATACAACAAAAATAGTCTTATTCTTTATGAAAACAGATACAAATTACCTATGTGACCGCGGGCAGAGGCAGTATTTTGCGAATTCACGAACTAGCAAACATTCTCTTAAACACAACTTTTGCATAAATATTTGGATATTCTGCAAATTATTTAGAAATAATGCATTTTTTGCAAAATTATGGGTAAAATTTTGGAAAAATCAAGTTTTGGCAATTTTTAGCTGGTTTGCAAAATTTAAGGAATCCACAAAATCGTTTATCAATATCCATGTTCATTCGTGTCGCATATTTATGTGAAAACTTGATTAACTGTTAGGAAAGTATCTTATATAATACAGTTTATGAAATATAGACTTACCATGCTCGATCAGCGTCGTATTCCATCTCTTATCGCATACTCTCAGTAATCTCTTGATTAATAAACTTTTCCTTTTCGGCTTCTTCATCCTGTATACACAACATTAGAATAGGTATATAAGTGATGAGATGCTTCTTCATTGGGACTGAAAAACAAGAAATATAAAAATAAAATGTGAATTTACCTCTGTTGGTTGTGAATTTTCTGCACTAAGTGGTCGCTGAGACCTTCCACCAGTTCTTGAACTTGCAGATCTAACTGAACCAGACGCTCTTATTGGAACAGGTGAAGGGACCACATTGTCCCATGGTGAAGCAGCATACCCTGTTTGGTTGCTTAAGTAGTTAGTACAAGCAACCAACAGACACGTCGAAAGTTGCCAAAAGTCAATTTTTAATATGTAGGTTATGTAAAACTCAATAGAAGAAGTAGAAATCAAAAGAAAAGCATAAAAAATCTGTAAAGAGATAGCTTAAACAGACACGTCTGAAAGTTGCCAAAAGTCAATTTTTAATATGTAGAACGCTTTCCCCTAACCATTTATTATAATAGATATAAACATGACGCATCATTTTTTTTTTTTTTTTTTTTTTTTTTTTTTTGGTAAAAGATAAAGTGAAAAAGTGTTAAGGGTCAACTTGACCCGCCCATACCAAAATGATCATGTTATTACCCTAACCGATTTAAGCCCACTACCTAAATCGTCCAACCGGCGCATTCTGACTAACCTGGATAAATCTTAACCTTAAAAAAGAAAATTAAGTTAACATTGGATCCAAAAGAATTTATAAACATACCATACTGAGGAGTGTTGTCCCCAAGCCAAGAGGACCCTAATCATGCATCGGGAGAAGCACCAACTAGCATTGGTGATGTTGAAGGTTGATAATGCCTGCTACTCGAACGGCTATCACGGCGTGGTGATTCTTCCCATTTCCATCTTCCATCAACCCAATCAGGTCTGCCTACAATAGCCACACATGAATAATGAGATAAAACTAGCATTATATATGCATAAAAAAAAAATATATGGCCTTTAATGAAATTTTGGGATATTCATCAGTATAGCGACATTACACATAGTTTTATAAAAGAGATTTTCTAACTTGTGCCATGGTGGCACAAGTTTTGGAATCAATTAAACGAACTGAAATTAACATATTTACATGTTAGTTGATATTGATAGTTTCTTGAATTTGTGATGTTTGCCAAATTCACTATTGTTTTATACAGAATAGAAAATCCCTTTTTTTATTAAATACTGTTTCCACCAAAATAGCCAACAATTTGTAAAAATGGCTATTTTGATGAATTTCCCCCTAAACTTTCGACTTTCAGAGTCCAATTAAACTTGAGCTATACCAGGAGTTCTCCTTGAACTTTCATATATGCTTCTTTTAATATCATAATCTCTGTAGTCTCTTCCATGACGAGGTGACGGTTCTAAACGGTCTCGACAATCCCTATCATCACTATATCACCTTGAGACCACCCTACCTTCACACCTATCATATTCTAGTGAATCACTCCTAGAACGCTGAAACTTGTAGATGAAGGAGTAACACGCTGCAACATCTGAGTGCAAACTCAGTATTAGGAATGGGTGCAAACCTGATATATCATTCATACGCAAAATGCAACTATGATTGCCCAGTTGCAGATACAAAAGTTTGATCATGTTAACAAGATTAAAAACTTTATCTCAAACAGCCAAGTTACCTCTGAATGTGAGGTAGAAGCATATCTAGATGCCATCATAGAAGAAACTTTTGGTCTGGGAACTTTAAATGATCCTTCAACTCGTTTTGCACTTGCAAGAACATATGACCCTGAAACGTAGTAAACTTTGTGTTATTAAAGAAACTGAAAATGAATGACTATTCAAAACGTTAACACTCAAACAAGATACCAGAAGAGTGTAAACCAGAGAAACTAATCCTTATAACTTTTATAACCAAACTTAACAAAGATAACGCCTTTAGATATGTGGTTCTTATCTTGAGGCAGAACAAGGCTACATACATTATATTGGCTTCAATCATGCCCAAAGGATACTAAGATGATGCAATGTATCAGGATAAGCTTATGCTTAACTTATGCATTTATTCATTATCGAAAAACCCCCTATTCCCCCAAATAACTAATAAGCACTTTGGCATAAGCTTGCCCAGCCTATATAAGCTTAACCAAACACCCCCTAAATCCCATATTCCCACTACAGTTATCTCTCACAACCTCACGCTGCTCTACACATGATAATTAGGAAAATTACAAATACATCCCAATGTACAAAGACTTCGACATGAGCTTACCCAAACACATTCAATAAAAGCTTTGTACCTTTTTTTTTTTTTTTTTTTTTTTTACCCAATAGCTTGTTAACCTCTTAAAATAAGCCTACCCAGTGTTGTAAAGCTCGGACTACAAAGTAATCTGCGATTACAAGCCACAAGGTCAGTGACCAGGGCGAGTTGAGCAGAATCGGCCAAAAGATTCAATTTGGTCAAAACTTGGTCAGCTCGGTGCTAATTCGTACAAAACTCGGTCTGAAGTGTCTTAACAATTGTGTTGATGTTTCCAAACATAATTTGTGGTTCTATGAACAATACTATGGTCCTATAAACAAATGATACATATAATTTCAAAACGTGTACCTACAGATTCCAATACCCACACGTACTCCCCGCCTAGGCCAATTACTCGCTGCCGGCTAGCGAGATTTGCAACCTCAATTTTAGCTTTTATGGAACCCAATAACGTATTAAGGTATTTAAATAAGCTTACCCAAACACCCCCTGAATCCTGTACGATCACACTACTAAAACACATAATAGTCCAAGAAACGGCAGATACATCATCCCAATGTAATAAACATAAGTCCTCACCTGATAACGATTTCCTCTCAGACAGACGGTCTAAAGACGATCGATCTCTTCCGGCTCCAACGTGTCTGTCATCTTATTGATATCCATTGGATCCAGTTATCACCAAAATCAAACATGTTAACACCTAACAACAAACATAAACTTTTACACTTAGGCTATGTTTGGCAAAACTAGCAGTAATTAGTAGTTGTTTGTTTCATAAAAGTGTAAAACAATGTAAAACCTCAACGCGTCTTTTATTAGCATTTTAAATAGAAGCATTTAACAAAATCTAAAAAATGAACGCATCTAGTTGCCAAATAATAAGCATTATATTCTAGACGCTAAAAAATAGCCTTTTAGACCGGTTCTAGAGGCCTTTAAAAACGGTGTTCGGACAAGTCTAAATGAGGGGAGGTCCAAAAGATAAAACACATATAGACCGGTTGAAGCACCGGTCTAAAAGAGGGTTTTATAGACCTGTTAGTATCATTGTAACCTGTCTTTATGTCAAATTTTAATTAAAAATATGGCAATCCCAACAGCCCCTTCTCACGTGCAATTTCAGTAAGCAATCTCAAATAAGCCCCTTTATAAGCATTTCTAATAAGTGATCCCAGACAGTCCATAAAATTATACATGAGCTGTTTAGAATTGATTATTGAAAAATGCTTGTCAAGGAGGCTGTATGGGAATGCTTATTAAAAACTGCTCATGATAGGGAAGATTTGGGATTCCTTATATTAAATCCTATATGCAATTGTAGATGCAAATAAAGATACATAAGTGTTAACGAAAGTAAGTTTCAGAAACAACAGGGTAGCATGCTCTTTTTTTGGGGAAATATCACTAACATACATATGCATATTAACAAATACAGTTTTTATAACTTCATTCACGCCAACATTATCTATGAGCTAAGTTTTCTCTACTATTTGAATGCATACTCAAAGAAGATTTCAGCTATAGTAACCATTCTATTCTTTCTTATGCCTTCCTAAAATGCAGCCAACGATCTTTATCGAACAACACGCATCCATATTATCCAAAAAACACATCAGCAGCATGAGTAAAGTTCACTTCAGATGTCCCATAAATCCTGTCATTGCAATGAATTCAGGTATCAAATAGAGCAACCTTCAAAAATAACACTAGATTCGCAATGTAAATTATTAACTTTAATCAGTACCTTATTCCTAAAAGACGACAACATATCCAACCACAAGTTTAACCATTCGACAGCAACAACATGAAAATTTGGTCTAGTAAGTTGATACAGAAGCAGATATACTACTGAGATTACCTCCACCCCACGTCCACCCACAATGCCTACTATTTTTATGAGTATCTCAAGACAGAACGTAATTACCTTCTCGATTACTAAGCAATCAAGAACCCTATTTCCTAGTAAAATACATGATTATTTTACTATTAGCTTGTCAAACTGAGGTTGAATCACTAACATGACAAATCATGGTTTTAAGATATGGTGTACCAGTAAGAAGTCATTTATACGACGACAAGAGCATTACTTTAGGCAGTTTGGGGTCGAATATACATGATTATCAATTCTTAGGTGCTAGAACAAGTGAAGAGATGCAAATTAGATAATTCCAATCTCTCCCCCAAGCAATTACAAAATGTTACTACGGCTACTAATTCCAGCAATACTAACATAAAGGCATGTTATAATCATAGTTGGTAATGCAATCAAGGCTTCTGATGTTTTATATTGCACTATTGATAACAGAAAAACAATGCTAACTAGTATGACTAACTGGGGCTAAATAAGGGGATGCTTGTTTAAGCTAATTTTTAGGCTTATGAGCTTATTTGACTATGCTTAAATCTCATACGCCCATATTTTCTGGCTTATTTTTAGACTTATGAGCTTATAATGACTTAAAGATGAAAGATAAGGTCATAAGGTAGAAAAAAGATGGATAAAGGTGAGCTTATGAGATATAACCCGAACCAAATAAGATCATAACAACTGCTAATTAAGTTTAAAGTTTGACCTGAGTTGCCTCCAATTAATATAATTGGCAAACCCCAATTAGTCCATACTTCTAATCAATAAATTATGACAAGCAATTAGAGCCTAATCAGCATCTCGATTTATATAACAAAAAAATGAGGTATCATTAACAAATATATTATCACAAAAAAATGAGGTATCATTAACAAATATATTGGACGGTGGAAAAAAAATGAGATATAAGCTGAAAGCCCAAACATAAGCATAAACAAATCCAATTATAAGCACATAAGCTAAACTATCACAACCAATTACAAGGGAATGTTTGTTTAAGCTTATTTTTAGGCTTATGAGCTTATAAATGCTGTCAACCTCTAAAACACAACTCCAATCAACCAATTTCATAACATATAAGCAGTAAGATGGTATGAAACAATAGGAATCACTTTTGGGAATTGATAAAGAATAAATAGTGAAAGTGTAACTGGCATAAATACATTATAAAAAGAAAACGTACCATCAATCATCGGTTCAGTTATCGGTGTCATTCAAATCCCACAACTCCAACCATGGCTTTTATCGGTGTCATTCAAATCCCACAACTCCAACCATGGCTTTTATCGGTGTCATTCAAATCCGCTGCTAAATGAGTCAAACAAACAAAAAAATGGAGAGTGAGAATGGTTTTGGTGAATGGATTGGAAATGTGGGGGGTTTGTTTTTGGACGGTGGAGATTAACTGTAGAGTCTTTATTAAGTGGTTTTGTTTGGATGGCATTGCCACCGTGACTGTATTTGTTTGTAATTTTTATTTTTATTTTTTCTTATTTTTTTTATTTATTTTTTCATATATATTTTTTTTGATAGGTTTTATGACTAGGTTGGCTATGTTTGAAGGGGGCTTATATGGGGCTTATCAGGGCTTGGGCTTTTAAAATAAGCCGGCTAATAAAATAAGCCTCGTTTGTCATGTGGCTTATGAAAGGGTTTGTAAAATAAGCCGGCCAAAAACTTTAGCCCTGTAAAAGGGGCTAAAAACTTTAGCCCGGGGCTTTTAAATAGTAAATTACATATTTACCCACAAAAATATCTAGCATATACCTCTCAGACGGACGGTCTGAAGACGACTCAATCTTTCCCCAGCAACTGCGATCCACCAACACCAGTCTCCTCCGGCTCCAAAATGTCCGTCATCATATAAATATCCAACGGATCCAGTTATCACCAAAATCAAACACGTTAACACCTAATGACAAACAAAAACCTTTACACTTAGGCTATGTTTGGCAAAGCGAGCAGTAAGTAGTTGTTTGTTTTATATAAGTTTAAAACAATGTCTTTTATTAGCATTTTAAACAGAAGCGCTTAAACAAAATCCAAAAGGTAAACGCGTCTATACTATAAACCAAGCTAAAACACATAACACGACTTATTATCCAAGTCAAGAAGAAGCATCATCCAAACACGAATACCACACATCAGCATATAGAGAAACCAAAAACTAGGGCAAAATAAGGGGATGTTTGTTTAAGCTAATCTTTAGGCTTATGAGCTTATTTGACTATGCTTAAATCTCATAAGCCGATATTTTCCGGCTTATTTTCAGACTTGTGAGCTTATTATGACTTAAAGATGAAAGATAAGCTCATAAGCTAAACTATAAGACAGAAAAAAATGAGCGTATGATATATAAGTTGAAAGCCCAAACATAAGATTAAACAAATCCAATTATAAGCACATAAGCTAAACTATCACAACCAATTATAAGGGGATGTTTGTTTAAGCTAATTTTTAGGCTTATGAGCTTATTTGACTATGGTTAAATCTCATACACCCATATTCTCCGGCTTATTTACAGACTTGTGAGGTTATTATGACATAAAGATGGAAGATAAGCTCATAAGGTAGAAAAAAGACGGATAAAGAAGAGCTTATGGGATATATAAGCCGAACCAAATAAGATGATAAGCCCAAAATAAGATTAAACAAATTCCCCTAAGTTCAAAGTTTGACCTGAGTAATCACCATCCCGATTGATGTAAGACTAATAATAATATGAGTAAAGATTAATAAATTATGACAACAAATTAATTAGAGCCTAAGTCCTTAATACCATCATAAAAGTAGTTTAAGAAATAAAAGAAAGAGAAGGTACCTTCATTTTCTGTTTACTCGACCATCGCTTTGATCGATATCATTCAAGTCCGCTGCTAAAACTGGAGAGTGAGGTGATGGTACGGATTGGAAATGTGAGTCGTTGATTTTGAAAGAGTGGGATTGGACGGTGGGTATTAAAGTCAACTGTTTGACTCATAACTAAAAGAGTACAGTAATTTTTTGTTGGTTTATTTGGTGTCAGCGTAACTTTATCCGCATATACTTTTTTTTGTTGGCCTCATTTTTTTTCTTAATGTTTAAAACTAACACATTTTATTAAACTAAAATTAAAATTACAACACATAAAATAAAATACGACATTCAAATAAAATTGCAAATATAATACGTAAAATAAAATACGACAATTAAAAATTACTTCAAGAAAATACAAACCTTGGTACTGATGTTATCTTGTATTCTGCTCGCCTATTTATACAAATCATTATTAATCTTGTAATTTTTCCAACATTATTATTCTAGAAAAGCCTCAATCGAAGCTAGCTTTTCGGGTGAAATGTCTTTGCATTCTTTGTATGCTTTTCTCAAATCATCTTTAGCTGAGTGTTCGTTGTTAAACTACTTAGCTAAATCGATTATCGCTTCCTGACAAATAGTATCCCCTCAATTAGTTTCTTAACACCATCTTTAATTTTTTGGGCGGTGTGTGAAAGTGAACAAGCCATAAGAGTGGATGAAAACATATGCGAAATATGGAAGAGTGGATGAAAATGTATTTAAATTGTGATTTGGTTGGAACGTTTGAAGAATAGATGTTTAAAAGTGGGTATTTATAGTGAAAGGGGGGTGTTATTTTTTTTAGCCGTTGTAACGTTAACTTTTTCAAAAGAAAATACAAACAACGCTGGTTTAGCCCCTCGCACATTTCATGTCTATACTTTACTATTTTATGTTATATAATATTACTTGCAATTACTTTTATAAGTAATCTCGAAAGTTTAATCATGTCAATTTTTCCCACGACCAACACAAGACTAGGATAAGTCTGTGTTCAAAATACTCATATTTCACCACTAGTCATATTTTATATGAACTATTGTCATTTTGTCATTTTTACGTGAACATTTTATTTCTTACATAATATGCGTGCTCAAACCTACGTTATTAGGTTTTAGCATCATAAACGCACTTCTTTAGGCTTATCACACTTTTATTATACCTAGTTGGAATATATTGATAAGTTTTAACATTTTTTAAGTATTATATTTTTACATTGCCCAGTTTTAAGTTTCGTGACTTAAAGGCTTAACATTATTAATTCAGGTTATGTTTTAGGGTTTTTCTAACTAATGTATTCGAAATTTCTAATGCACAAAACCCTCATATACCAAATTATCAAATCAAAAGTAATTTCTTTTAAAATTAATACTATTTTCATAAAGATCCACCACACATTCAGGATCTATAACTTAATTCAAATATATGAGAAGACAAAGTGTTTGCGGGTCAAAAACCAGGCCCTCTTTCAACACCAGAAAACTCCCCGTCACTATAAAAACCAGGTCACCCGGCCCATTTTGACACCACTAACCAGTGTCATAAACAAATACCAGATAAAATTATTATTATTATTATTATTATTTTTCACAAACCAAGCAAGCCTCTCACATCAAGATACCCTTGCCCACAACAGGTGAGGAAAGGAGCAAATGACATTAGATTAATTCCACACGTTCCTCTACAATGTTCTATGGAGAGAGGAGGTAAACTATCTATTCTTAAAAATGTAAAATCAAAGTTTAACAAAGGACGCAAAGGATTATTTAGTATTTACAACTCAAAACAGACTAACCTCTGTCTTTTGACCGATGGCTCCTATCTTTGACTTTTTCTCGGTCCCTCTCGAGATCATCCCTATCCCTTTCTCGATCAGAATCTCTCACTCTATCACGGTCACGACCCTTGTATTTATCTTTCTCCCTTTCCCTTTCGCGTTCGCGGTCCCGCGATCGCTCTCTGCTGGTATCGACTCTATGTTCTTTGTTTTTTGGAGCTGGTTCATCTTTTATATCTCCCTCAACCTGAATGCTCTCTGTATCATCGTCACTCTTTGTCGAATCTTGCAATCTACCACTTCCTGCTTTTATCAGCACGTCTTTTGAATCGGGATTAACAGCTGCAGGAGACACCTTAGACGTATTTGTATCATCCAGCATTGGTGGGCCACTTGATGGAGCTTCCTAGAACACATAACAGAGAGAACCTCAAATCATGTCTTGCCCTTAAGTAGAAAAACTAAAAAGTGGAAAATAAGAGGGGATGATTTCGACCCATATATTTACAAACAGTTTGACTTGGGTTAGCTTTTGATATCTAACGAGTAAAATTAAAAACTTTGTAGAAGATAAAACGGACCGAGCGTGATCCAAAGTGTATTTAATTGCTTGCAACCTCTTAAGCCTCTTCAATCAGTACACTTGATTAAGATCTTATCAAATAAACATATTCAATAAATTAGCTCTATATAAAATTGAAAAAAATGACATAAAATGTTGGCAGCTCGACGCGGCCTGTTTCAGAAAGCTGCTTGTTCTGTCCTAGACTCATTACCCAACCCACCCGTTTTCCCCATGATTACAGAAAACCAAACAAATAGTGAACAGGAGAGAGAGAAAGAGATGTGGACCTTGGGAATGGGTTGAGATGGTGAATCCCATGATCTATTAGACATTGTAAATGATCCGCCTTCTTTGCATACAGGTATATACTGTGCCTTAGGTAGAGTGTATAGGTGAGCTAGAACTCTACAAACTTCATCTATACCCGTTTTGTCAGCATCAAATGCTTTCCACCATGGAGGGTTTTCAGGGAGGGGAACATGGAACCTGCGAGCAGCAGCATATACAACTCCACACGCCACAACTGCACTCTTGAACCGCACACACAAAGTTGTGCGCAAACTGTCCAAAATAAAAATATAAGTTGATAAGCACATCAAACACGAGAAAATGTGTGGCTCGTGATAAACAAAGATAAAAGGTGTACTCCTTTTGTTCAGAACAATATGAATTTTCAAGTCAAAGAGATATCAAATTCAGAGATGATACATGATACTACAAAATTATTATAAACACGGATCACTTGTTACATTGCAATTTGAAGTAGTTGTGCCTACGAAAGGTGAATTAGTAGCAACTATATGTAAAAGGAATATAAGAACACGGTAGCTCTCTTAAAGGAACAAACTCCATACCTATCATTTGCAAGATTCCAAGCTTCTTGCCTCAACTCTGGAGGTGTCTCAAGGGTGGCGAGATAATTTGAAATGAATTTATGAGGATGTTCAACATGACAGATGAAAGCCATCTCCTTCAGTAAATGTCGTTCGGATCTGATCAGATCCATCTTCAACTCCGAATATTTCTGTGCAAGCATAACATGCCAGCATAAGCAAATCACTTCTTTTAAAGTAAGAGAAATCAGCCTTCTAATAAGACAAATTATAGAGCTAATATCAGTAGTAAAAATAGCATATAGAATTGATTAAATACCTTTGAAAAGGCATCTATATGCTCTATAGGGAGATTTTCCCTTCTACATTCCATTCTGTGGAAAACATTGATGACATGCCTTGCTCTCCTAGGGTTTTCCTCAAGCTTTGAAGCAAGCCAAACACAGCTAGCAGCAACGCGCTGCGGAAGAGAAAAGACAGAACATGTCAGAAACATACAAGTGGATAACATGAATTAACATCATCGTTTTCAAACAAACTGAGAATTGAAAATTTGAAGGTATACTTAAAATGTAAGGGCACAAGTGACATCTGCTGAGAGAAGAACCATACCTTCACGTTGAAACGAACAAATGACTTCTTGCAGTAGAATCGATGGAACAGAACCTGACCGGTGGCCATTACTTGCTGAGGTCTGTGTAGTATGAAGTTAAGGGCATTTATGATCCAATTATTGGGAGCCACTGAACTAGTATTAAAGTATCTAACTAACTAATTGAAACTTGCAAGTTTTAATGCTGATAAGTATCATAGGAATGTCAACACTCCTTATGATATGTACCAAAAAACTAAAACACCGCCTAGCTCACCAAGGAGCATAGCAAGGTCAGCATCAGGGTATTAGATTTAGCATAAAGTGATATAAAAGGAACAGGCTTTTAAAATAACTTGTAACAAAATATTACATAAAACTATGAAAATTGGGAAGATTGCCAAAAGGATACACCTTAAGTAAAATGCCACTCTCTTGGATAAGATCACATCCATATATTCGGAGGGTCGTTTCAGTGGCTTCATCTACTCCATCTTTTCTAGAAGGTGTCTCTTGAAGTTGCTCATCCGTTAGATAGAATGTATCAATAGCTGTGTAAATCATTGTTGATGGAAAATCCACTGCAAAATGGAACAAATCAATGTGTGAAAATCATTAGTATTAACAACATGCCAAACATATCAATTTTATAAAATGGCAAGCAATAATTACAAAACAGGCAAACAATTTTGCCACATTTTAACATTCAAAAGAAAAGTTGACATTCCCACAGCTAGGACAGGTCCAATCATCTTCTCTACGACCAGCTAATATCATAAGTACAACAAATAAATTTGACTAAGAAGTAAAAATTAGTCACTCGCTTTTTGTTATTTGTTTTAAATTAGTCACTCGCTTTTTGTTGTAGTTTATTTATTTCGGGTAAATTATGAAATATAAAAATTAGTCAAACTATGGCTTGCGATGGACAAGTCCCAATGGCCACAATAGATGACTGATGATACAATAGTAACATTCAATCTAAGCTAGAGCATACTGTGTATACTATAAACCAAGCTAAAACACATAGCCAGCCCACATGACACGACTTATTATACAACTCAGGATAAAACTGCATCATCCAAATACGAATACCACACATGAGCATATAGGCTAAGTAAGGGGGTGTAAGTTTAAGCTTATTTTAGGCTTATGAGCTTATATGACTCTACTTATATCTCATGAGCCCATATTTTCCAGCTTATTTTCAGACTTGTGAGCTTATTACGACTTACAGATGGAAGATAAGCTCATAAGCTAAACTATAAGAAGGAAAAAACTGAACTTATGAGATATAAGCTGAAAGCCCAAACATAAGGTTAAACAAATCCAATTATAAGCTCATAAGCTAAACTATCACAACCAATTATAAGGGGATGTTTGTTTAAGCTTACTTTTGGGCTTGTGGGCATATTTGACTATGCTTAAATCTCAAATACGCCCATATTTTCCGGCTTATTTTCAGATTTGTGAGCTTATAATGACTTAAAGATGGAAGATAAGCTCATAAGGTAGAAAAAAGCCGGATAAAGATGAGCTTATGAGATAGAAGCCGAACCAAATAAGATCATAAGCCAAAATAGGCTTAAACAAATCCCCCTAAGTTCAAAGTTTCACTGAGTAATAACCTCCAGTAAAATTACAAAGCCCGAAAATCCATACTTCTAATCAGCATTTCGATTTATAAAACACTAATATGATTTATCATTAACAAATATATAATCACAACTAATTACACAGCAAGAGTAAGTGGCATAAATACATTAGTATAAAAGAAAACGTACCATCATCGGTTCTGTTATCAATCTAAAATCCCACAACTCCAACCATCGCTTTTATCGGTGTCAGTCAAAAAATCCGCTGCTGAATCATAGTCTCTGTGAAATTATACAAAAATAAAAAAATGGAGTCATGGTTTTGGTGAATAGTGGTGGTGCTGATTGGAAATGTGGGGTTTGTTTGGACGGTGGACATTAATTAAAAAGTCAAAGTATCATTGCCATTTGCCACCGTGGCAACTACTATGGAAAGGAAATACATCAACTACTGTATTTGTTTGTAAGTACTTTGTTTTTCTTATTTTCTATCCGTGACTCATTAATTTTTTGCAAAAATAAACATAGCTGCTCAAAAAGTTGATCAATTAGAATATTAGATACAGGAGGTTTTTGCTTTTCTTTTACTCTCTTTTAATTGAGATAAATGTGAGCTCAAAACACATAATCTTTCTTAATTGGGAGACTTACAAATGTCTATCTTTTTCAATTAAGAGGTTATAATTAAAACACTTCAAGCTAAACTACTTAATTTAGTAAACAACCCCTTACACCACTAGTAACGGCCCGTTTGGTTTGTAGACAAGTTTAGGATCAGGATTTGGTTTTAAATTATAATTGTCAATTTGGATTTGGATTAAAAAAAAAAAAAAAAAAAAAAAAAAAAAAAAAAAAAAAAATCATTTGTTTTATATGTTAGGATACATATTAGCACAAAGGTTTATTATTATTTTAATATTAAAATATGCTAGTTTTAGAACCCCGTGCATGCACAGGGCTTTAAGTTTACTTTTTGTTAGATTAGTGTTAGGTTAACATATATATATATATATATATATATATATATATATATATATATATATATATATATATATTCATTTTAATATTGTTATAAGACAATAACATACGAAAATAGGATAACAATGTGAGTTGACATTAGTTAGGGGGTGTTAGTTAAAGCTACTTTTGGGCTTATGAGCTTATTTGACTATGCTTATATCTCAAGCACCAATATTTTCCACCTTATTTACAGACTTGTGAGCTTATTATGACTTAAAGATGAAAGTTAAGCTCATAAGCTAGAAAAAAAAAAGCAGGATAAAGATGAGCTTATGAGATATAACCCAAACCAAATAAGATTATAACGATTCCTAAGTTTAAGTTTAAAGATGAGCTTATGAGATATAGCCAAACACAATTTTGCACAATAAAACTAGTTTAAGAATTATACGAAGCACGAGAATGAGAACGTACCATCGGTTTTGGTGTGAAATGATACAATGAATGGATTGGAAAAAACATGCATAACCAATGAAAGATAAATTATATTTTTATATCTTTTATATATGTATATGGTGTGTTGTTGTGTGTGTTTTTAAACATATGAAAGAGAAATTATATTTTATATTTTTTGTGTTTATGGTGTGTTTTTGTGTGTGTTTTAAAACATATGAAAATGTCAATTGTCAAGAAATGAAAGCGTTACATGTAATATTGAAAAAACAATAAGCATTTCCTATAAAATGATATAATGAGCCAGAATAAATAGTTGCCCCAATCCATCATCACTCTAAACAAAAAATTTATTTTAGTTCAAAGTGAACTTGATTGTATTTTCTGTTTTTCTTAGCTAAATATTTGGTAAATGATATGATAATTAAATTTAAGTATAAGTTATACTTTGTGTAAATATGTTCCTACTATTTGCCTTTATTTTTTGATTATGTTTAGTTTATGTTTAGCTTTTGTCCATGGATTTTAGATCCTAAAAAATGCATTTACCTCTCTGTGTTATATATCTTTTGTTTTACACATAACTTCATATAATTTATTTAAATTTCAACTACTAAAGTTTTTATTAATTACCCAATTTTTTTAAGTAGTTGTATTCACAAATTTTACACTTATATTTTATGTTTTTTTTCTCCACCAAATTTATCAAAGTTTGACAAATTTCTTTTTTAATTTTAACTTTCAACTGACCAATAAGAATGCTCGATTTTGCCACATGTCAAAATATGGCAAATTGATTGGCCTATTTTTTTTTCTTAATAAGGTTGTTTTAGCAAAAAAAAACTTCATAAATGCTATACTCCTAAGTCTTTTATTGTGTAAAAGATAGCATAAACCACAATACAATCTCACAAACAAACAACTTTATGGTTGATGTGCACACTCACATACCATTAAGTCAAAAACTTTGGGTTCTATTCATATTATGTTTTTCGATTGCGTAACATAATTTTCATCAACTAATAGCCTTAGAGCATGGGGTACAGTAATGAGTGAGCCTCGTCAATCTGAGGTGTCCATCGCCGTTGCACTGGTTGGTTTACTGGCCAAGTCTTTCGCCAAATTTTTGGCGCTCACATGGGATAAATTTGCATTTTTTTCCCTATTGATTAAAAATGGATGGGTTTGTGTTTATATTGAGTCTTTTGAGAGTGTGTGTTTAGGGGGGATATGAAAACGAACGGTGTGGTGTGTGTTTGTGTTGGTTGGCATTTTTTTTTATTGATTAAAAATGGTGTGGTGTGTGTTTATTAATTGAAAGTGGTGTGTGGTGTAGTGGTGTGTATTTTTATTGACATGTTTTATTTTTGTATTTTTATGTAATTTGTATTTTTATTTCAATGAATGAAAAAATAGTTGAGTGAAAAATAAAAAAGAAAATAAATTGTTTTATTTTTGTATTTTTATGTACTCGCAGTATCCACTACCTAGGCGCTTTTCTTCTGTAGTGCGCATTGGTGGTGGTTTTGGGAAGTTCGCACCTTCTGTTACAAATATTTCTCTCGGAGTTTTAGTGAGAGGAGTATATTTGTCGTTGTCTCTTCCACTGCGATAATTCATGCTGCGGTTGTTGTTCTGATCATTGGATTGTCTCCGCGGCTGTTCTTGTTGCCTGTAGTTTGAATATCCTTTTTTGCTATCCGCAGCAGCTGCTTCTCCTTGTATAAAGGATCCAGTGCGCTTTGTTAACTCGTCAAAGGACTGTGGAACTTTGTCATTAAGCTTCCGGATGAGTTCTGGGTTATTGATCCCATTCATGAACCCTGAAATTTTTAGGATTTCAGGACATGTTTTGACTTGTATGCACTCATCTTTGAAACGTTCCATAAAAGCGCTGGTGGATTCCCCTTGGCGCTGTTTCACTCTTGCTAGCTCCACAGGGTTTTTTGCGCACTTCTTTCGCTGGGTGAAGTTGTGGCGGAATGCTTTCCGTAATTCCTCAAATCCACCGATGCTCCTACGTGGGAGTTTGCTAAACCATGTGCGCGCGTTTCCTACTAACGTGGAATTAAACATGTGGCACCACACAGGTTGTGGCCAATTTTCGATAGTTGCGGCTGACTCGAAAATTTTTAGGTGATCGTCAGGATCACCTGTTCCATCATATGTTTTCACGTTAGCGGGCATGCGCCTGCGTTTGTGGTCTGCGTAATCGCTGATGCGCCGTGTAAACGCATCAATCTTCTGGCGTCGCCATGGGAGAGACATATCTTCATTCTCCTTCTCGCGACGTCTTCCTCTTGACTTCCAGTGTCCTGTTTCTTTATCCTCGTTGTCCGAGGAGTCGCTGGAAGAAGGGTAGTCTCTTTTTCGGCGCTTGCGCCTGCTTCTTTCAGAAGAGGAGCCTGAGGGATCTCTGCTTGGGGATCTTCTTCCCCCTAATCTGTCTTGGATCCTCCTACTCCCAGGTTTGGAAGATCCTTGGCTTGGCGAATGTTGAGGCCCTAATCGATCATGTATTCCCCGACTGCCAAGTCTGGAGTGAACATTAGTGCGCCTCTCGCTATCCTCTGAGTATTGCGAATTAGATATTGTACCCAACCTATCATGGATAGTGGTACATTCTGCGCGTCTTCCTCGTGGGTGACGCACTGGTGATGGTTCGCGTTCAAGAGCAAAATTTAGTCGGGCTTGTAGGCTCGCGCTTGCTCTTCTTGTTGCTTCTTCTTGCATGAGGGCCGTTAGGGTTTCATAATTTTGGGATACAAAGTTTCCCAAAGTTAGATCGGGTACGTCCTCAGTTGTTGCAAGAATTTCTGCCTCAGTATTAGGCACCCTGTTTCGATTAGGTGCGCCTGGCGGCGCAGTGTTGTTCACTGCGGATGTGGCTTGATGAGGAGTGGTGAAGAGAGTGCGTTGAAGTTCCTCAACGCTTGGGACCACTAAAGAAATTATGGGTAGTTCCATCGCTGGAGGAGGTTGGGTTGTCCCTGCCTCTTGGTGATCAGGTGCGCTGGTTGTTCCAGCAACCTGTCTAGAGGTTGAATCTTGTCGATTCTTCCTCGGATGGTCACGTTTTTCTGACTGCGGAGTCCGCTGACTTGAATTCTTATGTTTTGTCATTCTAGTGCTTGGTTCTTAGTAGGGTCCCACGGATGGCTCCACTTGTTGATACAAAAGTTGGGCGTACCTGGTTGTTGGGCTCTTGCTCTCGTATCAATTCGCTTCTTAGCACTTTGTTACCTGCGTACTAAGAAAATAAAGCAACACCGTTAGGCTTATCGAGGGATTGTCTCCCCCGATTAGACTCCGGCGTGAGAGTAAGTAATCGAATTAAGGTTCTCGTAGAGAGTTAGGGTTTGTATATATCGTACCTTGAATGAGAGTCGTATGATTCTATATATAGGGGCTAAGAAACCGTGTTTCTTGCTCCTTACTCTTCGCACGCGTGGTGCTTATCCGAGGTAAGGATATCTATTCCTTGAATAGATAATCCTTATCGTATACCCGGTGGGTTGGATTGGGCCTTTGGGCTTCATGAGCCCAAAGTATTAATACTGCGGCCCATACCATTGTCATGGTAGCCTATTCGTGGTGGGCTTAGGTGTAAGTAATGTCTATCATTTGGGCTTGTGGCCCAGATATAGGCTATACGTCATCAGAAATGTTACAATGAAATCTTAATGTCGTCTTCCCAATCCCAAGTCTTCTTAAAAATCTTCTCTGAGTATGCGTAGAAAATAGTTATAATCAATCAATTTCTTGATTGAAAAATCCTATAATTGTATGAATCATAACAACCCACCTTCCAATTTAACAAAGATCATTTCTTGATTGGTTGTTTTTTCAGTCAGACATTTTATAATCAAACACATGCATGGCGGACAAAAAACAAAAATGTTATTAGTCTAGAAGGTACTGCTAGCTGCTTATGGTCCTTATTGGCGGGCTAATGGGTCTAAGGTAAGTTTCGTCCATTGTTCTATTGTTTAACGTTATTGGCAGACTAATAGACATCTTGGACCATTATTCCTTAAATTAATGTCTAGTCTTCTCTCTTCCAAGTTTTCTTCATCAAAGAAACGCAATACCGTGAGTTAATAAATGGGCAAATTACCTGAAAATGTATTTAACTTGCCACTTTTTACCATTGTATGTAGCCATCTTTTTTTTTCCTAATGTGTGACTGAACTTTTGAATTTGGTACATTGTGTGTATTTTGTGACTTTTTAGCCTTGTAAAATGACCATTTTACCCTTCAAAATTTTGAAAATGTAAGGGTAAAATGGTCACAAGATACATACAATGTACCAAATTTGAAAGTTTAGTCACACATTAGGAAAAAAAAAGATAGCTACATACAATGATAAAAAGTGACAAGTTAAATACATATTCAGGTAATTTGCCCTTAATAAATTGAGCTATCTTGTAAAATTTTTCATTGAGACATTTTATCAAACAGTTTATGTGCATATTACAACAAACTTGTTTGAACGATTAAGCATATGTAAACGAAGTCGAATGAAGTTAACCCCTGATAGAAAGAAAGAAACATAATACAATACCCATACTGAAACAAAATGCATTTTTCTCTAATACCGCCAACAAGTTATTAGTATTTGTTTGTAAAATGGAATATATAAATGCATGATTGAATGTTTACATAAAATGGAATATATATTCCTCATGTCATCAGCTTCTCTGCTTCCTAATGTTCTCACTGAAAAGTCTTGGTCATATCATCATGATAAGGAATTTGTGGACGCCATTCATTTTACCATTTGCATGTCAAGTACGTTAACATGCAAAACTAAGTATAAAATGCCAATGCATGTTCTCAGAATTTTAAGTAAACTTTCAAATATGAAGTCACCACAAGCAATAATTCACTTATCATCTTCCTCTCTTATTTCTTTTCTCTTTTATGGTCTCGCGATAACATGTCTTACTTCCGCGACTGTCTCTGCTTCATATGGTGGTAATGAGACTGATTATCACGCATTGTTGTCATTTAAGTCGATGATCACCCATGATCCATACAATGTTCTAACCTCGTGGAACCATTCCTTTCATTTCTGTGACTGGAGTGGTATTTCATGTGGAAAGCGTCACAAACGAGTGACTGTTTTACGGCTGGTTTCGCAAGGCTTAGAAGGGTCGTTGTCTCCTCATGTAGGAAACCTCAGCTTCCTCCGTGAGCTTTCGCTCGCAAACAACAGCTTTCAAGGAACCATTCCGCATGAACTTGGTCGTCTATCTAGGCTACATTATCTTTATCTTAACAGAAACAAATTCAGTGGAGTCATTCCAACAAACTTATCTGGTTGTTCTAACCTCGAAGACCTATGGCTCTATCGAAATGAGCTAACTGGAAGCATACCCAAGGAGATGAGTTTACTCTTGAAACTTGCTACTCTTGAAATTCACGTGAATAACTTAACAGGTGGAATCCCACCTTTCTTGGGCAATATTACATCAATAGAAGTGTTCTCTGCTCGCCAGAACCCATTTGGTGGGAGAATTCCAGATACCTTGGGTCATTGGAAAAGCTTGACGGCTTTTGGATGTGCTTCGTGCAACTTATATGGAAACATCCCTCAATCCATTTTCAACCTCTCACTCCTAGTTAATTTTTCCTTATCAGAAAATTACCTCACTGGCAGTCTTCCTTCAGAAATTGGTAATCAACTCCCAAATCTTGAGTTCCTTCAGTTATGGGGTAACGAACTGAATGGTGTTCTTCCACCTTCTATTTCAAATTGTTCTAAATTAGGATTCTTTGAAATGAGTTACAACAATTTTAGTGGGAAGTTGACAATCGATTTTTCACAATTAAGATATATTTATATAATTAAATTAGGTGATAACAACTTCCATGGACACGGAGAAGCTGATGACATGAGGTTTATTGATTCTTTGAAAAACTGCACCAAATTAGTAAGGTTGGAACTTTTGAATTGCAACCTTATAGGAGTGCTTCCGATGTCTATAGGTAATCTCTCTCATCAACTCAGCTCTCTATATTTAGCAGAGAATCAATTATTTGGAAACCTACCTTCAAGTATAGGTAGTCTAGTTGGTTTGACCACTTTATCTTTAGCAAATAATAGGTTCAAAGGAAAGATTCCCAGTACCATTGGAAAACTTCAAAAGCTACAATTGCTTAGTCTAGATAGAAATCAATTTTCAGGGGATATCCCTGAGTCCATTGGGAACCTATCATCGTTGACTGAACTTGATTTAGGTTCAAACAAATTAGAAGGCCATATTCCATCAAGCCTTGTGAATTGTAAAGAACTTATTGGGTTAAACCTAGCAGACAATAGACTCAGTGGTAAAATACCCAAGCAACTTCTACAACTTCCATCACTAACATATTTTTTAAGTCTTTCATACAACAACCTGTCTGGTTCCATTCCATCAGAGATTAAAGATCTCAAGATGTTGAGCTATCTCAGTTTAGCTCATAATAATTTATCAGGAAACATTACTAGTAGCCTTGGTGAGTGTAATAGCCTTACAGAGTTATACCTTAGTGGCAATAGATTAGAAGGCATAATACCATCTTCATTAAGTTCCTTAGGAGGATTGGGGGTACTAGACATTTCTCAAAATAAATTATCAGGCAAAATTCCTCAATTCTTAGAGAAATGGAATTCCTTAGAGTTTTTGAACCTATCCTTTAATGATTTTGAGGGTGAAGTGCCGGTTGTTGGAGTGTTTGCCAATGAAAGTGAATTTTCAGTTTTGGGGAACAATAAGCTTTGTGGTGGTTTGGTTACACTTGAGTTACCCAAATGCAAGGAGACGGGTAGTAAGAAAAAAAGGTTTCCTTTCTTTATATTAGTCATTGTGATTGCACCGACGTTGCTCATCGTATTATGTTGTGTGTATCTTTTGTGTAAGAAGAAACAAAATAGTCAACCGTCTCAATCTTCAGGGAATGAAAGGTTCTTGAAAGTTTCATACAATCAGCTACTAAAGGCTACTGATGGGGTTCTCTACAGCAAATTTGATTGGCGAGGGTGGGCACAGCTCTGTTTATAAGGGAATCCTCGATTCTGTTGATGATAAATCTGTTGCAGTGAAAGTTCTACATCTTCAAAGTCGAGGAGCGCACAAAAGCTTTATAGCAGAATGTGAAGCATGGCGTAATATTAGATACCGTAATCTGTTGAAGATAATAACTTCATGTTCGAGTACTGATTTCCATTGCAATGATTTTAAAGCGCTAGTTTACGAGTTTATGCCCAATGGAAGTGTACATGATTGGCTTCATTCAAGTGCATATACATCGAAACTCAACCTTCTTCAACGAATAAATATTCTTAGAGATGTTGCCACTGCACTCGATTATCTTAACAATCGCTGCCAAACAACGATTGTTCACGGTGACTTGAAGCCATGTAACATTCTACTTGATGATGATATGGTGGCTCATGTTGGAGACTTTGGTTTAGCTCGAGTACTTGATACAGACTTAAACCAAAACAGCTCATCCGGGGTTAAAGGAACAATTGGTTATGCACCTCCAGGTAATTCCACTTTTATTCCATGATGCTTATATTTATTTCCAGGTTAAAGTTTGTAAATTAATTAATTGTTATTCATATGTAGAGTATGGTATCGGGAGCGAGATGACAAGTTGTGGGGACGTCTACAGTTTTGGAATATTATTACTAGAGGTGATGACTGGGAAAAAGCCGACAGACAGTGTGTTTAACGATGGTCTTAGCCTTATAAATTTGCTTACGTGGCATTACCAGATCAAGTAATCGATGTTATTGATAATGATGCAATTGTGTTGCAAAGTACGGAAGCGAATGCAAAGAAAGTGGAAGAATGTTTGGTTGCAATTATCAAGATTGGAGTATCGTGCTCTGTTGATTCCCCACCACAACGGATGAAAATTGAAATTGTTCTCAACGAGTTGCAGCGCATTCTTGATGTGCTTCAAAATATATAAGGTACTCTGTTGTCCCATTTTGTAGAATCGGATTTTACATGAGTTTGTTAATAAATCATCACTAACTTGGTTTTCTTTTTGAACACTTTCAGGTCTAATACCAAGCTTTCTTGGTGAATTTGAAAGTAACTGCAACAAGGAGCAGTGCATGTCGTAGTTATATAAACTTTACTTTGTCAAATGTGTTTGTAAGTATGTTTTAATTTCTTGTTGCATAAGTACTGTAAGAGACATAAGAGTGCATTTACATTCCTGATGACTTATCATATTGTTGATACAAAAGTTGGGCGTACCTGGTTGTTGGGCTTTGCTCTTATATCAATTGGATCCTTAGCACTTTGTTACCTGCGTACTAAGAAAAGAGAATAACACCGTTAGACTTATCGAGGGATTGTCTCCCCCGATTAGACTCCGGCGTGAGAGTAAGTAATCGAATTTAGGTTTTAGTTTAAGAGTTTAGGGATTCCGTGAATCGTACCTTTGAATGAGAATGTATCATTCTATATATAGGGGCTAAGAAACCATGTTTCTTGCTCCTTACTCTTCGCACGCATGGTGCTTATCCGAGGTAAGGATATCTATTCCTTGAATAGATGATCCTTATCGGGTACCCGGTGGGTTAGATTGGGCCTTTGGGCTTTGTGAGCCCAAGCGTTGATACCACGGCCCATACCATTTGTCATGGTAGCCCATTCGTGATGGGTTTAAGTGTAAGTAATGTCTATCATTTGGGCTTGCGGCCCAAATATAGGCTATACGTCATCATGTCCCCCCAGTCTAGTATGCGCGGCACGTAGCCGCGGGTACTAGACTTAATGTAAGCAGCGGTAAGCGTGGCGGGAGAATGAACAAAATCTTACCGCCTTTTTGGAGGTGCAATGCACCTAACATATTCAAAATAGTTACCTCGGTAATCGGGGGTGGTGTCCACGTTTCACTTGGGATTCGGGAAAAAGTGCGTGTACCTTTTCACCTTCTAGCCACACATTTTACTGTGAGTGGGTTCCACGTGGATAGGGATTAGGGTTTTACTACCCCTATATAAAGGTCACCGCCCCCCCCCCCCCATTTTTACACACACAGTAAAAAACACACATAGCAACTATTCATCTTCTTCTTCATTTCTAGAGCGTTTTGTGCGAGAAAACCTTTTAACCTTCGTAGGTAATTTGTGCGTCTCCTTAGGTTTAGAATGAAAATTGTTGCTCAGTTGGATGAGTTTCGCTCTGCGATGTCTGTAGAGGATGTATTGCATTTTTCTTCCGACTATTTCGTGCCTTTGGATGTTCATCCAGAGGCGCCAGATGTCGATGCGTGTATAGCTGACTTCCCCGAAGGGAAGATAGGTTTATACACGAAGCTTTTTGAGTACGCTAACTACCGCGTACCAATATCTTTATTTCTGAGCAATTTGCTCAATCACTATCGCCTTCACATCTCTCAGCTGCACTGTATAGGTGCGGCGAAGGTGTCGAATTTTGAAATAAACTGCCGTTTGTTGGCGATAGAACCCACTGTGGACTTATTCCGCTCCTTTTACCACTCAACGTGGTCAAACGGTTGGGTCTCCTTTGCGAAGCGCCCGGGGGCGTTTCAGTGTTACACGGAGAAGGTTGACGCGCTCAAGAATTGGAGGGAATTTTTCTTTTGGGTAGACGACGTGGTCTTTCCCTCCGATTTTGAGTTCTATACTCAGGCGACCCTACCAAGGGATGGGCGCCCCGCACCCGGTTCCTATAGGATTGCTGACGCGCAGACGTTAAATGCCAATCGATTGGCCATTAACCCTTATCCGGAGGAGTTTTTGGTTCATGTAGGATTGAGTCGCGCGTATTTTGGCGCAGCAGATGAGGTTCCCACTTTCCTAAGTGAGGATGGCCGGGGTGGGTGTTCATCCTTTGTGATTTGTTTGTAAGTTTTTTCCTTCTTTTATCTTCGTGCATTTGCCAACTAATCTGTCGTTGTTTGTTTCCTTCATTGTTGTATGTGCAGAGATGGATTTGTTCGCAGTGGTGAGGCTTGATAAGCCAAAGCAGGTCACTATAGGGGTTCGTCCGTTGAAGGATGGGGAGACGCCCCTACTCGACGCGACTGCGGGGCACTTGACTTCTCTGCCCTCGGCCACCCCTGAGAGTACGCCTCCACTCGTGGTGGAGCCTGTGCAGACCGTGGCTCCCGAGGTAGTGGCGGAGCCTACTGAGAAGGTGGTGCCTGCGTTGGAGGCGGCGCACAAAGAGGCACATTCTAGGTCATCTGATAGTATTCAGATTCTGAAACCTGAGGAGGTGCTGAGGGAAGAGGTTGCGCAGAACATAAAGCGCAAGGGAGGGGCTGGAACCAGTGGCACCAGCAAGAGGCGTCGACACGTCATCAAAGACGCAGAGTCGAACGCGGAAGAAACTTCGACCTCCGGCGCACGGTTGAAGGCTGATGCTTCTCCGTTTCTGTAAGTGTGCATTCCTTCTCTTTTTTTTTCTTTTTTTTTTTTTTTGCAATTACTTGTTGTAATTTTTTGTTGACTATCTTTGTTCCGTAGGGATGACGACGCGAAGGACGATGAGGTTTCCTCTCCGCAGAACGAAAACAAGGAGGGGAATACCGAGGCTGTTGATGGTGGTGAGGCGCAGCAGCTGATGGATGAGCTGGCTGCAACCACTGCCCGCCAAGCTGAGCTTGTTGCTCAGCTGAAGGGAAAGTATGCTGGGGAGAGCCGTGCTCTAGCCCAGAAGGAGGAGGAGTTGGTGGCCCTCCGCGCACAATTGGCGGATGCGCAAGTGGAGCTTGGGGAGTCGAGGGCGTATGGAGAGAAGATGGCTCAGGACAAGATGAGCATCTTGGCCGATCTGCTACATGCGAGGGCGTGCAACGAGCAGATAAAGGCCAAGGCATCATGGTCTGTGTCGTTCCTTGAGGAAAAAAGATCTGAGCATTATGCTAGGCTTCAAGAATTCAAGGAGAACATGGAAAAGACGCTTGTGGCGTATGAGGAGAAGCTGCGCGCCCTTAGCATTGAGTACGACGAGGAGCTGTACCCTCATCTCATGTCTGTGATTGCTGAGCGCAGGTATTCTTACACCCTTATCTTTTAAAATTGTTTTCTTCACTCCATTGTTTAGCTTATCTTGTTACCACTTTGTGAATGCAGGTGGTTGATCAGCCATGGGCTTCGTCTGGCAGCTCTAAGTACTTTAGAGTCTGCGGAGGTGGTGGAGGCCTTTGGGAAGGTTGTCCACTGCGCAATTGCGCGTGGCCGTTCGCAGGCCATGGAGGAGCTCCGTGAGGCCAAGTTGTTGGAGAAGGACTTGGCGGAGATTCCTGGTTATAGCTCAACGGCGTACGATGAGCTGGTGGAGGCGATGGCGGGGCTGAAGGTTCTTGAGCTGCCGCATATAAGGAAATTGGAGCGCGACCAAGATGACCCTATAGCTGTGCTGATGGCCGGTTTAACTTTGCAGCGCCATCTTGAGAAGAATGCGGAAGAGGAGTTAGACTATTATCTAAAACCTGATGTATCGCAGCTTCAAGTCCCAGTTTTTGCGCGGCCCCGTGATATCCTCAAGCCTTTTGCTCTGGAGAAGGAAGTCCCCTTGAAGGAGGTGCTGGAGCAACATGCGCAGAGGGCTGCTGTGAAGAAGGGTATCAAGGGCAAGGCCGTGATGTGCGGTATTGGCGCTGCACACCTTCCTAGATCAGATGGCGTGGCTGTAAGTGTTCCAACCGTATCGATGCAGGATGCCATAATCTTGAGTAAGTTGAAGGAAGGGAGTTCCGCCGCTCCAGAAGAGAGCCATGATCACCGCCATAGCATATAGGTTGTTTGTGAACTTATGTATTTTGTCCTTGTAATTTAATAAATATGGAATAAAATACATTTTGTTATAAGCTCGTAACTTAAATACACTTGCATTGTTTGCTAAGTTTGATTATTTTACTAAGTCTTTTAAGTGCGTGACTTAAATATACTTGCATTGTTTGCTAAGTTTTATTTTTGACTAAGTCTTTTAAGTGCGTAACTTAAGTATACTTGCATTGTTTGCTAAGTTTTATTTTTGACCAAGTGTCTTGGTTCGTTATATTGCTAAGCTCGTACGGTGTACTTGGTATATGCGCATCCGTCGTGGGGTGTGCATGTGAAACTTACTTTGACGTCTCAAGAGTAAGGCGCTTAGCAAGGATACGTGATCCAATGTTGATGGGTTTGCAACCCTCTTATTCAACGAGTAAATTAGTAGGTTAACTCATCCTTTATGCCTTCGTGGGTCTTTAAGTGGTGCATGCACGCCATGTAGGCAAAAAATATAAGATAGACAATATTGACATATATGCAATAAAGTAAAAGTGCGCTATGGAGTTAGCTAGAAACCATAACATTTTATTAATACTTGCAAGTTTATTGAAAAGATAGAAAATAAAATTCCTAAGAAATAAAAGAAAGACAAACACTTATTGGGCACCTCGTAGGGTGTTTGTGTGTTTGTGTGAGGGCCGTAGCCTAAAAGTAACATCTTTTGAGATTGCAGATGTTCCAAGTGCGCGCCAGGTCTTGACCTTCCATATCGCGCAACCTGTATGCGCCGTTGCCGAGCGCGTCTGTGACCTCGTAGGGTCCTTCCCATTTGGGTCCAAGTTTGCCTGTGTCTTCTGCGTGGCTTGCGTCATTGGCGCGATAAACAAAGTCCCCTGGTCGAAATGAAGTGTTCTTGACTTTTGCATCATAATACTTCTTCATTTTTGCCTTGGCCTTTGCTTCTCGTATAGCTGCGCGTTCGCGTCTCTCCTCCAGTATATCTAAGTCTATGCGCCGTTCCTCGTCATTTGTCATGACGTTGACTTCTGCTGTGCGTATAGTAGGCATTCCTATCTCAGCTGGTATGACGGCTTCTGTTCCATAGACTAAGGAAAGTGGCGTGTCGCCAGTACTGGTTTTGATTGTTGTGCGATGCGCCCACAAGACATGCGAGAGTTCATCTACCCATCTTCCTTTATGTCTGTCAAGGCGCGCTTTTATGCCTTCGCCTAGACTGCGATTAGCGCGCTCAACTAGGCCATTGGTTTGTGGGTGTTTGACTGAAGCAAAGTGTTGTGTGATGTTTAATTGTGTGCACCAATCTTTGAATGGGTTATCACAGAATTGTTTTCCGTTGTCTGATACGATCTCGCCTGGTAGGCCGAAGCGACAGACAATATTGTCCCAGACAAAGCGTTTTACTTGGTTTCCCGTAATGTTCACCACAGCTTTTGCTTCAATCCACTTTGTAAAATAATCTATGGCTACGATGAGGAATTTTACTCCTCCCGCTGCGACGGGAAAAGGTCCTGCGATGTCGATACCCCATTTGTAAAATGGCCATGGTGAGGTGATTGGTGTTAGCTCGTGCTGTGGTCGGCGCGGAATAGGTCTATGTACTTGGCAGTTGCTGCACTTTCTTATTAGGTCGCGTGCGTCGCGGTGCATTGTTGGCCAATAGTATCCTGCCCTTAAAGCGCTTGCCACCATGGATCGCGGTCCTGAGTGCATACTACATGATCCAGCGTGAAGTTCGCGGAGTACATAGTCTGCTTGAAGGGGTCCAACACATCTGAGCCATGGTTGTAAGAAAGATCGCCGATAGAGTACGTTGTCGCGGAATTCGAATCGTTGCGCTGTGCGCCGTATTCTTCGAGCGTCTTTATTATCTTGGGGTAGGGTTCCCTTGCTGATAAATTCGATGATAGGTGTCATCCACGTAGGATCTTGTTCTTCTATCACCGTTGATATCTCCATATCAAGGATTGACTTGTTCTTTAAGGTTTCCACCAATACCTGTTTTGAAAGGTGTGCGAAGCTTGTAGATGCGATCTTGCTGAGTGCGTCCGCCTTTCTGTTTTCCCCTCTAGGTACTTGTTTTATTGTGAACCTATCGAAGTTTTTGATCAGAGACTTTGTCTTTTCCAGGTATTGGATCATATGGTCATCCTTGGCCTCGTATTCTCCTAACACGTGGTTAGCGACTAGCCGAGCATCTACGTTTGCCTCTAGGTTGCGTACACCCATTTGAATTGCGATGCGTAGTCCGGCCAGTAGGGCTTCATATTCTGCCTCATTGTTTGTGGCTGTGAACTCGAAGCGTAGCGCATAGGTGAATTCCATACCTTCTGGATTTGTAAGAATGAGTCCTGCGCCTGATCCATCTGCGCATGAGGATCCATCGGTGAACAGTGTCCATGGTTCCTGTAGATCCGTTTTTGCTGCAGATGTTGGGCTGTCGCCCTCTGGCTTCTCCACGATAAAATCAGCTAAAACTTGTCCTTTGATAGCAGTGCGCGGCTTGTATGAGATGTTGTACTCACTGAGCATTACACTCCATTTTTGTAAGCGTCCCGATGCATCTGGTTTAGAGATAACTTGTTTAATTGGCTGATCAGTGATTACCGCAATTGGATGCGCTTGGAAGTATCTGCGCAGTCTTTTGGCGGCGAACACTAAAGCTAAGACCAGTTTTTCCATGGCGCTGTAGTTAACCTCTGTTTTCTTTAAGGCTTTGCTTACGAAGTATATGGGTGTCTGGACGGAGTCTCTATCTGTCAATAGTACTGCGCTAACTGCTCCGTGGGTTGCTGATAAGTACATGATTAGTTCTTCCCCTTGTCGCGGTGCGACTAGTTTGGGAAGAGATTCCAGATGATGTTTGAGTTGTTGGAAAGCTTCCTCCGCTTCATTGGTCCAGCGAAAGTCTCCCTTTTTTGTACACTTCGTGAGTGTTTTAAAGAGAGGAAGGGACTTGTCCGCTGACTTAGATAAGAAGCGATTCAGCCCTGCCAGCTTTCCATTCAGTGATTGGACTTCTTTGAGTGTGCGCGGGGAGGGGAGATCAATAACAGCCTTCGTCTTCTCTGGGCATGGTTTGATTCCATCGGGTTCTATTAAGTATCCGAGGAACATGCCTTCAGTCGCGCCAAAGGTGCACTTTTTTGGATTCAGTTTCATGTTTATCCGCCCCAACGTTCGGAATGTTTCCTCGATGTCGCGCACTAACTCATCCTCTGTATGGCTTTTTATAACAAGGTCGTCCACGTAAACTTCCAAGTTGCGGCCAACTTGTTTTTCGAAAGCTGTGTCCACCAGCCGTTGGTATGTCGCGCCTGCGTTCTTTAAGCCAAAAGGCATTTTTGTGTAGCAGTATACCCCTTGACTGGTGTGGAAAGCTGTTTTTTCTTCATCCTCCACTGCCATTTGAATTTGGTGGTACCCTTTATATGCGTCTAGGAAGCACTTGAAGGGGTATCCACATAAGGATTCAACCTTCCAATCAATTTCTGGCAATGGATAGCAGTCCTGCGGGCATGCTTTATTGAGGTCCGTGAAGTCCACGCACATCCTCCATCTACCATCGCTCTTCTTTACCATGACTGGGTTAGAGAGCCAGTCGTGGTAGTACACTTCGCGCATGATGCCCGCATCTACTAACTTGTGTACTTCTTCCAAAATAGCTTTTGCACGATCTGGAGCCTGGCCGCGCTTCTTTTGTCGTATTGGAGGGTATCCTTGTCGGATTTGTAGTTTGTGCTCTGTGATAGAACGAGGCACTCCTGTCATATGCTTTGGTTCCCATGCAAAGATGTCTAGGTTCTTTTGCAAGAGTGCGCATACGGCTGCTTTACCTTTGTCAGATAAAGATCCTCCAATCGAAACTTGTTGTTCCGGATAGTCTGGATGAATAACGACCTTTAAATTTGGCGATTTTTTCGTGCGCTGTTCTGGAATAGTCTCTGCTTCAGTTGTCACTGTGATACATTCTCTTGGTGGTACCGTTGTGTTATAGAGAGTAACCACTCCTCCTTCAACTGGGAATTTAAGCATTCCGTGTGCTGTGGATGGTACTGCGCGCATGGATGATATTCCTGGTCTTCCAATTATGCCATTATATGGTGAGGGAGACTTGATTACCATAAAATTTATCCATGCTGCAGTTGAGTGTTGCTCATCTCCTACGACCACCAATAAGCGTAACTGCCCCATGGGCCAGATCTTTTCTCCTGTAAATCCTGTTAATGACATTGTAGCTGGTATTAACTGACTTTGGATTTCAGGTCGCAGCCTTTTGAAGCAGTGATCATGCATGATGTCTGCGGATGCTCCTCCATCAATATACATGCGGTGGATGTCGTGTCCTCCTGCATGTATTTCAATGGTCAGAGGTTCCACGACTGCGTTGTCCGCAGCGATTGTAGGGAAGGATATCTCTTTTTCTGGAGAGAATTTCTGGCTGACTCTCTGCTTTATCTTGCGCTGCCATGATTGTATCATGTATATAGTCTCAGCCTTCTCCTTTGGGGGTTCTTTCTTGCCACCATTTTTAGATCTATCTTTCCCTTCTTTGATGTTCTTTACGAGGTGGTCCATCCTTCCTTCTCTGACTAGTTTCTCGATCAGTTGTTTCAGTTGGACGCACTCGTTGGTTGTATGGCCTTTTTGGCCATGGTACTCGCAGTATCCACCACCTAGGCGCTTTTCTTCTGCCGTGCGCATCGGTGGTGGTCTTGGGAAGTTCGCACCTTCTGTTGCGAATATCTCCCTTGGAGTTTTAGTTAGAGGAGTATACTTGTCGTTGTCTCTTCCACTGCGGTAATTCCTGCTGCGGTTGTGTGGATCATTGGATTGTTTCCGCGGCTGTTCTTGTTGCCGATAATTTGAATATCCTTTCTTGCTGTCCGCAGCAGCTGCTTCTCCTTGTATAAAGGATCTGGTACGTTTAGTTAGTTCATCGAAAGACTGTGGAACTCTATCATTGAGCTTCCGGATGAGTTCTGGATTATTAATTCCATTCATGAACCCTGAAATTTTTAGTATTTCGGGACATGCTTTGACTTGTATGCACTCATCCTTGAAGCGCTCCATGAAGGCGCTGGTTGATTCCCCTTGGCGTTGCTTCACCCTTGCCAATTCCACAGGATTTTTAGCGCACTTCTTTCGCTGGGTGAAGTTGTGGCGGAATGCTTTTCGCAATTCCTCAAAGCCGCCTATACTCCTACGTGGGAGTTTGCTAAACCATGTGCGCGCGTTCCCTACTAATGTGGAATTAAACATGTGACACCACACAGGCTGTGGCCAATTTTCGATAGTTGCGGCTGATTCGAAAATTTTGAGGTGGTCATCAGGGTCACCTGTTCCATCATATGTCTTCACATTAGCGGGCATGCGTCTGCGCCTGTCGTCTGAGTAATCACTTATGCGACGTGTGAACGCATCAACTTTATGGCGTCGCCATGGGAGAGACATATCCTCGTTCTCTTCCTCG
This sequence comes from Artemisia argyi, assembly GCA_030686995.1. Taxonomy (NCBI): domain Eukaryota; kingdom Viridiplantae; phylum Streptophyta; class Magnoliopsida; order Asterales; family Asteraceae; genus Artemisia; species Artemisia argyi. The sequence goes on along the minus strand of CM060683.1, from coordinate 198,638,818 downwards.
CGACGTCGTCCTTTTGATTTCCAGTGACCTGTTTCTTTATCCTCGTTGTCCGAGGAATCGCTGGAGGAAGGATAATCTCTCCGTCGGCGTTTGCGCCTGCTCCCTTCAGAAGAGGAGCCTGAGGGATCTCTGCTTGGGGATCTTCTTCTCCCCAACCTGTCTTGGATTCGCCTACTTCTGGGATTGGAAGATCCTTGACTTGGCGAATGCTGAGGACCTAATCGGTCGTGTATTCCCCGACTGCCAAGTCTGGAATGAACATTGGTGCGCCTACCGCTGTCCCCAGAATTTTGTGAGCCAGACACCGTACCCAACCTGTCATGGACATTGGTACGTTCTGTACGTCTTCCTCGTGGGTGACGTGGTGGTGTTAGTTCACGTTCTGGCCCAAAATTAAGTCGGGTTTGCAGATCCGTACCGGCTCTTCTTGCCGCTTCTTCCTGCATGAGGGCAGTTAGGGTTTCATAGTTTTGGGACACGAAATTTCCCAAAGTTAAATCGGGTACGTCCTCAGTCGTTGCAAGGATCTCTGCCTCAGTATGGGGCGCCCGGTTTCGTTCAGGCGCGCCTGGCGGCACAGTGTTGTTCACTACGGGTGCAGCCTGATGAGGAGTGGTGAAGAGGGTGCGCTGGAGTTCCTCAGCGCTTGGGACCACTGACGAGATTATAGGTAGTTCCATTGTTGGAATAGGCTGGGTTGTTCCCGCCCCTTGGTGATCAGGTGCGCTGGTTGTCCCAGCAACCTGCTTAGAGGTCGAATCTTGTCGATTCTTCTTCTGATGATCACGTTTTTCTGACTGCGGAGTCCGCTGGCTCGAATTCTTGTGTTTCGTCATTCTAGTTCGTTGTAGGGTCCCACGGATGGCGCCACTTGTTGATACAAAAGTTGGGCGTACCTGGTTGTTGGGCTTTGCTCTTATATCAATTGGATCCTTAGCACTTTGTTACCTGCGTACTAAGAAAAGAGAATAACACCGTTAGACTTATCGAGGGATTGTCTCCCCCGATTAGACTCCGGCGTGAGAGTAAGTAATCGAATTTAGGTTTTAGTTTAAGAGTTTAGGGATTCCGTGAATCGTACCTTTGAATGAGAATGTATCATTCTATATATAGGGGCTAAGAAACCGTGTTTCTTGCTCCTTACTCTTCGCACGCATGGTGCTTATCCGAGGTAAGGATATCTATTCCTTGAATAGATGATCCTTATCGGGTACCCGGTGGGTTAGATTGGGCCTTTGGGCTTTGTGAGCCCAAGCGTTGATACCACGGCCCATACCATTTGTCATGGTAGCCCATTCGTGATGGGTTTAAGTGTAAGTAATGTCTATCATTTGGGCTTGCGGCCCAAATATAGGCTATACGTCATCACATATGTATCAAACATGTTTATGATTATGTGTTTCGAGGAGAGTTTGATTAAATTTCATAAAAAGTTATATCATTGGATGAAAACTAAGCAAAAAGAGTTGGGATAACCAATGGCAGGACATACTATAATCTTCATTTTATTTTATTTTATTGATATTTTTCTTAGTCATTTGTCAAACATGTACTTGGAGATCATGGGTGTTTCGTTACGCGTTCATGTTTAAACTGTTTTTATAAACAAAGTTCAATTAGAAACGACCCTTGACATCTTAGTACAACACCATGGTGTATCTGCATAATGAATTTTGTTGAAAGTTGTAATCAGATTACACTAACTTAGGAAAATCGACAATTTACTTGATATCGAGTTCATAGACCCGCCACCTAAAGATTCTTAACTACATGTATCAACTAAAAATGACTGATATTGGGAGCATTAAACAACACAGGGAGTCTGACTGATATTGGGCTAAAGATGATTGAGTTCCCGTTGGACCCACAGCTCGCTAAACTGCTTTTAACATGTGAAGAATTTAGTTGTGTAAACGAAGTTTTAACGATTGTATCTATGCTCTCAGTCCTGTCTGTATTCTTTAGTCCATAAGCCCAGATAGAAAAAACCGATGATGCATATGGAAAGTTAACAAATACTGTGGAGACTTGTGTACCACTCATTACTTACAAGTGAAAGCTCTACAAAAGGCTCGGGAAGTGAGTTTTCAGTTACTCGACATCTTGAAAAATCTCATGATCCGGCTGACATCATGTGGGTTGAATTGGGACGTCATCAGAAAAGCGATATGCTTAGTTTACTTACATAACGCTGCAAAACCTAAAGGGATCAGGAATACATAAGTATTAGGAACCGGATGCCGTGCCATTTGCACCCGGCCTCAGCTTTATGTTATAATCGTATGGGTATGGGTATGGCTGCTCTTTGAGTAAATATCCGTATGGGTGGGAAAATGGGCAGGACTTGCACTTGTGTAACGGGTCAAAACGAGAACATTTTTTGTAAGGATCAGGTTGGCCCGGAATGTTTTTTGCCCAGTATTGTTATCCCTTATAGATGTTACCGTGCTAAATATGATTGCAAAAGTAAGGTTATGGTTTTATTCATTTTTACCACATAGGACCCATTAAGATAGTTATTTTGCCGTTAACTTTATTAATGTTGAATCTGGACTGTCCTATAGTTTGAAATATTGCTTTATTTGGCCAACATAACTTAATGGTTTGTATAAAAAGGTAACTCGAGTTCATGCAAATTATATGACGTATGAAAAAGATACTGATATCTGATATCGTACACCGAAAAGGTTTGTACAACATAATGTATGGAAACATGGACAGGTTGGGAAATGGGTCAAAACAGGATCAGGCTGAAATTTAATAGTGGTTGAAACGAGACACTCAAGAATATGGCGCATGTGGATTTCTTACTGTAGGTTCATCATTGTGAGTAATGAAATCAGTTTGTTTTGGTTTCTTACAATGCATATTTCTACCATCCATTTTTCCGCTTCATTCTTTTGTTGTTGTAGTGGAAAATGTTGCAAATATAGGAAAAGATTCATTCGTATACAACCAAATACATGCTAAAACCAGTTGCATATAAGAAAAGTTATACCGTACCCAGTTAGGGTTCGTTCAAGTGTTTTGGGTGTATAGGACTGTAATCCATTCAAAAACAAGACCATGCCATGAATTTTCCACAAACTTTAGACTACTCGTCAAAGACTCGTGTATGGCCTAAATGAGCATGGTTCACTGGACTATACCAAAACACATACACTCTCATAGTATCAGCATTAGTCGATAAATAGCAAAAAGAAAGTCGCCTACATGGGAGTGAGTCTCCAATCTATTTTAAAAGAATGCCAAGTAAAAAAGTAGAAACCATAAATGGGGACTGCTGATGAATTCAAGACTAATCAATTGTTGCGGGATCTCATCCTGGTCCAACAAGCACACACAAACAAACGACACCTATTTAAGACGGCAATTCTGGGATTCTAATGGTTTGTGTGCACCACAGTTCTGTCGGTTACATTTGGTCCTAAAAGGATATTTTATGTTGTTACATTTGTCACACTTCCAGCTCCCTTTTGGCATATCCGCTTCTGAAACAAAATAAAATACATATATATGATTCAGACTCGAACGTCACTAACAGGTAACCAAATATATACATGAAGTACTTACTGGAACTCTTGGCTGGCTTTGCAACCCGCATATTAGCGTCATAAAAATAAATTAGAATGACACGTTATATAAAACATAGCTAAAAGCTTCAACATGTCAAAATTCAAAAATAAAGCTGGTATAAAGATGGCATCTCACCTGATATTGCATTTCCTCATGTTACACACTCTTCTCAGTCATTTCCACATTTTGGGCATTCCCAGTCATTTTCTCGTGTTCCATCTGTAAGAAGCAAGTGAAACAAAGGAAAACGGATCATAAATTACAATCACATGCTAGTCTGTGTAGCAGTATATGAATAAGTTAGATATAACATACCTTTCTTTTAAGATGGCTCTTCTAGAAAGGACCAGGCCGTGGTCCCTATAGAAATTTAAAAACCAAATGATCCATCAATATAGCATCACATGTTTATATACATGTTAACACAGGGAGTAGGTGAACGAATGATCAAATTTACTCGTTGGCTCGTTGCAATTAGTTGATTGATATAACAAAATTCAGACTAGGGCTGAGCAAACGACCCGAACGGACCGGACCGACCGAGACCGGACCGGACCGACCACATTCGGTCCGGTCCTCGGTCTTGGGTTTTTGGATAATTCGGTCCTCGGTCCGGTTCGGTACGGTCCGGACCACAAACCGATTATTTGGCCGTGTTAGACCGGACCGACCGAGACTGGACCGGACCGACCACATTCGGTCCAGTCCTCGGTCTTGGCTTTTTGGCTAATTCTGTCCTCGGTCTTGTCGGTCCGGTCCGGTCCTGGACCGATGCTCACCCTTAATCCAGACATACCATGGCAGCCTAAGCAATGGGCAACCGCAAACCGAATTGTTCCATCAGCTGAGGCAAACCATACAATGCACCTGCAAAAAAGATGTAATTCCAGTTTCAGCAAGATGTCACATAGTAGCAGGTAGCGGTGTAATCGGGTCTGGTTTGGGTCGGGCTAAAATATCATACGCGAACCCAACCCTATTTGAACTCGGGTTCGAATACGAGTAAAATGGTCATAAAATTGCCTATTTGTTCTAATTTAGATAGATAATTTATAATAAACCATATTAAAAAAAAAAAAAAAAAAAAAAAAACGTATTCAGGTCAAACGGGTCGACCCGAACCCGAGTTATCCAAAATTATCTAACCCGATACCCAACCCTATTCAGCATCCGGGTTGACCCAAACAAACCGAATAAGATTATTGAACAAAATAAGTATCAAAACACCATAACTTCTAAACAACACACGCTAAACAATAAAATTGCCAAAATCAACCAAAAAACACATATCAGTTCCTATCATGGGCCCACCTGAATAAGCATGTGTGGCAGAGAGTTGCAGAGGCCGATAAGGGTTCCCTCCAGGCAGACGGCTGTTGTAGTTGTAATGATAAGCAGAACCATCATAAGGAGGCATAGATGTTCCATTCAACGGAACCCGCATAAGAAGAAGACGAGGAGTAGCCTTGTGGGGTCGGCATTTGCCTTGGAGCAGATTTCTGTAAAACAAACATTTCATTGAAAGACTAATTAATAAAGATAACTATAGGACAAAATACACATCAGCAAAAGAATATATGATAACCAAATAAAATCTAGTATAAATACAATTGTTCGTTACCAAAACTACCAAGAGCAATCAGTTTCTTAAAGCCATTACCAACAGCTAATGCGATATGTGTAATAAACGGATAGTGTAACTTACCGAGTTATGATCAGCTGGTCTTGGCTGTGTACAGTTGCGCATATTGCAAGATGTCCGCAAAGAAAAGTTGAAATTCCCACAGCTAGGACAGGTACAGTCGTCTTCTCTACAACCACCTAAATCATAATCACCGCAAATTAACTTACTTGTCATCTCATACAAAGTAAATACGACAAAGAAGTAACTGCCATCTTATACAAAATAAAATTATGGGTCCCTGTCTAAACTCACAAGAGAACAAATTTTATGCACAAGTATGTAAAGTCTTTCATAAAACGCAAAGCTTTAGGGTGCATTTTTGGAGCTGAAACAAATAGAAACTAAACCGGGGCTAAATAAGGGGGTGTAAGTTTAAGCTAATTTTTAGGCTTATGAGCTTATTTGACTATGCTTAAATCTCATTTCTGGCTTATTTTCGGACTTGTGAGCTTATTATGACTTAAAGATGGAAGATAAGCTCACAAGTTAGAAAAAAGACGGGTACAGATGAGGTTATGAGATATAAGCTGAACCAAATGAGATCATAAGCACATAATAAACTTAAACAAATCCCCTAAGTTCAAAGTTTCACTGAGTAACCTCGAGTAAAATTGTCAAGCCCAAAAATACGTACTTCTAATTCTAATCACCATCTGGATGTATGTAACACTAATATGAGTATATATCAATAAATTTTCACAACCAATTAGACCCTAAACGTTAAATTAAATCCTGTCAAACTCTAAAACCTCTCTAATCTACCATTTTCATATAATCAAATTACACAAGAAAAGGAAGTGGTCGTTTCTCCTCTAAGCATTATTACAACATCTAGTCAAACACAATTTTGCAAGTAAATCCGTAAAAGATACAGTATGCAGTAAGGCCGTATCAATGATCATAAAACAAGCTTTGAACTTATATGAAGCATGAGAAAGAGAGCAACACAGAACGTACCATCGGTTCTGGCACGTTTGACAGCTGAGGAGTTTGTGTTATCAATCTAAAATCACAAAACAAACATAATAACACACATTAATATCAACAAAATATACCAATAGCAACTTCAGAAGAAGAAAAAAAAGGCCCTAACATTTCATATCCGATCAATAACAAAACTGATCTAGATCAAACAAAGTAACAAACAACAATTCCAATGCATAACACAAATTGTTTGTTAGTAATAAGCATGCAGAAATTTAACAAAACACACCCTAACGTCTCATATCCGATCAGTAACAAAACTGATCTAGATCAAACAAACAACAATTCCAATGCATAAGTGAATAACACAAATTTTCCGGCTTATTTTCAGACATGTGAGCTTATTATGACTTAAAATGGAAAATAAGCTCATAAGCTAGAAAATAAGCAGGATAAAGATGAGCTTATGGGATGTTTGTTTAAGCTTATTTTTAGGCATGTGAGCTTATTATGACTCTACTTATATCTCATGAGCCAATATTTTCCAGCTTATCTTCAGACTTGTGAGCTTATTACGACTTAAAGATGGAAAATAAGCTCATAAACTAAACTATAAGACGGAAAAGAAATGAGCTTATGAGATATAAGCTGAAAGCCCAAACATAAGCTTAAACAAATCCAATTATAAGCACATAAGCTAAACTATCACAACCAATTGTAAGGGGATGTTTGTTTAAGCTTAATTTTAGGCTTATGAGCTTATTTGACTATGCTTAAATCTCATACGCCCATATTTTCCAGCTTATTTACAGACTTGTGGGCTTATTATGATTTAAAGATGAAAGATAAGGTCATAAGGTAGGAAAAAGCCGGATAAAGGAGAGCTTATGGGATATAAGCCGAACCAAATAAGATATAATAAGCCCAAAATAAGATTAAAACAAATCCCCCTAAGTTCAAAGTTTCAACGAGTAACCTCCAGTAAAATTACACTAATATGATTTATCATTAACAAATATATTATCACAACTAATTACACAGCAAGAGTAAGTGGCATAAATAAATTATAAAATAAAAACGTACCATCATCGGTTCTGTTATCAATCTAAAATCCCACAACTCCAACCATCTCTTTAATCGGTGTCAGTCAAAATATCCGCTGCTAAATCATAGTCTCTGTGAAATTATACAATGAAATGAAACAAAAAAAAAATGGAGCCGTGGTTTTGGTGAATGGTGGTGGTGCTGATTGGAAATGTGGGGTTTGTTTGGACGGTGGACATTAATTAAAAAGTCAAAGTATCATTGCCATTTGCCACCGTGGCAACTACTATGGAAAGGAAATACATCAACTACTGTATTTGTTTGTAAGTACTTTGTTTTTCTTATTTCCTATCCATGACTCATTAATTTTTTGCAAAAATAAACATAGCTGCTCAAAAAGTTGATCAATTAGAATATTAGATACAGGAGGTTTTTGCTTTTCTTTTACTCTCTCTTAATTGAGATAAATGTGAGCTCAAAACACATAATCTTTCTTAATTGGGAGACTTACAAATGTCTATCTTTTTCAATTAAGAGGTTATAATTAAAACACTTCAAGCTAAACTACTTAATTTTGTAAACAACCCTTTACACCACTAGTAACGGCCCGTTTGGTTTGTAGACAAGTTTAGGATCAGGATTTGGTTTTAAATTATAATTGTCAATTTGGATTTGGATTTTAAATTTAAAAAAAAAATCGTTTATTTTATATGTTAGGATACATATTAGCACAAAGGTTTATTATTATTTTAATATTAAAATATGCTAGTTTTAGAACCCCGTGCATGCACGGGGCTTTAACTATACTTTTTGTTAGATTAGTGTTAGGTTAACAAATATATAAATTCATTTTAATATTGTTATAAGACAATAACCTACGAAAATAGGATAGCAATGTGAGTTGACATTAGTAAGGGGGTGTTAGTTAAAGCTACTTTTGGGCTTATGAGCTTATTTGACTATGCTTATATCTCAAGCACCAATATTTTCCACCTTATTTACAGACTTGTGAGCTTATTATGACTTAAAGATGAAAGTTAAGCTCATAAGCTAGAAAAAAAAAGCAGGATAAAGATGAGCTTATGAGATATAACCCGAACCAAATAAGATTATAACGACTCCTAAGTTTAAGTTTAAAGATGAGCTTATGAGATATAGCCAAACACAATTTTGCACAATAAAACTAGATTAAGAATTAAACGAAGCACGAGAATGAGAATGTACCATCGGTTTTGGTGTGAAATGATACAATGAATGGATTGAAAAAAACATGCATAACCAATGAAAGATAAATTATATTTTTATATCTTTTATGTATATGGTGTGTTGTTGTGTGTGTTTTTAAACATATGAAAGATAAATTATATTTTATATTTTTTGTGTTTATGGTGTGTTTTTGTGTGTGTTTCAAAACATATGAAAATGTCAATTGTCAAGAAATGAAAGCGTTACATGTAATATTGAAAAAACAATAAGCATTTCCTATAAAATGATATAATGAGCCAGAATAAATAGTTTCCCCAATCCATCATCACTCTAAACAAAAAAATTATTTTAGTTCAAAGTGAACTTGATTGTATTTTCTGTTTTTCTTAGTTAAATATTTGGTAAATGATATGATAATTAAATTTAAGTATAAGTTATACTTTGTGTAAATATGTTCCTACTATTTGCCTTTATTTTTTGATTATGTTTAGTTTATGTTTAGCTTTTGTCCATGGATTTTAGATCCTAAAAAATGCATTTACCTCTCTGTGTTATATATCTTTTGTTTTACACATAACTTCATATAATTTATTTAAATTTCAACTACTAAAGTTTTTATTAATTACCCAATTTTTTTAAGTAGTTGTATTCACAAATTTTACACTTATATTTTATGTTTTTTTTCTCCACCAAATTTATCAAAGTTTGACAAATTTCTTTTTTAATTTTAACTTTCAACTGACCAATAAGAATGCTCGATTTTGCCACATGTCAAAATATGGCAAATTGATTGGCCTATTTTTTTTTCTTAATAAGGTTGTTTTAGCAAAAAAAAACTTCATAAATGCTATACTCCTAAGTCTTTTATTGTGTAAAAGATAGCATAAACCACAATACAATCTCACAAACAAACAACTTTATGGTTGATGTGCACACTCACATACCATTAAGTCAAAAACTTTGGGTTCTATTCATATTATGTTTTTCGATTGCGTAACATAATTTTCATCAACTAATAGCCTTAGAGCATGGGGTACAGTAATGAGTGAGCCTCGTCAATCTGAGGTGTCCATCGCCGTTGCACTGGTTGGTTTACTAGCCAAGTCTTTCGCCAAATTTTTGGCGCTCACATGGGATAAATTTGCATTTTTTTCCTATTGATTAAAAATGGATGGGTTTGTGTTTATATTGTGTCTTTTGAGAGTGTGTGTTTAGGGGGGATATGAAAACGAACGGTGTGGTGTGTGTTTGTTATGGTTGGCATTTTTTTTTATTGATTAAAAATGGTGTGGTGTGTGTTTATTAATTGAAAGTGGTGTGTGGTGTAGTGGTGTGTATTTTTATTGACATGTTTTATTTTTGAATTTTTATGTAATTTGTATTTTTATTTCAATGAATGAAAAAATAGTTGATTGAAAAATAAAAAAGAAAATAAATTGGTTGGTCCCAAAAGTGAAGTTTTGACTTAAGTTACCGAGAATGGTGTTTGTTTTGGGTGTCTAAGTGAGAGGTAAGTGAAAATGGGAAAAGTCGAGATGACGCTGAAGTGAAGATTTGGCTTAAGTTACTACATGCTTTTGTTGACTTTAAGCTGACCTTATGCAAAAATTTAATGGTAAAGATTTGTAAATGCATCCTTTACCCAAAAAAGATATTATGTATATACATCTTTTCACCTTTCTAATTATACACTAGAAATACGAATTGTAATTATCAATTCTAAGGTAGCATGTAAATCCATTCTTGTCCATCTAAATGGGTAGAATAGGGCTGGCAATTTTGACACGAAACCTGTTAACACGACCTGTTCTTAACAGGTTTCGTGTTTGACCTTAACAGGTTTCGTGTCTTAACAGATCAGACCTGTTAAGACCTGTTAATATTCGTGTCTTAACAGGTCAGACATGTTAAGACCTGTTAGTGACCTGTTAAGATTATAATCTCCCAACATATATATTAGAGGAACATGACAAGTCACATATGCCACTTGGCATGAAAGAATTAGGTGGAAACCTAAAAGAATGCCAGCATGTCATAATTTAATTAGGTGTCATACAAAAACACACTCCTTCCTCACTTCTACCATAACCCCCAATTCATATCCCTAATTTCAAGCAACAAATCATTCGCATTCAAAATCAACCCAAAATAAACCTACACAATCGGTTACGATTTTTGATAATTCAAAAATAAACCTATACCAAATCATTTTATTTTGATTCTTGATCCGAAGAATGTTGATTCATGATTTAAAATCATTATTGATAACCCTAAACAATCGGCCCAAATCAAAATATTTTGATTCACTATTCAAAACACACTTTTTACCTCGTGTAATGCAAGAAAAGGACGAGGTCTCACAAATTGGTAAGTTAATCACCAGTTTTTGACTCTATTTTTTGTGGGTAATGATCTATTATATTAATTATTATTAGAAAGATACCCTTTAGTATATTTTGTTAAAGGGAGAAAAATACGAGATGGTGAAGAAAGTGTATGTGAAATGGGAGAAAAATACAGGTTTCACAAATGAGTTAGTTAATTCACAATTTTTTTACTATGACGTTGGGTTTAATTCATGTGAGTAAACATTGTATTAGGTAAAAATATTTACTCGTAATATATTTTGCTGTAACACGCAGAAAAATAGAAGATGGTGAAGAAGGTGTATGTGAAGCAATGGAAGAAGAAGTAGAAGCTGTGAAAATGGAAGGAATTACGTCAATAGCATTTTACCAGATGGGTCGATTTCCGGTCACTTTGTACATCTCTCGATTTCTGTTTGTTATGGCATTCATGACACTGGTATTATTTACTAATTACTATATTGTTGCATTATGTTATTATGCCCCTTTGACATATGTTATATACACCCAAACATTATTGATAATATACAGCTTCGAAACACGATAATATGATAATTACTTTTCAAAAGCAATGCCAAACACCCCTTGATTACTTGTGTCGCCTGTGAAAAGAAGTTTTGTGGGGATGTTTTTGTGTTTGATTTTTGTAGATAAGTATGCCTTTTTTTTTAGTGCTAATAAATGTGTTACCGTGTAAATAGAGATAGCTTGTGAAAGGGTATGCAGTAGGGGTGAGGAGTATCGCTTGGTCAAACTGACTATTATGGACTACAATGTATGTCATGTTTGCTTCTCTTTAGCGTGATTCATTGTTTTGAAGATCGGCTGCAATAGTGTTTGTAATGAATCATACATGTTGCACAGCAAGAAAGAATGAGATGTAGTGGTTGAACGAAAAGGCCATGATGCTGCTTTGTTATGTAATGTTGATCATGCTCATGGGTAAGCATACAGACATCATCAATTAGACTAAAAAATGGTCTTTGTTAATATGGTATCATAACTTTGTGGTTTGTTTATGCTCACATGGTTCAATTGTTAACAGATGGGAGAAGGACGTTCTTAAAAAAATAATGATGCATGATTGCGGGTGGAAGAGAAAAATCACCTGTTGCTGCTATTTGAAGAGTGGCCTTTACAACTACATATAAGTTTGAAATCTCAGGAGATGGGTTACAAAGCTTTACCTTCAATGATGAATGTGTCGATGCTTTCTTTAGGTAACCCCTTTCGTCTTATTTGTAATGTCACTTAGCAGGCCATATGTTTGACCAAGGAGAAGCCCACATCTAAGATTGAGCAGAAAAAGTGCAAGTGCAATAGATTTCCATGATATTTCATCTAAGCTTCCGGGTCAGAAACTTGCTGCCTTGGAATGGGCATTATGTGTTGTTGAGGTAATTTGCAAGTGATTCCCCAATTACACCCGATCTGCTTTCTTTAAAAAGAATAAAATGTCCTTGAGGTAATTTGCGAGTCTAAATACTTATTCTAATGTACATTTTTAAACCAGGTTAAAGTTTCATTAACAAGTTTAATTATTGAATCAAAGCTTCAATTTTCACCTAGCTTTTTTGTCTTTTGGTGGTAACTACGACCAATATCTTCTCGAACACACTATACTAACACAAAATAGTTCAGTAAACAAGAACCTAATGTGGGACTTTGATGATAAGTTCTTATCTTTAAACTGGTCATTCTATCCAACTGTCCCTATGACAATATCTTGTGGGTCAAATGGATCAAGTTAAAAGCTTTAATAAACATGAAATGAGTCTAAAGAGATCTAATCATTTAGTATTTATGATCGGGGTGATTTGGGTTGATTTTGACTTTTTGAGACTCAGTGTAAACTTAAACAGTTAAATTAGAAACTATGGCAAGATCTAAGGAAAGGAGGTAAAATTATATTTAGGCTCAATTTTATGATTTTCCGATGAGCGGTCCACATTTGATTATTCCATGCTAATTACGGTTTCCGCATTTATGTGTTAGGCTTGACTTCCAGTTTCATGTAGTTTTCTTACGTGATAGATTTTTGACCCATTTATTTATAAAAGGGTCATTTGTGTCATCTTTTTATATCTCAAATGTGCCAGCTACATTTTTTTAAACTAAGAAGATATGGGTTATACGAGTAGAAAGATGCTCAAAGTGTTTTATCAATCCCTTTAGTTGTCTTTTAAAAAAATTAATATTTTGTAGTAATAAAGGACAACAAAAAGTTTAATGTTTAAAATTCAAATTATCTTTAGTAATCAGTTAATAAATTTTTATTTGTTACTTGCATATAGTAGTAAAAGACAATAAAGGGTTTGCGTGTTAACTTTACTTGCCATGTTTTGACACATTCCCAAACAAACATGCTTGCCGCACCCATTTTACCACGTTAGCTATTAACTTTGTATTTTGGTTCAAAGCATTTCAGTGAGCTGGGACACAAAAATTCAATTTACATGACGCTAGATTTCTAAGAAGTACAACAGGTTTATGTTAATCTTTTTTGAACGTTTTCATTCTAAAAAAGTATTTTGTAAACATTTTTAGAATTCAATAACTAGAACATGTTTCTGTTAGTTATTCTAAAATCATTATTGTGTATAACATTTGCCTTTTATTTAACATGTTACATTAAATACTTTTGTAGTTAAAATAAAATCATTCTTGTGTATAACAGGTTGCTTCACGAAAAAGGAAACAGTTGGTGCTTGACTCAGTGGTGTTCATATCATTTGGTTTCATAGTTTATGAACATTAGATATTATACAGTAGATTACAACGCTTCTTGCATCTTCTTGGGCAATCTGTTCGCATTACAACAGTCATATTGATCGCAGAGTACAGTAAAGTAAAGCGGATACTAACAATTACACATCACAATGCTGGGAAGAACTTCAGACGTCTCTCCAAAGTGCTATGGGGCATGTAAGGTTAGAATTATTAGTTTATTACTAGATATAAATTGGAAATTTGTTTATTCTTTTTACAACTTAGTTAATGGTTAGTTCTGACCTGTTTACTTATGTCGGGTTGTTTTGGGTCATGCTTATCTCAAATGAGTCAAACAGGTCAAATTAAACAAGAAATAATACCTTAAAAAAAGATGCCAAATGGGTCAAATGGTGTGGCATTTTACAGTCAATCAAAGTGTAATTACTTGACCATTTAGATTAGAAGTAAAATAAGATAAATTTTGCAGTCACATCTTTGAAGTACTTGTGTCTTAAATTAGATCGAATAATTTGGATGATGGTATTCTTTACCATTTGGCCGGGGATGAACTCTCATGAACTCTCTCACTGTTCCATGCCCTGTGAAAGTGTACGCACAATAAAAGAGACAAAAATATTTTAACAGCATCTGGTATATACTAATGGAACCTGCTTTTTGAGATTTAAACTTTAGATATGTATATAGATGGGATTGCTTTATTTACTAAAATACTTTATATGTGCTTAAAGTGGCATTTAACCAAATTATGTCTTTTTAAAAGAGGACTTCACAATATTACCTATGGAAATGGATGCACTAGAGAGGGTCCTTCATCAAGCACATTGACAAGCTAGGCCTATTGCTGATTTCTTACAGGAAAACGGGATGTATTTTAGCACATGGACAAGCACATGACCATATAATTTCATGTGATTTCATTGTTACTTGGGCTTTTTTAGTGTAAGTTCTTTTTTTTTTCTTTTTTTTTTTTTTTTTCCAGGTTAAGGTTCCATTTTGGCCAGTATCATTGGGGTAAAGATGGAAGAATATCTATAGCAAGTGAGAGTCTGACAGTGTGTGCTATTTTCGGCAAAATTACTACACTCAAAGCACAATGTGCTGCTAACGGTTTTAGTGCAAGAGATCTGGTAGTTCTATCACACATATTTTATGCATTTCTTGCACCCAATAGCTATTAACCGAACATTATATTATATTATGTATTATATATACAAAAATTTGTGTATTAACTAACTAATCATAATGACGGGAAACTAAAATTACTTTGTTTAATGTATATTGTATTTTGTGTGTACATGAAGGCATAGCCTACGTACTTCTCACTGCTCCATTGCGAAGAACAATTGTACGAGCAATGGTAAAACTCACCTTTCGCTAACTGTTAATATGTACTTTACCTGAATTGTATGGGCAATGATGACACTCACCTTTCGCTAACTGTTAATATGTACTTTACCTAAATACTACACTAATGTTCTAAGGAGAGGTTGCAACTCCAGGCTTTGAATTCTCTTATCATACCAGAAAGGACAAATGGGAAGTCTATAAAAGATGGTTTCATAGAGTGTAATCATGTTCAACTTATGTATTTGGATATCTATGAAATGTAAACTACATACTTATAAAATGTGAAGTTCTTTTTCAACTATTATGTATGTTTTTATTCTTATTGATGCGACATTTTGAGCGGGTCATGTAACTATACAACAACAATCTTCGAGCTTTTAATTTGATAAAATGTTTGCTTTTTTTATTTATAAGTTTAATCTGTCCCGATATGTACATGATAGATATTCAAATATGAAATGATAGATATTCAAATATAAAAATTATGAACCTCTTAATCCTGTCTTAACCATTAGACTATCCGCCAATGTTAGACCATCAATATTAGACTATCCCCCAATGTTAGACCATCAATATACTCTTTGAAGATGGATAGTATTGATTCCAATATTAAAAACTTAATGTCTTAATCATGTTTTAATTTTATTTACGGTTTTTATCAGTTTGCATATCTATGTTTAAATTTTTAAAATGATAATATGCAATTAGACAATTTTGAAACGATATGTTTATCATTAACAAAATAAATATGTAACTTTAAACTTAAATGTATGAACTTAATAAGTAATAATATTATTAAATTTATATGACGCTAGCCCGTCCATCGGACGGGTCATGCGACTAGTATATAATATAGGATCATGCCACATCATTTATGCCACATGGCAACCAAGAAATACGTGGAAACCTCCTAAATGCCACGCTGTCACTGTATAAATCATATACACGCTCCTTTCACAAATATCACACACGCCTCCCCTCATTCAACCGATCCCTAATTTTCAGCAATCACCATCAATGAACATGAATGAAATTCGATTCATCCTAAAATAAACCTACCGATTTTAATTCAAAAACAACCCTCAAATCCTTATCTCAATCTCACAAAATAAACCTACACATTCATATCCCTAATCTCACCAAATCATATCATTATTGAAAACCCTATCAATACATTCAAAATGCCCTCTATTCCTGCAAATTATCCTAAAGTTATGCAATAAAGATCATTTCCTGAATCAAATGTGATAGTATATCCCGTTTTTAACAATTGATCTTAATGACTGACAATTGACAGACACTTTCATTTTAATGGGTAAGTTTTTTATACAATTAATCATGATTTTTTTATCATGAGTTTTTGATTTTTGTGATATGTTCGAATTAGGTTAGCCGATTAGTTTTGTATGACGATTTAGGGATTAGTTTTGTTATTATAATTTCAGTTTTGGATAAATTTGTTCACATGAAAGATTATAAAGTGTTTGATTTATTTGCATACCAAGTGTTTGATGAAACTCCTGAACGAGTTTTGTTTTCTTTTCAAAAACTGTTTTTCGCTTACAAAACCGACGAAAACCTGCTATATATAGAGAAGAATCATAACAAAACCCACCAAAACTGACCATTATGAATCTTTTTTTAGTGCAAACAAGTTTTAAGTTGTATGGTATAGCAGAATCATAACAAGGTTTTGGTTGGCGTTATCGTTTGAAATTATATGTAACAAGATTAGTAATAGGAGATAGAGCAAATAAGCAGTTTAGTGAAGCTGTATTTAACAAGTTATTTCAAACATTGTCTATCCAGTTAAGAGACATAGTGCTTATTAACATGTAAGTTATTTCAAATAGATATAGATTGTTAAAGTACCAAATTATTACACGAGTCTTTGTAAAGTAGGTTGCTTTTGATCATAAAAAATTTCGTCCATAAACAGAAAGAGGAAAAAGCATGTTGCTATTTTACTGATTTGTGCCTTTTTGAGAACTTAATCTGAAAATGCATGGTTTTATTTAAATCCAAATGTGTTTTGGTCCACAGCACTCCTACTGTTAAATCTAACCTTTGTAGCTTTCCTACGTATATTTGTCGACATTTCCTTTTTTGCTCTAAAGAAGAAGCCTTTAATCTGCATGATACGTGGGAATCGCACCAGGGTTTACCTCTCGAGGGATCTCGAGAAGCTTACAACCCCCACCAGGCAGTGTACCTGATCGTTGTAGTATAGTATAGTGACAAGTACCGGGGAATTGATCGTTCAGCTAGGAATAGTGTCGCTAGGATTAGAAAACCTAATTACTAGTGCTAAAGATGACGGATGATT
This sequence comes from Artemisia argyi, assembly GCA_030686995.1. Classification (NCBI taxonomy): domain Eukaryota; kingdom Viridiplantae; phylum Streptophyta; class Magnoliopsida; order Asterales; family Asteraceae; genus Artemisia; species Artemisia argyi. The sequence goes on along the minus strand of CM060683.1, from coordinate 198,621,612 downwards.
ATTTTTGTATTTTTATATTTTTTAGAAAGCAAGTAAATATCTCGGGTTTGAAGGATTTTGGCGGAATTAGTTGCTAGTCAACTAACCCAATACTAAAGATGCAATTAAAAGTAAATACTAGAAATGAAAATAAAACTAAATTATACTAAGGTTGTGAGCAATAAGTGGAGAAAATGTGTTTACTTAGATTTCACTACTCCCTAGACATCTTTTACACGTTAATTACTTGTTATAGTTGCGTGGATGACGGATTGTATTCCTTAATACCATTCATGGGGTGGCGCACTTACTTCCCCAATCCTATGAGTGCCTACTTCACTCCTATGTCGAGCCGGCTAAGAAGCTCCTAACATGGGATCATTAGAATTTACTCATGCATTAAATACAACCAATAAAACCTAGTGCACATTGGTTCATGTTTCCTAAGACGTTCAAGCATGTTACCATTTGGAGATCTGCCAGTTTTCTTAAGCCTAACATCGAAATCATTCATCCAATACAACCATAAACAAGTAATCAACACATAATTAACATCTAGGTTTCATTAGATCTAAGCAAACACAAGATAGATCTAGCCTAGCATGATGGAATTAAGACAAGAACAAGATATAGACAACCAACACATAGACATATTGATTGAATTAAAAGAACACTTATCTCAATTACACATGAAAGGGTTCAAGGGCTGAGAACCCTTGAAAAACCTGTGAAATTCGTACTAAGTTCGGCCTTAGGGTTTCTCCAAAACTTCCTCTCCTAATGTGTAAAAATTAGAAAACTATATATAGGAAATAGGGGCTGACGGCGTCAAGACCAAATTGGTGACGCCGTCATCTCACCGCCAAAATACTTCTCGGACTGCCTTGATCTACTTCTGACGCCGTCAAGTGTTATGTGTTTCCAGGCCGTCATGCATTTTACTCTTGACGCCCTTCCTTGTGACGTCGTCAATTCTGTACTGGGTCGTCATGAAAAATACTCGTGACGCCGTCAAAAATTTACTCTTGACGCCGTCACCTACTGTTCCCAGCTTGGAAAATTGAGACTTTGCCGTTTTCTTCACTTTTATGCTCCAAAAACGTCCAAAATGCCTTCTTTTCCAGATTTCACTCCCAAAGTACCTAAAATCACAAAAGGAACGATTTAGGGCAATATTTGATCAAATAAATTCAATTCCGGGCTTAAATGACCCCCTAAAAGTGGTTCATTTTTCGCCTCATCATATACCCTTACACTTGAGATTTGCTTGTCCTGAAGCAAATGCGCTTTTATTCTAGTCAAAATACAAGTTAGAGGTCATTTAACACTAATATAAAAGTAATTACAACAAATAATCGTTCCACTAAAGACCAATAGACAAGCACGGAGGTCATACACAAGCACCTCACAAATAGTGTTTAGATACTCACATCTCTCGGGTGTAATAAAGTATAAATTACAATATGGAAACGGAAGATATCTCTCACTACCTGTCATAGCAAAATAGATTACCATAGGCTTGGGAAAGGATCAAACCTCCACCATATGGCGTAAGCACCTAGGATAAACTATCAAAGAGGTCTTTTAAAGGGTTGTAACGTTAGGTGTAGGGATATGAAATTGATGCGTGGGAATCGCAACAGGCTTTACCTCTCGAGGGATCTCGAGAAGCTTACAACCCCCACCAGGCAGTGTACCTGATCGTTGTAGTATAGTATAGTGACAAGTACCGGGGGATTGATCGTTCAGCTTAGGAATAGTGTCGCTAGGATTAGAAAATCTAATTAATAGTTCTAAAGGTGAGGGATGATTATTTTTGTATTTTTATATTTTTATAAAAGCAATTAAAATCTCGGGTTTTGGAAGAGTGGGCGGAATTAGTTGCTATTCAACTAACCCAAAACTAATATATAATCAAAATAAAATAATAAAAATGAAATTAAACTAATTAAACTAAGGTTGTGAGCAGTAATGGAGAAAATTGTGTTTACTTAGACTTCACTACTCCCTAGATATCTTTTACACGTTAATTACTTGTTATACATGTATGGATGACGGATTGTATTCCTTAATACCATTCGTGGGGTGGCATACATAACTCCCCAACTCTATGAGCTCTTATCTCCTCCTACACCATGACCCAACACAACTATAGGGATTGTAAACAGTGGCTCATGCATTAAATACAACCAATAAAGACCTAGTACGCCTCGGTTCATGTTTCTTAAGACGTTCAAGCATGTTACCATTTGGAGATCTGCCAGTTTTCTTAAGCCTAACATATAAAATCATTCATTCAAAACAAGAATAGACAAGTAATCAACACATAATCAACATCTAGGTTTCATTAGATCTAAGCAAACACAAAAGAGATCTAGCCTAGCATAATGGAATTGAGATAAGAACAAGATATAAACAACCAACACATAGACATATTGATTGAATTAGAAGAACACTTATCTCAATTACAATGCAAGGTATCAAGGGTTTGGAACCCTTGAAAACCTGTAAAAGATACACCAAATTCGTCTTTAGGGTTTCACCAAAACTTCTTTCATGTTTTATGAAAAAACTAGAAAACTATATATAGGAAAACCGAGGTGACGGCGTCAAGAGCAATGGTCTGACGCCGTCATCTCGCCGCCAAACACTTCCTCGGACGGCCTTTATCTACTTATGACGGCCTATGTGACGCCGTCAGCTACCACGGTGTTTTATTCTTTGCACTTTGACGCCGTCATGATGACATTTGACGCCGTCACCACCTACGGTATTTTATTCTTCATGTCTGACGCCGTCAAGGTGTAACTCTTGACGCCGTCACCTAGTGTCTTCAGCATGGAAAATTGGTACTTTGCCGTTTTCTTCACTTTTATGCTCCAAAAACGTCCAAAATGGCTTCTTTTCCAGAATTCACTCTCCAAACACCTAAAATCACAAAAGGAACGATTTAGGGCAATATTTGATCAAATAAAGTCGGATTCGGGCTTAAATGACCCCCTAAAAACGGATCATTTTTCGCCTCATCATATACCCTTACACTTGAGATTTGCTTGTCCTCAAGCAAATGAGCTTTTATTCTACTCGAAAGACAAGTTAGGGGTCATTTAACACTAATATAAAAGTAATTACAACAAATAATCGTTCCACTAAAGACCAATAGACAAGCACGGAGGTCATACTCAAGCACCTCACAAATAGTGTTTAGATACTCACATCTCTCGGGTGTAATAAAGTAATATAACATTATGGAAATGGAAGATATCTCTCACTACCTGTCATAGCAAAATAGATTACCATAGGCTTGGGAAAGGATCAAACCTCCACCACATGGCGTAAGCACCTAGGATAAACTATCAAAGAGGTCTTTTAAAGGGTTGTAACGTTAGGTATAGGGATATGAATTACACGGTTTTGTTGGATAAAGGAAGTTTTACTGGTGGCGAGTTAACAATCTTGGTTAATTACATGTACAAGATGGCGTTGCTAAGCCAAGACTAGACTCGACTTAAGCTAATAAATGAAAAATAACAAAAACATAAAATGAACATAGAATAAAAATGGGATGGTAGTCCGTATGTTTTTTCTCTTTTTCTTTTTCTATTTTTTTCTTTTTCTTTTCTTGATTTTTCGATTTTTTTTTTTTTTTTTTTTTTTTTTTTTTTTTTTTGCATACACTTTTACCCTACCATCCAAAATAATACATCATAGGGGATGAGAATCCCCCTTACACTTGAATCTTTACATACTTTACATTTAACTATTCTAATGACTCGAATTAAGAAAATCAAAACACTTGGAGCACTTTTAAGATTGACGCACATATGGGGGTAATAATATGATGTTCTTCCCCATTACTCCATAAAATAAGTACTTACCCATGAGTCCCAATCGTCCCAAAACAATATGTACAAGGATATGACTCGACTTAGCAACCATGTAATCAATTAGAAAGTTAACTTAGGGTTTAACAAATAACAATAATGCACTAAAAATGAGCGCATACATGGAAGGCTAAGGCGATTTGGGTGTACATTTAAGTAGGGTGTAACAAATTCTTTCTTTAAGTAAAATGCTTAAAGTTAGAAACGAAAAGATAGGCTCGGAGGGGTGTACTAGGGGTTTCGTGTACTAAAAATGAGTACAACGCTAAGGGTGTGGGAAAAATTAGTTGACTTAACTAGCCAAGTAATATGACTTAAACGGTCAAGTAATCATGATACGGGTTTAACACAAGGGTGATCCTAATGCCTCTTATCATGTAGTAAATCCTACTACACGAATGTAGTCTCACTAGCGGTCTCGGGATGCATCACTAACGCAAGTTCTAGAATCTAAATGCTACCGGTACACTCATAAGCACCAATAATGAATGCTTTTCCTATCAAATCTAAAGGCGAACCTCACATTTTTGGGTGGAAAATTTTTCTGAATATACGGTTATGTGCTAGTCATACAACCTCCTATCCATGAGACGCTTGCTATGGCTAAAGTTTCACTCCTAAATGTTGTAAAAAATTTTAAATTTGGCGCTAAAATTACACTAACAAGTATTTCTCATAGTTTTATTACACATCTACTATCAAACAAAACAAACTCAAGCGAAAGTGCATATGTAAGGTATCATCTTTTTACCCTCCCCTTACACTTAAGATGAACATTGTCCCCAATGTTCAAGTAAAGAATGTAAAAGTGAAAAAGTAAAGAGAATGAAATCAAATACTCCCCTGATTCGCTCGGTATGGATTATAGGTTGGCCAGGTTAGATCTTCCTCCAAGAAAATGAACAATCAAAGCTTCCCTTCCAGAATATAAATCATCTTCTTGTCATAAATAACCTGTAAATCCTGACAACAATAGACAAGACAACCTTGCGTAAAATCGGCGGCATCCTATATAAGTTACTAAATCCTAGAAAACAAAGTAAGATATAATGCTTGTGGAATGAAGTTTGCAGATTTCCTGGAGATTATAAAACTTAATAATTCACAAAAACCATAAGACTCCGTTAGAAAAACAAAACCGGTAAAATTTCCAGATTTTTACTCCTGACGCCGTCAAGAGTAATACTCTGACGCCGTCAGAATGGACCTGCAGAAATTCTTATGTTAAGTTTCCGGAAAATTTCTGGAAAAACTTTGTCCTACTTCCTGGAAAATCCTGCAAAACTTCATTATGACTCAATACAAGCATTTGACTCTAACAAATACGAATATACATGTTCATTTAATATTGTGGAGAATCATGATCGGTTTGTTTCTTAAAAACATATTTGGGGTTTCCCCTTACACTTATCTTTTGCAAAAATACCTTTAGGTTGAAGTTAAGACTAGGCCAAACAACATAATGAAGTATTTCCACATTTTAATTGAGAAACATGATCAACAAACAATAAAAATAAAACATGCATACGGAAGCAAATAACTATCAAACAAATAAAATCACACAAAACATGGGTTGCCTCCCAAGAAGCGCTTTTCTTTATTTACGAGTCTTGTAGCTAGACTCAAAGTCATGGGTTACTACGTGATCTCATCATTGGTTCCACTCTCTAGGTCGTCTTCTAAACCAGTTTTGTATTCCGGACCTAGTTGCAAGCACTCTTTGTAGAAACCAAGCATCCTATTTCTAACATACTCTACTCCTCTACGTCTATCCTCCTCATTCCTATAATAAGCCGCTTGCTTGTGTTCTTTTTCGAATTTAGAGAGAAGGCGGTATTGTTCAATCTTGTGGGGCATTTGATAGGAAACCTCATCATTCTCTTTCTTGAACCTAACTATCCCTAAAGTCGGATCATAACTCATCCTAGTGGCCTCAACAAATGGTTTTCCAAACACTACTTGACTTAGGCAAGCATCTATCACCGGACGAATGTCTTCAACTATCATAAAATCGATCTCATAGGTGAGATTCCCTATAATGACATGCAATCCCTTCACTCTTCCTGCAAAATTACTTATCCGATTCATACCGGGCATCAACCTAAAATTGAGTTGCTTCTTCATCACCCAATTGTAATAAGTCCTAGTCATGATGTTCACGGGGGATCTAAGGTCGATGTAAGCTTTCCATATATGCATGTGCCCGATATTACATGGGATGTTAATGTTAGAGGGGTCTCCCATTTTGATAAGAGGGTCGCCAAAGATATATGTTCTCTCGGGACTATCGAATAAATTCTTATGGTATTCCTGTTCTTCCTTGGTTGGCAACTTATCAAAGTATTCTTCTATAGGTTCTACCTCCTCTAATTCCTCATCCTTATTAACCTCAACTTCCCTACTCTCATCCTTACTATCGGTTTCTACTCTAACTTCATCCTTGTCACTCTCCTCTATCTCCTTATCTATCGGCTTAATGGTGACAACATTGACAAAGTGGACATGTTTGGATGATGAGGGGTCCTTAATTTGGGTTCCACTAATGGTGTCCCTAGTGTCCTTCCTAGGTGTGATTAAGGCTTGGTTGTTGAGGGCTTTCAACAAGTTGTCAATCTTGTTGGTCATCTCCGTTTGTTGTTGGTTGAATTCATTTTCGAACCTTGCTATGCGGGCTTCTTGAGATGCCATGAATTTTGACATCAATCCTTCAAGATTGTTGGTACTACCATAGTTGTTAGAAGGATTGTTGTTGAAAGTACGGTTGGATGGTGGACCGTTTGGTTGATAACGATTAGGCGGATTGGAAGAATTGGGTTGATTTTGTTTCCACCTAAGGTTTGGGTGATTTTTCCATGAGGGGTTGTATGAATCACCATATGTGTTTGGCTCGGGCTTGAAAGTGTACCACTTATCTCCCGCTTCGTCGGTACGCGTGGATGCGTAGTCCGCAAAAGCTGTTCCGGGGAGTTCCACACAATCACGAGTGTCATGGGGACCACTACATAATTCGCATGAAGAAGTGATTTTGTTCACTTGGCTTGAATGCTTCGGAGCTTCGTAAGATTTCATGAGAAACTTGACTTGGTCCTCAAGTTCCATGATCCTACGGTCGGGAGTGCTTGAATTGTTCGAAGGCAAAGATATTGCCTTGACCGTTTTGTTCAAATCACGGGGATCATTCCAACTTTCGTTGTCATAGAGAGCAAGATCTTCTATGAGTTCCCATGATTGTTCCGCACTAAGATCACGTAGCTTACCACCGGCCGATTGGTCAATGGTTCGCCTCGTGGAGATGTCGATATGGTCATAGAAGATTTGGACTTGGAGCCAAAGATCTATGCCATGATGAGGGACTTTTTGGAGTAAGTCCTTGAAACGAGTCCATGCTTCATAAAGAGATTCATTTTGACGTTGTTGGAACATCAAGATGTCATTTCTAAGCTTAGTAGTTCTCCCCGGTGGGAAAAATTGAGCAAGGAAACGAGTGGTGAGATCATCCCATGTGGAGATGGATCCCGCGGGTAAACGCTCAAGCCATTGACTAGCTTGATCCCGTAGAGAGAATTGGAATAGGCGTAAACGGGTAGTCTCTCTAGTTTCAACACCTAGGTCTATGGAATCTACGATTTTGAGGAAGTCCTTAAGGTGTTGGTTTGGATCTTCGGAACGAAGTCCATGGAATGCACATCCGCTTTGCACCAACCGGATGGTGTCGGATCGCAAGGGGGTCACATTGGCTCCGGTGAGCTCAATGGTGTTTCGGTAGCCTTGGTGGCTAGGTCGGGAATACTCTCCTAAGGTTCGGGGCCTAAGGGGTTCTAATGGTGGGTTTTGTTGTGGTGGGATGACGGGTTCAAAGATGTTACCACCTTCCATGATGTCGGATGGTAAAGAGTTACGAACAAAGGCACGAAGAAATAAGATAGACTAAAGAAGACCTAAAAAAATAAAAATAAAATCTTACTAGAAAGGAATCTAGCAAGTAGACCTAATAAAAAGAAATTCTAACCTAGACAATAACTATTCCCCAGGCTGCGGCGCCAAAAACTTGATGCGTGGGAATCGCAACAGGCTTTACCTCTCGAGGGATCTCGAGAAGCTTACAACCCCCACCAGGCAGTGTACCTGATCGTTGTAGTATAGTATAGTGACAAGTACCGGGGGATTGATCGTTCAGCTTAGGAATAGTGTCGCTAGGATTAGAAAACCTAATTAATAGTTCTAAAGGTGAGGGATGATTATTTTTGTATTTTTATATTTTTATAAAAGCAATTAAAATCTCGGGTTTTGGAAGAGTGGGCGGAATTAGTTGCTATTCAACTAACCCAAAACTAATATATAATCAAAATAAAATAATAAAAATGAAATTAAACTAATTAAACTAAGGTTGTGAGCAGTAATGGAGAAAATTGTGTTTACTTAGACTTCACTACTCCCTAGATATCTTTTACACGTTAATTACTTGTTATACATGTATGGATGACGGATTGTATTCCTTAATACCATTCGTGGGGTGGCATACATAACTCCCCAACTCTATGAGCTCTTATCTCCTCCTACACCATGACCCAACACAACTATAGGGATTGTAAACAGTGGCTCATGCATTAAATACAACCAATAAAGACCTAGTACGCCTCGGTTCATGTTTCTTAAGACGTTCAAGCATGTTACCATTTGGAGATCTGCCATTTTTCTTAAGCCTAACATATAAAATCATTCATCCAAAACAAGAATAGACAAGTAATCAACACATAATCAACATCTAGGTTTCATTAGATCTAAGCAAACACAAAAGAGATCTAGCCTAGCATAATGGAATTGAGATAAGAACAAGATATAAACAACCAACACATAGACATATTGATTGAATTAGAATAACACTTATCTCAATTACAATGCAAGGTATCAAGGGTTTGGAACCCTTGAAAACCTGTAAAAGATACACCAAATTCGTCTTTAGGGTTTCACCAAAACTTCTCTCCTGTTTTATGAAAAAACTAGAAAACTATATATAGGAAAACCGAGGTGACGGCGTCAAGAGCAATGGTCTGACGCCGTCATCTCGCCGCCAAACACTTCCTCGGACGGCCTTGATCTACTTATGACGGCCTATGTGACGCCATCAGCTACCACGGTGTTTTATTCTTTGCACTTTGACGCCGTCATGATGACTTTTGACGCCGTCACCACCTACGGTATTTTATTCTTCATGTCTGACGCCGTCAAGGTGTAACTCTTGACGCCGTCACCTAGTGTCTTCAGCATGGAAAATTGGTACTTTGCCGTTTTCTTCACTTTTATGCTCCAAAAACGTCCAAAATGGCTTCTTTTCCAGAATTCACTCTCCAAACACCTAAAATCACAAAAGGAACGATTTAGGGCAATATTTGATCAAATAAAGTCGGATTCAGGCTTAAATGATCCCCTAAAAACGGATCATTTTTCGCCTCATCAGAAATACACGGTTTTGTTGGATAAAGGCAGTTTTTACTGGTGGCGAGTTAACAATCTTGGTTAATTACATGTACAATATGGCGTTGCTAAGCCAAGACTAGACTCGACTTAAGCTAATAAATGAAAAATAACAAAAATATAAAATAAACATAGAATAAAAAGGGATGGTAGTCCGTATGTTTTTTCTCTTTCACTTTTATTTTTATTTTTATTATTTTTTTCTTTTTCTTGATTTTTTTTCGATTTTTTTTTTTTTTTTTTTTTTTTGCCTACACTCTTACACCCTACCATCCAAAATAATACATCAAAGGGAATGGAAATTCCCCTTACACTTGAATTTTTACATACTTTACAATAAACTAATCTAATGACTCGAATTAAGATAATCAAAACACTTGGAGTACTTTTAAGATTAACGTACATATGGGGGTAATAAATGATGTTCTTCCACATTACTCCATAAAATAAGTACTTTACCCATGAGTCCCAATCGTCCCAAAACAATATGTACAAGGATATGACTCGACTTAGCAACCATGTAATCAATTAGATAGTTAACTTAGGGTTTAACAAATAACAATAATGCACTAATAATGAGCGCATACACGGAAGGCTAAGGCGATTTGGGTGTACATTTAAGTGGGGTGTAACAAATTCTTCCTTTAAGTAAGATGCTTAAAGTTAGAAACGAAAAGATAGGCTCGGAGGGGTGTACTAGGGGTTTCGTGTACTAAAAATGAGTACAACGCTAAGGGTGTGGGAAAATTAGTTGACTTAACTAGCCAAGCAATATGACTTAAATGGTCAAGAAATTATGATACGGGTTTAACACAAGGGTGATCCTAATGCCTCTTATCATGTAGTAAATCCTACTACACGAATGTAGTCTCACTAGCGGTCTCGGGATGCATCACTAACGCAAGTTCTAGAATCTAAATGCTACCGGTACACTAATAAGCACTAATAGTAAATGCTTTTCCTATCAAATCTAAAGGCGAACCTCACATATTCGGGTGGAAAATTTTTCTGAATATACGGTTATGTGCTAGTCATACAATCTCCTATCCATGAGACGCTTGCTATGGCTAAAGTTTCACTCCTAAATGTTGTAAAAAAATTTAAATTTGGCGCTAAAATTGCACTAACAAGTATTTCTCATAGTTTTATTACACATCTACCATTAAACAAAGCAAACTCAAGTGAAAGTGTATTTGTAAGGTATCATCATTTTACCCTCCCCTTACACTTAAGATGAACATTGTCCCCAATGTTCAAGTAAAGAATGTAAAAGTGAAAAAGTAAAGAGAATGAAATCAAATACTCCCCTGATTTGCTCGGTATGGATAATTAGGTGGCCAGGTTAAATCTTCCTCCAAGAAAATGAACAATCAAAGCTTCCCTTCCAGAATATAAATCATCTTCTTGTTATACATAACCTGTAGATCCTGAGAAAACAAACAAGACAACCTCGCATAAAATCAGCGGCATCCTATATAAGTTTCTAAATCCTAGAAAACAAAGTAAGATATAATGCTTGTGGAATGAAGTTTGCAGACTTCCTGGAGATTATAAAACTTAATAATTCACAAAAACTTTAAGACTCCGTTAGAAAAACAAAACTGGTAAAATTTCCAGATTTTTACCCGTGACGCCGTCAAGAGTAAACTCATGACGCCGTCAGGATTGACCTGCAGAAATTCTTATGTTAAGTTTCCGGAAAATTTCTGGAAAAACTTGGTCCTATTTCTTGGAAAATCCTGCAAAACTTCATTATGACTCAATACAAGCATTTGACTCTAACAAATACGAATACACATGTTCATTTAATATTGTGGAGAATCATGATCGGTTTGTTTCTTAAAAACATATTTGGGGTTTCCCCTTACACTTATCTTTTGCAAAAATACCTTTAGGTGGAGTTAAGACTAGGCCAAAACAACAAAATAAAGTATTTCCACTTTTTAATTGAGAAACATGATCTACCAACAATAAAAATAAAGCATGCATACGGAAGCAAATAACAAACAAACAAACAAATAAAATCACACAAAGCATGGGTTGCCTCCCAAGAAGCGCTTTTCTTTATTTACGAGTCTTGTAGCTAGAGTCAAGGTCATGGGTTACGTTTTCCTTTCCAACTTTTGTGCCAACTCAAAACATCTAATCCAATTCTCATCACGCTTATATTCTGGGCCTAGATTCATGCAACCCGAATAGTATGTTCTCCTCCTCTCATAATAGACATCCTCACTAATTCCATCTTCCTTAACCTCATAGGGTCGAATTTCATCAATTTGTAGATTTTTGATGCCCTTTAATTCTTCCTTCATGTGAGGCATCATGAAAGTGACTTTTTCTATCCCCTCAGTAAACTGAGTTATCCCCTTCTCATGGTCGTGATACATCTTAGTCTTCTCAACAAAAGGTTTTCCTAAAACTACTTCTCCTAGGTGTGGATCAATAATGCCTCTAACATCTTCTAGGATTACAAAGTCGCATTGATAAGTAAAATTTCCTATAAAGATATGTACCCCTTTAACTCTCCTGACAAAGTTACATAGCCTTTTAGAATTGTAAGGGTCTTTTCTAGGACTTAACCTTTCGTCCATTATCCAATTGTAATAGAGCCTAGACATGATATTCATGGGTGCTTTTAAGTCAATGTATGTATGCTCTCTAGACATGTACCCAATCATGCAAGGAATTTTTATGTTCCTCAAGTTATGCCTCCTAATCCATGGTGTCTTTCTATATTTTGAGGGGCAAGGGTGTTGTAAAAGGAACCTATGGTAACTCAATTCATCCGGGGTTGGAGCGAAGTCCGTAAACTCAATTTTCATTTGGAGAGGCTTAATGAATTCCTTAAATGCGTTAACTTCTCTCTTTCTTCTTTTATGCGCAATAAGCCTCTTGCTAACTTCTAAACGGCGACTCTCTAATTCCATAAAGACCACACTAGTACAAACAAAAACACGAAGAATTAAGATAGACTAAAGAAACCTAAAAATAAAAATAAAATCTTACTAGAAAGGAATCTAGCAAGTAGACCTAATAAAAAGAAATCCTAACCTAGACAATAACTATTCCCCGGGCTGCGGCGCCAAAAACTTGATACGTGGGAATCGCACCAGGCTTTACCTCTCGAGGGATCTCGAGAAGCTTACAACCCCCACCAGGCAGTGTACCTGATCGTTGTAGTATAGTATAGTGACAAGTACCGGGGGATTGATCGTTCAGCTAGGAATAGTGTCGCTAGGATTAGAAAACCTAATTACTAGTGCTAAAGATGACGGATGATTATTTTTGTATTTTTATATTTTTTAGAAAGCAAGTAAATATCTCGGGTTTGAAGGATTTGGGCGGAATTAGTTGCTAGTCAACTAACCCAATACTAAAGATGCAATTAAAAGTAAATACTAGAAATGAAAATAAAACTAAATTATACTAAGGTTGTGAGCAATAAGTGGAGAAAATGTGTTTACTTAGATTTCACTACTCCCTAGACATCTTTTACACGTTAATTACTTGTTATAGTTGCGTGGATGACGGATTGTATTCCTTAATACCATTCATGGGGTGGCGCACTTACTTCCCCAATCCTATGAGTGCCTACTTCACTCCTATGTCGAGCCGGCTAAGAAGCTCCTAACATGGGATCATTAGAATTTACTCATGCATTAAATACAACCAATAAAACCTAGTGCACATCGGTTCATGTTTCCTAAGATGTTCAAGCATGTTACCATTTGGAGATCTGCCAGTTTTCTTAAGCCTAACATCGAAATCATTCATCCAATACAACCATAAACAAGTAATCAACACATAATTAACATCTAGGTTTCATTAGATCTAAGCAAACACAACATAGATCTAGCCTAGCATGATGGAATTAAGACAAGAACAAGATATAGACAACCAACACATAGACATATTGATTGAATTAAAAGAACACTTATCTCAATTACACATGAAAGGGTTCAAGGGCTGAGAACCCTTGAAAAACCTGTGAAATTCGTACTAAGTTCGGCCTTAGGGTTTCTCCAAAAGTTCCTCTCCTAATGTGTAAAAATTAGAAAACTATATATAGAAAATAGGGGCTGACGGCGTCAAGACCAAATTGGTGACGCCGTCATCTCACCGCCAAAATACTTCTCGGACTGCCTTGATCTACTTCTGACACCGTCAAGTGTTATGTGTTTCCAGGTCGTCATGCATTTTACTCTTGACGCCCTTCCTTGTGACGCCGTCAATTCTGTACTGGGTCGTCATGAAAAATACTCGTGACGCCGTCAAAAATTTACTCTTGACGCCGTCACCTACTGTTCCCAGCTTGGAAAATTGAGACTTTGCCGTTTTCTTCACTTTTATGCTCCAAAAACGTCCAAAATGCCTTCTTTTCCAGATTTCACTCCCAAAGTACCTAAAATCACAAAAGGAACGATTTAGGGCAATATTTGATCAAATAAATTCAATTCCGGGCTTAAATGACCCCCTAAAAGTGGTTCATTTTCGCCTCATCACTGCAGGAATGAAATGATCTTCGAAGGAATTTGACAGAAACTTGACGCAATCTACTCTAGGAAGGGAACGTGTATGTTTCTTATCATGATCTTCTTTTTTCCCCCATATATGTAGACTTCATATTTTACCTTATTGTCCTGATTATAGATAGTACTTTTAGTGCTTTTATTAAAGAACGACTTATATACATGAAAACACGTCAGAACATACTGTTTGATATGTATCTTTATATTTGTGGTATAGGAATTGGTTGATACTCTTATCAAAGCTGCTATAGAAGATCTTAGGTTTTCTCAAGGGAAACCGGTTGCCACATATGTTATATACAAAAGTATTTTGCACAACAAAGTTTTGAAGAAGATATAACCACCATATTTGATCGCATTGTCCAGATGATGGGTTCTACAATTAAGGTCAGATATCCAGATTTGAATTATTTTTTGTTACGTTCTAATATATATTAATTTATTTAGTGATTAATTTAAGTTAATCGAACAGTGAATAGAGATTATTGTTTTATGTATTTCTTATTTTCATTAAAAAGAAGACATTAAACAAATGGCTTATTGGTACTGTGTTACATCGACATTGTTGTTTTTGATTCATAGGATTTTAAGTCCAAGCCCTTCCAAACCGCAACAGCCAACATCAATATTTGGAAGGATGACTGTATTTTGATTACAATCCCATTTATGTCATGCATATTAGAAAATAAGGGTTTAGTAAATGCGGTTGGTTGGGCAACAGGTCAAAATAGGTGATCTTGGTATGGGTCAGGTTGGTTTGACACTTTGACCCATAACACTTTGCCGTAGGGATTTCGAGCAGCTTCCATCATTAGTATAGTGCAACATGTGGAGGTCAAGTACCCAACTTTGTTTTTCAAGAAACAGCTTGCTGCTTATGTTGATAAATAACAATGAAATCATATTCTAACACTTTAATGGAGGAAGATCAAGAGTTACCAACAAAATGATATATAACCATTACTATGAACTGAGCATTTGTTGAGGTAATTATTTCATTAAAAAAGCTGTTTATGTTTTGACCCGTTCTCAGTTCAAAAGTGAAATTTTTTCTATCTAAAATTGTTTTGGACTTTCAAGTGATTTGACATATTAGAGATAAAAACTGAAACTAAATTGACCAACGGTCTTGATCTATTCGCCTTTGTTTGGTTGACAAACTATAGATTTTTGGTACTTATTATTCAACAAAGGGCAACATTTAATCTATTTGCTTATCTGAAGAAATCTCTAAAAATTAGTTTTACTTTGAAATCATATTATCAGAATTTTCAGAATGTAAACTATTACATTCCGGACTCTTGGTAATTACTTGATATTGTTACATTATGTTCATAAACATAGGATGCAACTTCTGTTGTAAACTTTAATATATCACATTACGCAATGATATGCGAGTTTGGTTCACTTTAAACTTCTATCAGCTGCTGATAGCATTTATGAACTTCAAGATTATGTGTTGCTTTCATTGTGGAAAATTATATAATTTATATTTGTGTTTTAGGTTACATTGGAAGGTTTCAAGGTATTTCGTGGTGATGGGCATATATTTCATATTTATAAAGCTTATGGTGCTCAAGATAGGTGTGTTATGTTCTATTTACTTTTTTTCTCGTGTAAACTGTTTCGTTGAACCAATTATAAGATGCCTTTTGCTTTGTTTGCAGATAAGTAGTGGGAAATTGTGGAGAAGGTAGTTGGGCTTGGGTAAAAGAGGTAACTTTTCTAATCGGTATCCGCCCATCACCTTTGGACTCACTAAATGTAGCTTTTTAAGTTTTTCATTGGTTAATTTATAAACAAGCTCCATTTGGCCTGTAATATGTTAGTTGAGGCATGGTTCCCACTTTTTATGTTTAAGTATTTTAAGTCTGAATTTTGATTGAGTTTATACGATGTATTCCTTTTGTTACAGTTTCCAAGGATGTAGACCCGCTGAAGGATGTTATGCAAGTTACATCATAGACTTATAGGAACATTTCAATGAGTGATCAAGCACGTCCATGATAAGAAATGTAAGTTACATCTCATTTACGCGGTGAAAATATTTATTATCATCCTAATCTACGAGAAAACACATACTGATAAAAACATATCTACATTGGCTAAAAAATAATGGCAATAGAGGTGGCAAAGTGGGCGGGGTGACAGAATGGGTAAAGGGTCAAAATGGGTGATTTATAGGTGTCAGCTACTGCACATGTTACACCCTTATCATAAATGTTCATTTTATATTTCCGTGGATAAACTATGCATTCTCAGACGCCACTAATTTCACATTTGATCCATTTTTTTATATGGTTTTTTTTATCAATTGTGTAATGCCCTTTTAACAATTTGTGCAGATTTTATAGTCAAAAGAGTATGCTCGTCTGTAAGCTTGCGTATGGGATGCACAGAGGCAATGTTCGGATCTTAGTGATGCTTGATTCATTTGCCCCGTTATCTTGCTATGTTAAGAGTCTCACAGTCATTGTCATTTGGGCATGGCTATAAGTATATTAACGTCTCCTAAAATCAAATTGTTGTATGGTTACAATGTTTTTGTTATAGACTTGATAGTATCACCTATATGTCGTAGTTGGTTAAATAATAATTGTAACCTAAGATTTTGTTCATGAGTTGGTTTGCTTGCTATTTTTTTGGGGATATCAATAGTGTTTTAGCCAGAATCGATATACCGAGAATGATGGTAAGAAGTTTGTATTTGACAAAGATTTGACCCTTGAAGATCTTAAGGTAAGACATGTAACTCAAATGGATCTTTTGTTCTTACTCAATATTTATCTTTCTAAAAAAATATAATTAACAATGGTCTTTGAATAGAAATGCAATGCACAAATCTGAGTGGGCTTCTTATGATGTAATTTTTCCATATTTTAGGCTTTTGGAGAGGGCTTCTATAGTTTTCTACCCAATTTCGGAGGATGTAAGTTATTTGTTAGGGCATTTTTATTTGTTTGCCATTATTCTCAGACATAACTTTCTTTTTTGGCAATTCTCACGTATGCATAATGATGGTGATGTGAAGATAGTAGCTGGTAACAACTTTGATGATACATGCTAATATGGTATGTCTAGCAAAAATTCTCATACCAGCAATAACAGGTTAGAATAAAATATATAGTTTCTTTGTTTCTCCATTACCTGCTACTAAATATAAAGATTTGAAGTTTTTTCATTCATGTAAACAATCAAGTTATTTACACCAGCAACAACAGGTTACAATAAAATATATAGTATATGAATATTATTATTGAAATCAACACATATACTTTCTTAAGTCTTGACAATTGGTATGGAAAAGATATCTAAACTGATATTGTTACAGTATATTTTTAGTTTTGATATCTCGGACCCTCTAGATTTATAAATAGTAACAACTGGTCTATGTACAGAATATATGTGGCGATTTACTACTTGACCATCCTTAGTCTCTAACTCTTTATGGCTATATACCATAAATGAATAGTCCATACATGTGACAACTGGCAAAATAGGGAGCCATTTCAAAAACCCGCATTACATTAAAATTATGATTTTAGAATTTTGGAAAAGTTTATTTTGACGAGATATTTTACGAACGTTGGTACGTGATTTTAATCGTACGATATTTATGGGATTCGATTATTTATTTATGGTTTGATTTGATTCGTTCATGATGAATTATTTTGAGATCATTATTTTGGCACTACATTGACTCCGGCACTACGTTAACCTAACAATTTTAATTATATTTTATTATTGGATCGGATTTTATTATTTTTGGAACGGGTTCGGTTTGAGAAGTCATTTGGTTATTTAAGGTTTCGGGTTTGGCCGTGTATTTACACCGGGCTACTTAAAACCCCTACACACCTCACAATTATTATTATTATTACAAAAAAAAGATTTTAAAAGAGTAAATTACATAAAAATCGTCCTTGTGGTCTCACCCTCACACAACACCCTCACCAACAATTTACTCTCTCTCTCTTTATTTCAAACAACCACCACCGCCGCCCCTTATCATCACCATAACGCCACCACCGCCACTCTCACACTAAAAACAACACCACCATCTTAACCCTCTCGTCCCGATCTATCTTTTGGTATACTATACGCGCTCTAACTCCCACGTTAACACCTATTTCGAATTTAATCACCACGAGTTCATTACCACTTTTTCGTATTTCTTGAAGATCTTTTCGATTTGGCCTTGGATTTGAAGGTAGGTCGAGTTTTGACTCGAGTTTTGGGTTCGAGCCGCGACCTAGGGTCACGGATTTCATGATCTTTTCGGGTTTTATGATTTTTGATACAAGATTCAAGTGGGTTTTTGATAATAATGAGATAAATGGAAGTTTGGTATCCGGGTTGTAATTTTTCCGATGGATCGAGACTCGACCTAGAGCTAATGCTCTCGGTTTGGGTGATCATTGTGTCGTTTTCTTGACCATTGGTGTATATTTGATATTTGGTGCTCATTTGTGATGTTTGGATTTGTCTCGGTTATGATTTGGTCAACCATTATGGTCGTTTGGTTTCTTGGCCGACACCCCCATGGGGGCTGTTTTGGTTCGGTTGGGCTCAAGGAGCTAGCCGAGACCTATGGGTCTCGGGTGTGGCTTCCGTTTCATGTTTCAAACATATGTTGACCCGGGTTGACTTGGTAACTCAACCCGTAACTTGTTTGGTTTCGGATATTATATTACTTGTCGATTTATTATAAGTGTTTTGTCGAGATTGTGATGTTTGGACCTTGGTACTTTGGTATATTATTCGGACTTGAAGTGGTATTTCTTGATTGCGAGTTATTATTGGAGATGTGTTGTCGAGTTTGAATTGGGGACCGATTGTGAGACGGTCACTTAGAATGACGGAGATAGGTTAGTTGGGTGCCGTAGTCGGACCCTCATGTTGTAGCACGTGGTTATGGGATTGATTGGACGGAGTTGATTTATTATTGTGACTTGATTCTTATTATTTGGACTTGGACTATGAGCCGAGAGTCATGACTCGGACATGTGACCAAATTCTATGACTCGATAAATATTTAAAAGTCAATATTGAAAATAATACTCGTAATACTATTATTAAGAGTATAATCGTTTATATACGTATATAGACGTGTTAAACATATATATATATATATATATATATATATATATATATATATATATATATATATATATATATATATATATATATATATATATATAATGCGTATATTAATAATAAAACGATCACGAGTAAACGTATAATAATATAACGATAGTTATTATACTATGCAAATAGTGTAATAAATGTCGGAATATTGTTATAAATAATAACTATATACATATATATAACGGCGAAATATTAAGTCGGGAGAATAATAATTAAAAACGTGATTTTTATAAATTTAAAAACTTATCGAGTTATACGAGTTGTGGTTCTTTAAAGTCCAAGTGGGCTTTATATTGTGATTTTTGTGTTGTCACGGATATATGACGATTAATATAAATATTTTATATATCAAGTGACTTATTTAATCGACGGATTAGATCGAGTTATTTGACGATATAAAATGAGTATATTAATGGGCATCGTATCCCACGACGCCCGTAGGTTGTGGTATATATTCTAGGGTAATAAATTACTACGTATCTCGTGGAATTTGGCCGATTCAACGATATATGTAGGGAATTTATTGGACTACGATATATACCAAATAGAATTCTTTGTGCAATGTGCTTTAGGTTGGGTATAATTTTGAAACGATATATTACGTAAATAAATATGGGAGATTATCAAATCGACGGATTTGATAAGCTTCGATAATTATTTAAATAATATGTTGGGCTAACATTAGACCTATAGTTGGTTTATTATTTTGCTTGTTGTGGCTTTTTGGTTTGAGTTGTGTCGACCCACCACCCATATGGATACCAAACGTCGAATTTCAAATTAATATGAAGTTAATTCGAGAAATGGATGTTTTTGGAAAGTAAAATGGAATACGTTCGGGAATGGGAATATTTGATTTTGAGGAAATGATTTCTGAATGAGTTTGATATTGTTAGGAAGTGCCGAGTCTGTAGTCGCCGTTACGTGAGTTGCTTGAGTTTGCTTACGTCTTTCTTCTATCGATTTCTTTTGAGGATTCTGGACTTGAGGTGAGTCATAGCCCCACTTTACTCTTGAACTTTGTTTTCAATACTTGGGGTGAGAAACGTGCAAATGTTTTATGTGGACTATTATCGCTTCGTTTATTTTAAAACTTGCTATGCTTATAGAACTAGGTAGGATTAAGCGAGGCCTAGTCCCGAACTAGGTAAGCTATTGATTTGGTTATTGAGCGAGGCCTAGACATGAGCTAGGTAAGCTATTGATTTGATTATTGAGCGAGGCCTAGTCCCGAACTAGGTAAGCTATTGATTGGTTGTTGAGCGAGGCCTAGTCCCGAACTAGGTAAGCTATTGGATTGATTATAGAGCGAGGCCTAGACTTGAGCTAGGTAAGCTATTGATTGGATTGATTTGAGCTATAGCGTGCACCTATAGGGATGATTTGATTTGGTTGGATTATTTTGGTTGGATGATTGAGGCCTAGTCTAGCTAGCAAGCGTTTTGCGTACATGTCCACTATATTGAATTATGAATCTAAACCTATGATCTCACCAGCGAAAGCTGACTTTTAGCACGTTTTCTCAGGTAATTAAGTGATGCTCTATGGATGCTTCGGATTGGAGGCTTGGCATTGGCACCGGTTATGGATCTATATCTCTAAAACTCTGATAACTATTGTGGACCTATATTTATTTCTTTTGGGCCTGACTTTGGTTGATTTTGGGATAAATGTAAACTTTAAAACCCCGCGTGGTTGTATTTTTATTATGTTTACTTTATCTCGTTCTTTCATGACCTTAAATGGATACCAATCCCCGTAGCACCCCGAAAGCTTGTGAGTCTTCCGTTGTACCAAATTTTGGGGGTGTTACAGATTGGTATCAGAGCCAAGGTTATAGAGAACTAGGTAAATAGACACCTAAACTATAACCGATTTTTTTTTAGAAAACGATCCCCGACCATTGCCCGCCAGCCCGCCAAGCCGAGGCATCATTGTTTATTATTGAGGTATTATGAGATTATTGAGATGATTATAGATTTGGGATTTCTTGAGATGATTTGAGGTTTGAGGTTTATTGATTTAGTGATATGATGGCGTTTCGAGGAATTATATGCTTTTTTTGAGGAATTATATGGTTTAATTGTTTTGCGAATGGTTTTAGTAATGCGGTATTTTAAATCTTTCTTGATTATATATGATTTGGAATTATATGATGATTTTTGGGTATGGTATTTTGAGTATGCGGTTTAGTTGTTTTGAAACACTTACACCTACCCTACGCCGTTGTCACAGACTATGGCCTCCCATACGCCCGATGTTGTTGAGGATATTCTTACTACACCAGTATTGCCAGCACAGTTCACCATGGCTCCTGATGACCCTTACCAGGTTGCCATGCATTCAGCTACTATGACACCGACAGGTTCTACTTCAGCATCACCTGTTGCATCTACGCAGGGACCCTCATCTTCTCTAGGGCTCCCTGGTACATCGAGGCAACTTACTCTTCATCAGGCTTTGGCTCGTGTGGCTCCCCGTTTTGCCCACCGAGCTACGGCACGTATGTCGGTACGCCCTACTTCATCACCTTTACAGATTGATGCTCACTCTCTTCTGTCTGAGGCGCCACCTGCATCATTGCGTCGTCGTCCTAGATCACCTACCCCTTCACCACATGGTTCACCTGTTAGGAGACGACGATTGATGATGTACTCTTCCGATGAGGAGGAGGAGGAGTACGAGGGTGAGGATGAGGCTGATGACCCTCAGGAGGTTGAGCAGGGTGATGATGATGACCCTGAGGAGGACGATGACCCTCAGGAGGAGGAGATGCCTGATGATGATGATTTGTTAGTGCTGCCAGCTCAGGCTGAGGAGTCTGATTCACCTATACATCCGATTGAGCCTGATTCACCCGATCATCCGTTCTTGTTTGAGTTGCTACCTGGTAGTCCCGTTGAGTCGGATGCACCTTCTGAGGTTTCTGCTGAGCATGCAGAGTTAGGTGAGATTGGTAGGTTGTGGGCTCAGATTACTGATCTTGGTGAGAGAGTTGCACGTATATCTGATTGACTTGAGAGGGTTATTGGAGAGTTCATAGCGGATCTGAGAGTTGATATGACTGTGGTTGTGGGTAGGACTACTGAGATGAGGAGAGTTTTGATGGAGGTTCACGAGCATATCGATAGTTTACAGCGAGGTTTTGTTACAGCTCGAGAGGCCGACCGCAAGTTATGGCAAAGGAATGTCGAGCTGGAGAAGGAGGTGGCTGACCTCAAGAGAGACCGAGACACCCATAGTGTGGAGTTAGGATCATTATGGAGAGATCTTGATGGCTTGAGGCAGGAGTTGAGGAGCCTCCGCCAGCAGCGTGGCTAGATGTTTGAGCTATGTTATCTTGTTGCTTTCTTAACCGAGGAGTGTTCGGTTAGAAAAGCTAGTTATCCCATTTCGATGTATTTTCAGTTGATTTCCCGTTTTGTTGGAACGGTTAGTATCTTTTGTGTTTTCGGTAGTTGAGACGATGTTGGATCTTTATTGTATGGTTGATGGTTATTATTTTATGGTATTATGTGGTTTTTGGATATTATGGAAATTGAGTTCCTATGCGCCTTATTGATGTCTTGTGGTGTATTGTTGATATTCTTTCCATGACTTGGCTTCGTTGATTTAATTCTTGTTGAGCATATGATAAGTTCTATCGGAGACTCACGAACTTGTATGATGTTTCAGATCAATGGCCACACGAAGAAACCCTGTTAGAGCTACCAGAACTGGACCTGCAACGACTACCCCTGGTCGTCGAGGACGCCGTCCTACTCGAAATGTTGAGACCCCTACTCCTGATAACCTGGACACTACGCACTGCAACAACAGGAATCAAAATGTTGATGTTCATAGAGACAATGATCATGTTCCACTTAATGTACCTACTGTGGATCAAGCAATGATCAATCAACTTGTGGAGCAACGAGTTACTGAGCTACTAGCTGAGTCGAATCATTCCAACAATTCTGTTGGAACATTTCCACCTGTTCGTGCTAACGGATGTCACTACAAGGAGTTTAAGATTTGTGGACCTATTGAGTTTGGTGGAACTGAAGGAGTGGTTTACTTGGTTAGGTGGATTGATCAGACTGAGTCAGTGTTTAATGTCAGTGGTTGTGCGGAGAATGCGAAGGTAAAGTTTGCTTCTTTTACTTTCAAGGATGAAGCTTTAACTTGGTGGAACAATTACCGTAACTCGGTTGGGAGTGATGTGGCTTATGCTATGACTTGGGAGCAATTTAAGTCTTTGCTGATTCAGACTTACTGCCCAAGGAATGAGATTAAGAAACTGGAGATTGAGTTCTGTAACTACAAGGTGAAAGGTACCGATATGGCAACTTACAATCGCCGTTATCGAGAGTTAGCCTTACTTTGTCCCGATATGGTTAGGACTGAGACTCAAAGGATTGAGAGGTATACCGATGGGTTGCCGGTAGCTACAAGGAACGATGTGATTTCTGCTAATCCTGCAAACATTCATGAGGCTATCACTATCGCTCAACAATTGATGGACTCTTTGGCATTGGAAGAAGCTGAGAAGGATAAGAATGGAAAGAGGAAGAGGGATGATCACTCTAAGGGTAATGACCGTCGAAACAAGCGACAAACAACTACTAGAGCTTATGCTATGGGAGATGGAGATAAGAAGAACTACAATGGGGATGCTCCCAAATGTAACCGATGTTACAAGCATCATTCTGGTCGATGTACTGTGATGTGCAAGAATTGCTCTAAGATGGGACACATAGCTAAGGATTGTAGAGCTTGACCACTTGCTATGGTTCAAGCTACTCCTGAAACTATGAGCAAGGCAAATTTTACTTGCTATGGATGTGGAAAGAAGGGACATTATCGGAATGAGTGTAGGGAATCGTGGAACCGAGGAAATCAAGGATCGGGTGGTAATGGGTACAATAATGGAAACCGTGGAGCTGGAGGAAATCGTGGACGACAAGATAATGGGGACCAACGTGTGGAAGCTGGAGCTGCTCATGGGAGAGTGTATGCACTTGGGAACGAGAGAGGAGAAGATCCGAACGTCGTTACTGGTACGTTCCTTCTCAATAATCGTTATGCTTCCATACTATTTGATACTGGTGCCGATAAGAGTTTTGTGTCCACTAAGTTTGCACCCTTACTTGAGAAACCCCCGATGGCCTTAGGAATTGGTTATGATGTAGAGTTAGCTAATGGGAACATAGAGAGGATTAGGACTATCATTCGCGGCTGCACGTTAAACTTTCTGAATCGTCCTTTCAACATAGATCTTCTACCCATCACATTAGGAAGTTTTGATGTCATTATTGGTATGGATTGGTTGTCGAAATATCGTGCTCATATAATTTGCGATGAGAAGATCGTGCGGGTGCCATACGGCAAGGAGATTCTGAACATACCAGGAGATAGAAAGGATTTGAGAGGCCCATCTAGATTAGCGGTCATATCTTGCACTAAGTTGCCGAAACTAATGGAAAAAGGAAGTTGCCTTTTTCTTAGCTCAAATTTCTGAGAAATGAGGGAAGGAGAAAAAGGAAAGGTGCATTGGAGATGTACCTACAGTTCGTGATTTTTCGGATGTGTTTCCCGATGATTTGCCGGGAATTCCACCTACTAGACAAGTGGAATTTCAAATTGAGTTGATACCTGGTGCTACACCTGTAGCACGAGCGCCTTATCGTCTTGCACCTACTGAATTGGAAGAGTTGTTGAAACAACTAGCGGAGTTAGCCGAAAAAGGATTTATAAGACCAAGTTCTTCACCTTGGGGAGCTCCGGTCTTATTTGTGAAGAAGAAGGATGGATCGTTTCGCATGTGTATTGATTATCGAGAGTTGAACAAGTTAACGGTGAAGAATAGATACCCGTTACCGAGGATCGACGATTTGTTCGATCAGCTTCAAGGATCGAGTGTGTATTCGAAGATCGATTTGAGATCGGGGATATCATCAGCTTCGAGTGCGCGAGGAAGATATTCCGAAAACGGCTTTCAGAACCCGTTACGGGCAATACGAGTTTCAGGTAATGCCGTTTGGGTTGACTAACGCACCGGCGGTATTCATGGATCTCATGAATTGGGTGTGTTAGCCTTACTTAGATAAGTTTGTGATTGTGTTCATTGATGACATTCTGATTTATTCGAAGAGTGAAAAGGAGCATGAGGAGCATCTAAGACTTATCTTAGAATTGCTCAGGAAGGAGAAACTGTATGCCAAGTTTTCGAAATGTGAATTTTGGATTCCGACAGTACAATTTCTAGGTCATGTGATCGATAGACAAGGAGTTCATGTGGATCCTGCTAAGATCGAAGCGATTAAAGATTGGGCTGCACCTACGACCCCAACAGAAGTTCGTCAATTTTTGGTATTAGCCGGTTATTACCGAGTATTCATTGAGGGATTTTCGAAGATAGCAAAACCGTTGACCAAATTGACTCAAAAGAGTGTTAAATACGAATGGGGAGATAAGGAAGAGGAAGCATTCCAGTTACTTAAGGAGATGTTGTGTAGTGCTCCTATCTTAGCGTTGCCTGAAGGTAACGAGGACTTCGTCGTCTATTGTGACGCTTCTCATAAAGGTTTGGGAGCTGTGTTAATGCAACGAGAGAAGGTGATAGCTTATGCTTCCCGACAGCTCAAGAAGCACGAGAAAAACTACACCACTCATGATTTGGAGTTAGGTGTTGTGGTTTTTGCCTTAAGGATATGGAGACATTACTTGTATGGAACCAAGTGTGTAGTGTTTACTGACCACAAAAGTCTGCAACACATTTTGAACCAAAAAGAGCTTAACATGAGACAACGACGTTGGATTGAGTTGCTAAGCGATTATGATTGTGAAATTCGTTACCATCCTGATAAAGCAAATGTTGTTGCTGATGCTCTTAGTCGAAAGGAGAGAATTCCACCGTTACGAGTTAGGTCATTAGGAATGATTATCGTATCGCCATTACCGTCTCAAATATTAGAAGCTCAAACGGAAGCGTTGAAAGCAGAAAATCAACCGGCTGAGAACATATTTGAGATGGCAGAAAATGAGAAGGGATTTGTTAAGCGTTCTGATGGAGTATTATGTTTTGGAGAGCGAAGTTGGGTACCATTGTATGGAGGAATTCGAGGGTTGATTATGCATGAGTCGCATAAGTCAAGATACTCTATTCATCCTGGGTCCGACAAGATGTACCAGGATTTGAAAAAGTTATATTGGTGGCCAAATATGAAGGCAGATATAGCGTTGTATGTCAGCAAGTGTTTGACATGTTCTAAGGTTAAAGCCGAACATCAAAGACCGTCAGGATTGTCACAACTCACCATTTCAGGTCATTTCAGGTCATTTCCCGAACTTTGGAAAAACACTATTCATGAAAACACTATTCATCAGTTTACTATTCATCATTTTTGGTGTCAGTTTGACATTCCGAGAAGCATTCAGAAATTTTACTATTCATTGAACACTATTCATTGCGGGAAAAATTTTCACTATTCACTTGCATTACACATTTCATCGTAAATTTAGTTTACGGGTATTCAAATTCGCGTAACCGGATTGGTTTAGGTGCGAATTCATTTCATTATCAGTAAGGACATTGCATATGGACTAGAGACAGTCTGCATATCATCAGTAGGTCATTTACATGTTATACCACTCTTAGGATTTTCAAAATTATATATTTGATACATTTAACGTTTTCCTTATAAGTATTTATAATAAACGTTAACACCCGGTTTATAAACACGACGAATATATCTAAATATTCCCACAATGGTCCCGACATATTTTTATATCCATTTTATCATCATAAAAGTTATTATATTCATTTACCCAGTATTTTGGAAATTTATTTTATTTATAACGTGAGTTTATAAATATTACGACGGTTTTCGTGAAAACTAAACAATAATCACCCGAACACTCAGTAATTGTACCCAACATATTTCTAACATTTTTATGATTTTATTAAGTCCCGGTTAACTTCCTTAATATTTATTTCTAGCAAACCCGGTACCCGATTATAACTGATACTTACACTAAACTACAACTAATATTACACTACATTTTCTAAGTGATCAAAACCGACTTTGCTACTCTTTTTCACATTGAAAACCGGCCTCATGCCCCCTCCTAGACACCATGTGCTTTCTTTACTACATATTGACTTAAGTATCTTATTATATCATATATAATCTATACAAATATCTACCAAAAACCTCAAAAATATAATTTTACATATTTCTTGAAATCATAAACTCAAAATCTTCATCCTTTCCATCTCTTTCACCATAAACCACGACCCAAACTCAATATACATGATCAAGTGGTTATTTTTCAAAGATCAAAGCATCAAAGTTGTTCATTTCATCATTCTAATCAAGAATCATACCACAAAAACACAAGTAATCCAAGGTTTCTCATCATCTCACCACCTATTATTTCAAAGTGAGTATTCAAATTTATTTTCATGTTTTCATCTAATTAACACTTGTATCTTATAGTATTCATGCTTAATTTCATGCACAAACTAGCTATACCACTTTATTTTTGTATACTTTTTGATCATACAAACCCTAGAATTGGTTTTAGGTGTTCCTTTGTTAAATTAACTTGTTTACTAGTCATTAGGAACCCATGGCACCCTAAGAAGGTGTATGGTAGGATTAGTATAGTTTTGTGAAGTTTGCAAGAGTTTTGGTTGAGGTTGGAACTAGTTTTGAACCTTGGAAATGGTTTTGTAACAAGTAAATATACCTACTGTCCCATTTTGGTAAATTCTGGAAAATCAGTAAACATAAAGGAAACTTTGGAACATTTTTAGAAAATACTTTCAAAAACGAATCCGTAGGCGAAAGAACGGATTAAAAAGAGTTTATAACGAAGAAGTTATGATTTTTGCAAGTTTATTGACGAAAACTATTTTCCGGAAAAATACATGCTGTTGGACGTTTTTCGTCGGACAAAAAGAGGCTTTAGACGTAACCCGGAGGAGCCAAGCTTTCCAAAATATATTACTACATACTAAGACGTAACCGTGGATATAAAGAACAAGTAAAACGGACTTATAACGACAAAGATATTCACGTTTCAATATCGGCAAAAATCCTCTATAATTGGCAGCTTTTAGAAATAATAATAACACTACGTACTAAATTCTAGATTTTCTAGAAATATTAACCAAGTACCCAAATTCATAACTAATGAAGTATTAGTGATTACAAGTATATTTTTATCACTACAAGGCGTTATATCAAGGATTTCAAACCGAGGATTTCAACACTAACATTGGTACATATGATATATATATATAAGTATATATATTGCAACTAGTTTTATTTTTCTAATAGCCATATTTTTCCTAAGTCTTGGAATATATATTTTTGATAACAACAAGTGTTTTTCAAAGAGTAGAGTGGTATAGGAACATGTGCATGGACATTCATAACATCATTTGGTGATCTAAAGTAGATCGTTCATCATTCACATTAGGTTGCGGCTAGTGTGCGCGCCTTGTTTTTCAGCTCATTACATGTTCATGGTTGTTCATTTCACATCATCACAGTATCATCAGCTAGAGGTGAGTTTTCATAGCCCCGTTTTCAATTCAACATTTTTGATTGTTTTCAAATCCCACGGGGGAATATATTGCATCAATCATTTTAGTACGAGCCCAAGTACCAAAACATATGTACATTGCTTAAGTTACCTTACCATTCAGTTAAAGTCCCCTGTTTATTATCATCGACCGTTAATTTGCCGGTAAGCGAGAGTGAGTGGATAGATCTATCGAGGGTGACGCCTCCATCCGTGGTAGTGATTACCAACCGTAAGCGGATGCATTTCATGTCTTTTACAGTTACGAGTGTTCTGGTAAAACATTCGGGAAGGGCATACATCAGTCATAGCTTCGGGGTCATGAGCTTAAGGTCTATTGTACAATTTTCATGAGATTTTTATCTTGCACTTTTACTTGTGGTGGTCGTACATCATTACATTTTACAAACCTATGGAATTCACCAACATTCGTGTTGACGTTTTAGCAATGTATTTCAGGTTATTAAGGTACCTCATGTGACATGCATTTGGACCTTCATAGAGTCGCGGGTCGACGCGTCTCATCATTATTTCATGCACTTATGTAAACGTTTGATCTAGTATGACTTGTTTTTCATAAACATGCAACACATTTTGGGGACCTCATTTTGTAAACTCTAGATTATTTCAATGATCAAATGCAGTATTTTCCAAACGACACTTTAGGTCGTTCAATGTAACTGTAACTGTGGTGCTATGACAGACACCCCCAGGTATTCCATTCCGCTGCAAGTCAGGTAAATTGGGGGTGTGACAAGGATTATTGACGCAGCCAGAACTCCCGGTTTGGAAATGGGAGCGGATTACGATGGACTTTATTACAAAATTACCAAAGACAGCTAGCGGTTGCGACGCTATATGGGTAATTGTGGATCGATTGACTAAGTCTGCTCATTTCCTGGCGATTAGTGAAGATGATAGTGTGGATAAACTTGCGAGGTTGTATGTGAAGGAGATTGTTTCTCGTCATGGAGTTCCGATATCGATTATTTCTGATCGCGACAGCCGCTTCAAGTCAGCATTGTGGCGATCACTGCAAACCGCTTTGGGGACGAGACTTGATATGAGTACTGCATATCACCCCCAAACCGATGGTCAAAGTGAGAGAACTATTCAGACTTTGGAGGATATGCTTCGTGCATGCATCATAGACTTTGGAAAAGGCTGGGAGAAATATCTACCCCTTGCGGAGTTCTCCTACAACAATAGCTACCACACAAGTCTTAAGGCTTCACCATTTGAAGCTTTGTATGGTCGTAAATGTCGTTCACCTATTGGTTGGGCAGAAGTTGGAGATAGCCAACTCACAGGCCCTGAGCTTATTTTGGAAACTACTGAGAAGGTAACGCAAATTCGAGATCGACTGCAAGTAGCTAGAGATAGGCAGAAAAGCTACGCCGATCAGAGGCGTAAACCCCTAGAATTCCAGGTTGGAGACAAAGTGATGTTGAAAGTCTCACCTTGGAAGGGTGTGATACGTTTTGGGAAACGTGGGAAACTAAATCCCCGCTACATTGGACCATTTCTTATTTTGGAAAGAATTGGGCCCGTAGCTTATTGATTGGAATTGCCAATGGAATTGAATAAAGTTCATGATGTGTTTCATGTTAGCAATCTGAAGAAATGTCTTTCGGAGGAAACGCCAGTTATACCGATCAAGGATATTCGTGTGGATGAGAGTTTGAATTTCGTGGAAGAGCCGATTGAGATACTGGATAGGGAGATTAAACGACTTAAGAGAAGTTGTATTCCGCTCATCAAAGTTCGTTGGAATTCGCGGCATGGACCGGAATTCACGTGGGAACATGAGGATGAGTTTCGAAAGAGATATCCGAAGCTTTTTACTTTGTAGATGGTTTGTTCCGAGAGAAACCCGGGACGGGTTTCTTCTGAGGCTGGGAGGATGTGACAACTGGCAAAATAGGGAGCCATTTCAAAAACCCGCATTACATTAAAATTATGATTTTAGAATTTTGGAAAAGTTTGTTTTGACGAGATATTT
Source organism: Artemisia argyi (assembly GCA_030686995.1). Classification (NCBI taxonomy): domain Eukaryota; kingdom Viridiplantae; phylum Streptophyta; class Magnoliopsida; order Asterales; family Asteraceae; genus Artemisia; species Artemisia argyi. The sequence continues at coordinate 198,591,022 of CM060683.1, read as the reverse complement.
TACGAACGTTGGTACGTGATTTTAATCGTACGATATTTATGGGATTCGATTATTTATTTATGGTTTGATTTGATTCGTTCGTGATGAATTATTTTGAGATCATTATTTTGGCACTACATTGACTCCGGCACTAGGTTAACCTAACAATTTTAATTATATTTTATTATTGGATCGGATTTTATTATTTTTGGAACGGGTTCGGTTTGAGAAGTCATTTGGTTATTTAAGGTTTCGGGTTTGGCCGTGTATTTACACCGGGCTACTTAAAACCCCTACACACCTCACAATTATTATTATTATTATTATTACAAAAAAAAAAAGATTTTAAAAGAGTAAATTACATAAAAATCGTCCCTGTGGTCTCACCCTCACACAACACCCTCACCAACAATTTACTCTCTCTCTCTTTATTTCAAACAACCACCACTGCCGCCCCTTATCATCACCATAACGCCACCACCGCCGCTCTCACACTAAAAACAACACCACCATCTTAACCCTCTCGTCCCGATCTATCTTTTGGTATACTATACGCGCTCTAACTCCCACGTTAACACCTATTTCGAATTTAATCACCACGAGTTCATCACCACTTTTTCGTATTTCTTGAAGATCTTTTCGATTTGGCCTTGGATTTGAAGGTAGGTCGAGTTTTGACTCGAGTTTTGGGTTCGAGCCGCGACCTAGGGTCACGGATTTCATGATCTTTTCGGGTTTTATGATTTTTGATACAAGATTCAAGTGGGTTTTTGATAATAATGAGATAAATGGAAGTTTGGTATCCGGGTTGTAATTTTTCCGATGGGTCGAGACTCGACCGAGAGCTAATGCTCTCGGTTTGGGTGATCATTGTGTCGTTTTCTTGACCATTGGTGTATATTTGATCTTTGGTGCTCATTTGTGATGTTTGGATTTGTCTCGGTTATGATTTGGTCAACCATTATGGTCGTTTGGTTTCTTGGCCGACACCCCCATGGGGGCTGTTTTGGTTCGGTTGGGCTCAAGGAGCTAGCCGAGACCTATGGGTCTCGGGTGTGGCTTCCGTTTCATGTTTCGAACATATGTTGACCCGGGTTGACTTGGTAACTCAACCCGTAACTTGTTTGGTTACGGATATTATATTACTTGTCGATTTATTATTAGTATTTTGTCGAGATTGTGATGTTTGGACCTTGGTACTTTGGTATATTATTCGGACTTGAAGTGGTATTTCTTGATTGCGAGTTATTATTGGAGATGTGTTGTCGAGTTTGAATTGGGGACCGATTGTGAGACGGTCACTTAGAATGACGGAGATAGGTTAGTTGGGTGCCGTAGTCGGACCCTCATGTTGTAGCACGTGGTTATGGGATTGATTGGACGGAGTTGATTTATTATTGTGACTTGATTCTTATTATTTGGACTTGGACTATGAGCCGAGAGTCATGACTCGGACATGTGACCAAATTCTATGACTCGATAAATATTTAAAAGTCAATATTGAAAATAATACTCGTAATACTATTATTAAGAATATAATCGTTTATATACGTATATAGACGTGTTAAACACACACACACACATATATATATATATATATATATATATATATATATATATATATATATATATATATATATATATATATATATATATATATATATATATATATAGGGTGGGGTTATTCTAAAAACGGCCTTATAATAAAAAGTGTAGGAAGGATTGTGGGAGTGACATGTGTCACCCCCTTGCCACATCATATGACACGTGTCACCCCACCCCCCCCCCCCCCCCCCCCCCCCCCCCCCCCGCCGAAAATTTTTTTTCCCGCCAAAAAAAAAATTTTTTGGGGGCAAAAATTTTTTTTCCCGCCAAAATTTTTTAGTGCATCACAGTTATAAAGTTACTGCATCACGTTTACTGCATCACAATTATGATAAGTTTTATACATCATATATGTATGTAACTGCATCACAATTAAAATACGATTCTTTTTTAAGTTTTGGTGCATCTTTATTATAAGTTACTGCATCATAGTTAATAGTTTAGTGCATCAGCTATGTTGCAATAACTTATAACCTTAATGCACTAAAATTTAAAACTGTGATGCAGTAACTTTTATAATTGTGATGCAGTAACTTTATAACTGTGATGCAATAAAAAAATTTGGCGGGAAAAAAAAAAAAAAAAAAACTTTTTTGCCCAAAAAAAATTTTTTTTTGGCCGAAAAAAAATTTTTTTTTGCGGGGGGGGGGGGGGGGGGGGGGGGGGGTGGTGACATGTGTCATATGATGTGGCATAGGGGTGACACATGTCGCCCTCACAATCCTTCCTACACTTTTTATTATAAGACCCTTTTTATTTTAACCCATACCTATATATATATATATATATATATATATATATATAAATGCGTATATTAATAATAAAACGATCACGAGTAAACGTATAATAATATAACGATAGTTATTATACTATGCAAATAGTGTAATAAATGTCGAAATATTGTTATAAATAATAACTATATACATATATATAACGGCGAAATATTAAGTCGGGAGAATAATAATTAAAAACGTGATTTTTATAAATTTAAAAACTTATCGAGTTATACGAGTTGTGGTTCTTTAAAGTCCAAGTGGGCTTTATATTGTGACTTTTGTGTTGTCACGGATATATGACGATTAATATAAATATTTTATATATCAAGTGACTTATTTAATCGACGGATTAGATCGAGTTATTTGACTATATAAAATGAGTATATTAATGGGCATCGTATCCTACGACGCCCGTAGGTTGTGGTATATATTCTAGGGTAATAAATTACTACGTATCTCGTGGAATTTGGCCGATTCAACGATATATGTAGGGAATTTATTGGACTACGATATATACCAAATAGAATTCTTTGTGCAATGTGCTTTAGGTTGGGTATAATTTTGAAACGATATATTACGTAAATAAATATGGGAGATTATCAAATCGACGGATTTGATAAGCTTCGATAATTATTTAAATAATATGTTGGGCTAACATTAGACCTATAGTTGGTTTATTATTTTGCTTGTTGTGGCTTTTTGGTTTGAGTTGTGTCGACCCACCACCCATATGGATACCAAACGTCGAATTTCAAATTAATATGAAGTTAATTCGAGAAATGGATGTTTTTGGAAAGTAAAATGGAATACGTTCGGGAATGGGAATAGTTGATTTTGAGGAAATGATTTCTGAATGAGTTTGATATTGTTAGGAAGTGCCGAGTCTGTAGTCGCCGTTACGTGAGTTGCTTGAGTTTGCTTACGTCTTTCTTCTATCGATTTCTTTTGAGGATTCTGGACTTGAGGTGAGTCATAGCCCCACTTTACTCTTGAACTTTGTTTTCAATACTTGGGGTGAGAAACGTGCAAATGTTTTATGTGGACTATTATCGCTTCGTTTATTTTAAAACTTGCTATGCTTATAGAACTAGGTAGGATTAAGCGAGGCCTAGTCCCGAACTAGGTAAGCTATTGATTTGGTTATTGAGCGAGGCATAGACATGAGCTAGGTAAGCTGTTGATTTGATTATTGAGCGAGGCCTAGTCCCGAACTAGGTAAGCTATTGATTGGTTGTTGAGCGAGGCCTAGTCCCGAACTAGGTAAGCTATTGGATTGATTATAGAGCGAGGCCTAGACTTGAGCTAGGTAAGCTATTGATTGGATTGATTTGAGCTATAGCGTGCACCTATAGGGATGATTTGATTTGGTTGGATTATTTTGGTTGGATGATTGAGGCCTAGTCTAGCTAGCAAGCGTTTTGCGTATATGTCCACTATATTGAATTATGAATCTAAACCTATGATATCACTAGCGAAAGCTGACTTTTAGCACGTTTTCTCAGGTAATTAAGTGATGCTCTATGGATGCTTCGGATTGGAGGCTTGGCATTGGCACCGGTTATGGATCTATATGTCTAAAACTCTGATAACTATTGTGGACCTATATTTATTTCTTTTGGGCCTGACTTTGGATAATTTTGGGATAAATGTAAACTTTAAAACCACGCGTGGTTGTATTTTTATTATGTTTACTTTATCTCGTTCTTTCATGACCTTAAATGGATACCAATCCCCGTAGCACCCCGAAAGCTTGTGAGTCTTCCGCTGTACCAAATTTTGGGGGTGTTACAGATTGGTATCAGAGCCAAGGTTATAGAGAACTAGGTAAATAGACACCTAAACTATAACCGATTTTTTTTAGAAAACGATCCCCGACTATTGCCCGCCAGCCCGCCAAGCCGAAGCATCATTGTTTATTATTGAGGTATTATGAGATTATTGAGATGATTATAGATTTGGGATTTCTTGAGATGATTTGAGGTTTGAGGTTTATTGATTTAGTGATATGATGGCGTTTCGAGGAATTATATGCTTTTTTTGAGGAATTATATGGTTTAATTGTTTTGCGAATGGTTTTAGTAATGCGGTATTTTAATGATTAAAATATTCTAATATGAACTTTTGTGTTTAGGATTAGCAGGTCAAAATTTTGTGTTTAGGATTATCAGCTGGATATAATTTGTAAGGTCCTTACAGTTTCTTCAAATTTCCGCACTTTTTACAAGTCTATCAGCAAAATGTAAACCCACTTTGACCCCTCTAATATCTTAGTATGAACAAGGCACCTGAGCAATGTGGATCTTCAGCGTGGCTTTGCATTGACTTGAGCGCTACATGCTTGAGATAAGTTGACATATTTAATGTCTTGTGATCTAAACTCACATATAGTAAAATTCTAGCGTCTTCTTTTTCTAGATGGATGAATGTTCACATGCTCTAATGGAGCACATGGGATTTTACAAAATCAGTGGCACCGAAGAAGTCGTCATAGGTATATAATTTCTTATTTTTCTTTTTATTTTATTTTTACTATTTTTTGTTGGTACTTTGTCTATATTTAGAGGAAAAATTACTGAAATATATAATTAATCAAATCCACCACATTTTCATATATTCACCGTTATGTGATGACTTGGACTCCAATCTCGAGCGAACCCAATGTTCAAGAGTCTACATTTTGCCACTTATTTTGTTATGATAGGGTATTTTTAGGTTTAATATATTTTTTTTGTTTCCAATACAGTTGTTAAAGATGAAAAACAAAATAAATTTACACAAGAAGATTTGTGGGAACCAGATGAGATGTTATGGTTTGCTGAAGAAGAAAAAGAGGCTAAAGAACAAAAAGAGGTTGAAGAAAAAGAAAACGCTAAAAAAACAAAGTGTGAACTCGCTAAAGACCATGGAAAACAGATTGCAACCGTGCCTGATTGGCCTCAAACAGTCAAAAAATATTAACTAAGTAATGGTCAACAAGTCAAACAGTCTAAACCAATACTCCGTGGAGTGTAGTGTTTCCCCGGATCGTTAAATCCCAACGAGGCGTGAAATCTGAAATAAAATGACTTCGAGATCAGGTGATTTGAACAGAAAAAGGGTTTAAGTGATTGTACTACTGAAATATAAGTTAGAATAGCTTTGATAGGTTATATCAACTAATACGTGAAATCAGATAAGTACAAATGAAAAGGAACTGGAAAACGTATACGTTTAATATTTAAATGTAAACAACAAAAACGATTTTAACTATAGTAGTAATTTGTATGCCTTAGGGGCTTAAATGCAAATTAAATAAACTTAAAATATTTATTTTATAATTACTAAATTATTTAAGAAAATCTAAAAATGTAAAAAGAAATAAAATGTACGTTTAAATTTTAATAAACGTAAACGTACTAAACTAAATGTGAATTCTGTCAAATAAAACTCCCACAAAGATGAAAATTATATTTTTGGAATCCTAACTTATTAGAAAATTATTAGAAAATTAAAATTATTTTTATAACTATTTAATTAATTATAATTATTTAATAACTATTTTTAATTATTTAATAATTCACTAATAAATAAGAAAATGTAAAATAAGTCTAGAAATATAAAATTAAAATTTCTAAAAGTCTAAAATATTATAAAACTTATTTTAAAACTAAAATTATCTTTTTCACACTATTTATCTAATTATTATTAATTAATTATTATTTAATTATTATTTAACTAATTATATTGATTTAAATTATTAAAAATACTAAAATGACTTAGATAATTAAGAAATTTTTTATAAATCTAATTAACCAGCACAGGAATCCTAATAAATTATAAAAAGTTTATTTTATGTATTTTTAAACTAATTTACTAATTATTATTCTATTTATTAATTAATTACCAAATAAACTAATTATATTATAAAAAATAGAAAATGAATAGTATAAATTCTAGAAAAATTTTTAAAAATGTTTTAACTTATATAGAAGCTAGAAAAATTATAAAAACTAGGTGGTACTTTATAAAATATAATTATGCTATTTAATCTCTTAATAATATTTAATAATTAATTAAACTAATATTAATTCTAAATATTACTAAATGACAAAGGAAAATCTGGAAAAATTTATAAAAATACTTTAATATAAAAGATATTTAATAAAAATATAAAAATGCAGAAGTGCTTATAAATAAGCTAAAAAGAAAATTAAATAGATAATTTCTATTAAATAGAAGTTATCACTATAATTAAATTTGGCTTTTTCTATTTTTTTTTTCTTTTACAAAACTATTAAAATACTTAAAATAAGAAACTTTTATAAAGACAACTAATTTGGAAACCAAGAATAAGCACTGTGAGTGCTTATTACCCTTGACAGTTGACTTTCTTTGACCAAGAAGGAAATTTAGCTCAAATAGAAGTGTGTGGGGTCCACAATGGTGAAATCTGATTCACCTGAGTTACTTGGATATTTTTAAGTCAAATTCACTCAAATAAGTTGGCTGGATAAGCCAAGAAGATCAAAATAAGCATTTGCTTATTGAGGACTAAGACAGAAAATGGGACAGATTTCAAGTGCAATTCCAAGTGGGGTCCACTGATCCCTAGGTCAAACAAAGGGTCAACTATTGAATCCTGGTAGGAGGGGGTTGGGAAAACCAAAGATTGGACTGTGGGACCCAGAGGTGTGGCCACAATCAACCACCAAAGTGGTGGGTGTGGTGGTGATGGTCTGTGTAGCAGGGGAAGGTCTTTCCCTGCAGGTGTGTTCCAGGGGCAAAATGGTCCACAAATAAAATTCACAAAAATGTAACAACTATGGAAATCTCAAGTTTTACTGATAAATATTATACCCAAAAAGTTTCAAAGCTCAAAACCAAACACAAAAATCATGGAAATTCATGCCATATTGGGTAAAAAACTGATCATGCACTTTTGACTTTTTCAATAATCTTACTCAGTTGACTTATGTGAACTTTGATCTAGGTTTACTGACTTGTTATGATGTTTTTAACTATAATGAAGCTAAATCAAGTAAACTTAAACACTTATGCAAGGATTTGAGTGATTGTGATGCTCAAAAACCTACACAGTTAACTGTGTAAGTGTTTTATCTTTGATTTTGACTTTCCACAAAGTAAACACTCAATTTTATGACTCAAATGTACTATTAGAACCTAAGTGAACTAGTTTAGTCAACAAGCAACAACTGAAAACCTTGCTGAGTCCTTGAACTCAGCTGATCCAAACACCACTTTACTTGACTAGTGTGGGGATTTTTCAAAGTAAATGAAGGATTTAACCAAAACTACCAATACAGACACATGTTTTATGATTACTTAGCTTTATTTAAACACAATTAAGTTACTACTAACAACAACTACTCAGAATTCCACAAAATGCTAAAATGGACTGAAAATTGAAATACTAAGCAACTCTTGATTTCAATAAACAACTATGCTACTTTTGTTTATATTTTCACTAAATGACTTCAAATAAACATAAATAACACAGATTTAAGCAAAGACAACTAAGATTATGTAAATAAAGCTTGAAATGAATATGAAGCTTACAAAATAGGGCTGTGAGCACCAAAAACAAGAACCAAGAGAACCACAGTGTTCCTAACTCCTCCCTGAGGATCTAAACCCACAATCCAAAGCTTTCTTGCTTCCAAATCACTTCTGAATCACCAAATATCAAATCCAAACTCCACAGTTGACTTTTGTTGACTAATTTTGTTATTTGTGAATTTTTTAGATACACTGCATTGTAAGTTAACTAGAAGCTTTTGCAAGCTTTATAGGAGCTTATGTGTTCAATTTGAGTCTACAGTAACATCAACTAAGAACAATATTAAGTAATTTGAGATTTTTGAAATTGGAAATTGCATAAACTGAATTCATACACAAACCTTCAAATTGATTACTAAAAGAAGTTCACAATACACTTTAGAACATTAGAAATTTAGCTTGAAAGCTTAAGTTACACTGGAAAATTGAAAAGAACTAAGTCGACATACATTTTATTTAATTAAACTAGATATATTTCTCTTCTGCTTCCCCCTCTTTTTTATAGCCTTTTGCATCTCCCCACATGCTTCTGATCATATCCTACTTCTAATCTCAGCCTTTGATTGAGTCAATTTCATCCTAGCCGTTTAAACGGCTTTTGGCGCCAAAAGTCTCATAGGTAGATTGGTGTTGTTTCAGAGCAATTAAAGATTTGTGGAATGTTGTGGAGGTGGCAAGGGACATGGAAAAGAAGTTTGGAGGCCAAGTTGGGGTTGTAGGTTGAAAACAGAGGTGTAAGTATGGTTTGGAGGGAAAAGGGTGTGGGGAAGCATTAATTGTTGCTGTGGTTTGGTATGATTGTGTTTGGAGGGTGAGGTGGAAGTGGACAGGTGGTGGTGAGGTGGTGAAACCACCCTGGTGTTGGGTGAAGCAGGGGTGGAGGTGGAGGTGCTACAGTGGTGATGGTTTGGCGGTATTGGGAGGGTCAAACGGGGTCAACGCCCGTTTTAAATAATTAGGGGTGTGGGCCGATTTAGTTTTGGGCCAAGGAAAGGAATGGGTGGGCTTGATTATGTTTTTGGATTGGATTAGGTTTGGTTTTGGGTTTAATAATAAAAAGGGGTCCGGTTGGTTTATTTATTAACATAGGGACCAATATTGTAATTTTTGATTTTTGAGGGTGGGAATTTGACAACTTTTCAAAAGTACTAGCAAGGGTAAAACTTGCCAAGTTTCAATAATATAAGGGTCATAGTTGACTTTTCCACTTTTTACACTTCCAGGGACCTTTTCTGTCAAATCTTCAAATACCAGGGACCAAACCTGTAATTTTCTGAAAATTGAAGGGTTGAACCTGTAATTTCTCCATAGTTATCGTAAGGACCAATTATCCCTTTTAAGAATAGTGCAAGGTTTACTTTTAATATTTTTCCATTTTCAAAACCTTAAGGACTATATTTGACATTTTTGAAACTTGAGGGACTAAAGTTGTCATTTTGAAATTTTTAACTTTAAAGGACTATAATTGACAACTTATGAATCCCTAAGGACCTTTGATGATATTTTTCATGTTTTGACTTACCAGGGACTAGTTTTGCCAATTTGTAAAAGTTCAGGGACTGAAACTGTAAATTTTGTGAAATATGTTGTTTTTCACCAGTTTTCAATCCTTTTGCATAAAAACACAATCCAGGGATATTTTATGTATTTTAAGGCATTCCTGTGTGTTTTCAGATGTTTTTGCAGTTTAAATGTGATAGAAATGATGAGTATTTACACATTCATCAATCCCCCACACTAAACTATTGCTAGTCCCTAGCAATCTTTTGAGAAAATTTTAATGGATTTTTACTCTTTACCAAAAGCCATCACTTCTGGAGTATCCAGATGTATCGATTCAAGTAAGAACTATGGTCCACCTGATAACCATGTGATTTCTAGTAAACCACCAGCTGTCAACGGATTTGTTTTGTGTTTACCAAAAGCCGTTTTCTTCTGGACTAGCCAACTCTTGATGGACAAAGTCAACATCTTGGTGAGCTGATTACCAATTATTGTTTTTCCACTGCCTTTACCACAAGCCATAATCTTGCGGGCTAGCCAACTCATTCGCTTTTTTAGGATATGGCGAGTTGAGGTACCATACAATTTTGGGCAAATTGCAAGCCATCAACGGTTTTGAGATATCTTTACCAAGAGCCGTTTGCTCCTGGATTAGCCAATCCTTATGTGGGTTAGACATGGCGGACTTATAACCATTTATTGCATTTCTAAGTGTGAAAAAACTTTAAATTTTGATCAAATGAGGGTGCTTGATGGAACATGTATTTGAATTCGTGAGAACCCCCCCCCCCCCCCCCCCCCCACACTTAGAAATGAATATTGCCCTCAATATTCAAAACACCGGGTGTTAAACCGATATTGAGAACGTAAGAAGGAAATATTAATAACCTTTATTTTAGGCTATTTACATGTTTTTTTTTTTTTTTTTTTTTTTTTTTTTTTTGAAGATATATACATATATACAACATGTGGGGCATCTCCCCCACACTAGGGTGGTAGAAAAGAGAAAGAAGACAGAAATATGAGTGAAAACCCATATTGCTACTGTTTTTTATTACCGAGTCGCTAGCTTGACTCGACCTCGAATTGATTTGTTCATGAGGAAGCTACTGTTTTTGTTTACCGAGTCGCTAGCTTGACTCGACCCCGAATTTAATTGTCCTTGGGGAAAGTTTGGAGATCCGGGACAACCATGGATGGTATGTCCTCTCCAAAGTAGTGTTTCACACGATGCCCATTCACTTTAAAACATGGACCGTCATTTTGAGATAACTCAACGGTACCATATGGATAAACCTTAGTGATAGTGAATGGGCCAGTCCAACGGGTTTTTAGTTTACCCGAGAAGATCTTTAATCTAGAATTAAAGAGAAGTACTCGATCACCAACGTTAAAAACGCGGTTCTTTATTTTTGAGTCATGAATTCTCTTTGTTTTTTCTTTATAGATTAAAGAGTTCTCGTAAGCCTGATCACGTAGTTCATTTAATTCATTCATTTGAACCTTTCGGTGATCACCCGCAGTTTTAAGGTCAAAGTTGGCATGTTTCAATGCCCAGTAGGCTTTGTGCTCAAGTTCCATCGATAGATGACATGTCTTTCTGTACACAAGTTTGTAAGGTGTACACCCAATGGGTGTTTTATAAGCTGTACGAAAAGCCCATAGTGCATCATCTAATTTATCCGACCAGGCAGCACAGTTTTCACCAACAGTCCTCTCAAGTATCCTTTTGATACCACGGTTTGAAACCTCCACTTACCCACTTGTTTGTGGGTGATACGCGGTAGAAAGACGGTGAGTTACACCATACTTTTGCATGACTTTGTCAAATTTGTCATTGCAGAAATGCGTACCACGATCACTTATGATAGCACGTGGAGTTCCAAAACGGGCAAAAAGAGATTTCAGGAATTTCACTACAACTCGGGCATCATTCGTGGGTAAAACTTCCGCTTCAACCCATTTTGATAAGTAATCAACAACCACAAGTATGTATTTGTTTCCTCTAGATGATGGGAATGGCCCCATAAAGTCAATGCCCCAAATATCAAATATCTCACAGACTTGAATAGCATTTTGTGGCATCTCATTTCTTTGTTAAATTTTTCCATGACGTTGACAAGCGTCACAGGTTTTAATGAGATCCTGGGCATCTTTATAAATTGTAGGCCAGAAGAATCCGGAATCAAACACCTTTTTGGCGGTGTAATTGGGATTATGATGTCCCCCAGTGGGTCCAGCATGGCAAGCCTTGAGAATTTCAGTGGCTTCCTGTCCATATACACACCGTCGGATGACTTGATCTGCACATATTTTGAATAAGTAGGGGTCATCCCATAAGTAATGTTTGACATCCTTAAAGAATTTATTCTTCTGTTGGGTTGACATTCCTTTCACAACAAAGTTACCCGCATGGTAGTTTGCGAAGTCAGCAAACCATGGGGTAGTAGAATCTCCGCGAAAAGCAACCGCATTGAGTGTTTCGAGAGGAAATGTTTCATTTATTTCCTTTTTCTCATACACATCTTGATGAGGGTTTTCTAATCGGGACAGATGATCAGCAGCCAGGTTCTCAGCTCCTTTTTTATCACGAATAATAATATCAAATTCCTGAAGGAGGAGAACCCAACGGAGCAATCTCGGCTTTGCATCTTGTTTTGCAAATAGATATTTTAGAGCCGAGTAATCCGTATACACTACGCATTTAGTGAAGATTAAGTATGTCCGAAATTTCTCAAAAGCATACACCACGGCTAATAATTCTTTTTCCGTGTAATGAGTTTGAGCTTCGTTCATAGTTTTGCTTGCGTAGTGGATAGGCTGAAAGTGTTTCGTTTTGCGTTGCCCCAAGACTGCACCGATAGCAAAATCACTTGCATCGCACATAAGCTCAAAGGGTAAATCCCAGTCGGGGGCAACAAGAATGGGTGCCTCAGTAAGCTTTTTCTTCAATGTTTCAAAAGCTTCGATGCACTCTGGTGAGAAGATAAAAGGAGCATCCTTCTCGAGGAGATGAATCATGGGCCGTGAGATTTTAGAAAAATCTTGTATGAATCGACGATAGAAACCGGCATGACCCAAGAAACTCCTAATACCTTTGACGGTAGTAGGGTGAGGCAATTTAGCAATGACATCAACCTTAGCTCTGTCAACCTCAATCCCATTCTTGGAAATCTTATGGCCGAGGACAATGCCCTCTTTGACCATAAAGTGACTCTTTTCCCAATTTAGACATAGATTGGTGTCTTCACACCTTTTCAACATTTTTTCTATATTGGTGAGACATGTTTGGAATGAATCCCCAATGACCGAGAAGTCATCCATAAAGACCTCCATGGTTTTACCGATCATATCGGTAAATATGGCCATCATGCACCTCTGGAACGTACCTGGAGCATTACATAAGCCAAAAGGCATACGTTTATAAGCAAAGGTTCCATAAGGGCATGTAAAGGTAGTCTTTTCTTGATATGATGGATCAATGGGGATTTGGAAGTATCCTGAGAAACCATCAAGGAAACAATAGTACTCGTTTCCTGCTAATCTCTCAAGCATCTGGTCCATAAAGGGCAGCGGAAAGTGGTCTTTGCGAGTGGCGTCATTCAACTTACGATAGTCAATGCAAACACGCCATCCGGTAACCAGCCGAGTTGGAATCAACTCATTTTCCTCATTAGTGACAACAGTAATGCCACCCTTTTTTGGGACGCAATGGATGGGACTAACCCATGGACTGTCAGAGATGGGGTAAATCAATCCTGCATCAAGAAGTTTGAGAACCTCTTGTTTAATCACATCATGGATTTTTGGATTCACCCGTCTTTGATGTTGCACTGCGGGCTTGAAGTCATCCTCCATTAAGATTTTGTGTGTACAAAAATCTGGGTTAATACCCTTAATATCGGAGAGTTTCCAAGCAATTGCTTGCTTGTGTGACTTCAAGACCTTTATGAGAGCAACCTTTTCCTCATCACTCAAACCTTTAGCAATAATGACGGGCAATTTATCATCACCCTCCAAAAATGCGTATTCAAGATGAGGAGGTAAGTCCTTGAGCTCGACCTCAGGAAAAGATGAGGAGGTAAGTCCTTGAGCTCGACCTCAGGAAAATCATCAGTTTTCTCAACATATTTGATTTCCTGACTATGAAGTTGTACGGGAGGGAGTGGAGGAGAATTGTCTTGATTTAGAAATCTCTCAAGGAGAAGAATATCTCCCTCCAGATCAATCTCAGTGTTATCAATTCCCGATGGAACTGAATCACTTTTGAGAAAAGCCTCGACCTCTTCCAAAAGGAAATCACTTCCCTCAAACGGAGTGAGGGAAGGGGAAGAGTCGGAAATGATAGGTTCAGATGATGGAGTGGAATCCCCACTCACAGAATTATGAGAATAACCAAGAAACTCTTGAGAATACTCCTCTGAAGCAATGTCTATGATATCTATTTGATTAACTGCTTCAGAATCATAATTTGAGGAGTACCTCGAGGTTTGATCGAGGTTAAAGGTAACGGCTTCATTACCCACGCGCAAGGTGATTTCTTGCTCAAATACATCGATAAGAGCACGGCCCGTTCTAAGGAAACCCCTCCCAACAATGAGAGGGACCCTTTGATCAGCATCGAAATCAACCACTACAAAGTCAGCGGGGAGATGGAACTTTCCTACCTTCACAAACATGTCCTCGGCAATGCCGAGAGGACGAGATATCGATCGGTCTGCAAGCTCTAAAGTCATGCAGGTAGGAGTAAGATCAGGAAGAGAAAGTTTCTTCCAAACTGAATATGGCATTAGGTTGATGCTTGCACCAAGATCGGCCAAGGCATAGCAATCAACCATTCCCGGAAATACACATGGTATTAGAAATTTTCTAGGATCTCCCAGCTTCTCGGGAAGCTTCTTTAAAAGAACTGCTGAGCAGTTCTCATTCAAGGGAGTCTTTGCCATTTCAAACAGTTTCTCCTTGTTGCTTAACAAGTGTTTGATTGTTGATGCAAATTTGGGCATCAGAATTATAGCATCCGCAAAGCTAATGTCAAAATGCAAATCTTGGAAGATTTGAAAGAATTTATCCATCTGGTGACTAGCCTTTTCGCGGAGCTTTTGCTCATTCAAACGTGAGGGGTAAGGAATAGAGGATGTAGAAGGTTTGGACTTAGATGTCTCAACTAGGATATCATTTGGTTCAAAAACAACTCTAGGTTTTGGTTTGGGTTTCGGGACAACATGAGGTGGGACGTCTTGGGTACCCCCATTATGAGTAGGAAGTACTTCGTCCTTATTTACCTCGGCTTTATTTTCCACTACCTTGGGAGAAGGAGAAGAATTGGTAGTGGGAATAGTGGGTCCATCATATGATACTCCGCTCCTGGTTGTGATCGCCTTTGCATCGCCCCTCGGGTTTGCGATCGTGTTGCTCGGAAGTTTTCCAGAGCCCGAGGGTTGTTCATTTAAAGATTTCTTGATTTCAGAAATCTGGCTGACCAACAACCTGTTTGTCTCTTCTTGAGTTTTCATGAACTGCTTCAACAATTCATCAGATGATGATTGTGGAGCTGGAAGAATGGCTTGTGTTTGGTTGGGGAAATTTTGGACTCGGTTATTTTGATTATAACCTTGTTGTGGTTGAAAATTTGCCTGATTTGGATTACCATTTCCCTGAAAATGATTTCCCGGGTTGAAATTGTTTCTGTTAAAGTTTCCTTGATTCTGTCCAGGATTGAAATTCCCTTGGTTTTTGATAACCTTGGTTCATTCGAGGTTGGTTCTGGTTTCGATTTTGCAAATTTGGGTTTGGGTTAAACCCGGGTGGTCACATATGTGTGTTAGCACGGTAACTTGGTTCCATTTGAGGACGATATTGATTACCTCCCTGATTTGTAGTACCGGCTAAGGCATTGGCTTCAAAAGGACTACCATCGGTGGCAGTACAATTGTAGTAAGCATGTGGGCCACCACAAGTGACACAAACTTCCACCTTTTTTACTTCAGCATGTGAAGGGTTTTGTGTGAAAGTGACTTTCTTTTGGTTTGAGAGAACCAAAGCTTGAATAACGTCCGTGAGTTTATCTATCTTAGCATCGGTACTAGAAGTACTCACGGGTGATGAAGTAGAAGGACCAGCACTCACTTGGGAGTTATATGGCTTTGTGCGTGTAGTGCGGACCTTGGACTTATTTTCAATGATTTCTAAAGCTTCTTTAGTGGTTTTACTCAAAAAATTACCTCCCGCGGAGGCATTGAGAGAATCTTGGTCAGATTGACTCACACCATTATAGAAAGTGTCAATTTGCATTAATTCTGTGAAACCATGATGAGGACATCGACGAAGCAATTCTTTGAAACGATCCCATGCGTCACCAAACGATTCATCAAACCTTTGAGTAAATTTGATGATTTCATTTTTAAGGCTTGTCGTTCTGGACGGGGGAAAAAATTCGTTTACAAATTTGGTAACTAAATCTTCCCATGATGTTATTGAACGAGGAGGTTGTTTTTCCAGCCAAATCCGGGCTGCCCCGTCAAGAGAAAATGGGAAAAGAAGAAGTTTGACTGCTTTGGAAGGGACGTTTTTGTATTTGATGGTAGATGTAATCTTGTTAAACCATCGAATATGAGCATGAGGATCAACCCTCTCAAAACCATAAAATTGGCTTTAGGTTACTAGATTTAATAACCCGGTTTTAAGCTCAAAGTATTCAGCCACAATGGCTGGGACAACAATAGCGTCTCCGTAACCCTCAATGGGTGCTTGGAGAAGCTCATTCATCGGACGGTCTTCCGCCATGATAACTTTGTTTGGGGAAACAGCACGTATCTCAGATACGGCTGTTGGGGCAGAACGTCTACGACGTCTTCGAGAAATTCTGACAAGCTCACGGAAAGGGCTTGTTGACCTAGAAGAACGAGTGCGCATGCACTAGAGACGACTCTAAGAATCCCTAGAGTGACGGAAAATTAAAAATAGCAAAGAAATATGGACAAACATATGATATATAACAAATGAGTGAATTATTCTAACTCACAGACGCTTCAAAAGTCGTAATACGCAGCACACCTCCCCGGCAGCGGCGCCAAATTTTGATTGACCTCAAACAATCAGAAAATATTAACCAAGTAATGGTCAACAAGTCAAACAGTCTAAACCAATACTCCGTGGAGTGTAGTGTTTCCCCGGATCGTTAAATCCCAACGAGGCGTGAAATCTGAAATAAAATGACTTCGAGATCAGGTGATTTGAACAGAAAAAGGGTTTAAGTGATTGTACTACTGAAATATAAGTTAGAATAGCTTTGATAGGCTATATCAACTAATACGTGAAATCAGATATACAAATGAAAAGGAACTGGAAAACGTATACGTTTAATATTTAAATGTAAACAACAAAAACTATTTTAACTATAGTAGTAATTTGTATGCCTTAGGGGCTTAAATGCAAATTAAATAAATTTAAAATATTTATTTTATAATTACTAAATTATTTAAGAAAATCTAAAAATGTAAAAAGAAATAAAATGTATGTTTAAATTTTAATAAACGTAAACGTACTAAACTAAATGTGAATTCTGTCAAATAAAACTCCCACAAAGATGAAAATTATATTTTTGGAATCCTAAACTTATTAGAAAATTAAAATTATTTTTATAACTATTTAATTAATTACAATTATTTAATAACTATTTTTAATTATTTAATAATTCACTAATAAATAAGAAAATATAAAATAAGTCTAGAAATATAAAATTAAAATTTCTAAAAGTCTAAAATGTTATAAAACTTATTTTAAAACTAAAATTATATTTTTCACACTATTTATCTAATTATTATTAATTAATTATTATTTAATTATTATTAAACTAATTATATTGATTTAAATTATTAAAAATACTAAAATGACTTAGATAATTAAGAAATTTTTTATAAATCTAACTAACCATCACAGGAATCCTAAAAAATTATAAAAAGGTTATTTTATGTATTTTTAAACTAATTTACTAATTATTATTCTATTTATTAATTAATTACCAAATAAACTAATTATATTATAAAAAATAGAAAATGAATAGTATAAATTCTAGAAAAATTTATAAAAATGTTTTAACTAGGTGGTACTTTATAAAATATAATTATGCTATTTAATCTCTTAATAATATTTAATAATTAATTAAACTAATATTAATTCTAAATATTACTAAATGATAAAGGAAAAATTTATAAAAATACTTAGCTTTATTTAAACACAATTAAGTTACTAATAACAACAACTACTCAGAATTCCACAAAATGCAAAAATGGACTGAAAATTGAAATACTAAGCAACTCTTGATTTCAATAAACAACTATGCTACTTTTGTTTATATTTTCACTAAATGACTTCAAATAAACATAAATAACACAGATTTAAGCAAAGACAACTAAGATTATGTAAATAAAGCTTGAAATGAATATGAAGCTTACAAAATAGGAATGTGAGCACCAAAAACAAGAACCAAGAGAACCACAGTGTTCCTAACTCCTCCCTGAGGATCTAAACCCACAATCCAAAGCTTTCTTGCTTCCAAATCACTTCTGAATCACCAAATATCAAATCCAAACTCCACAGTTGACTTTTGTTGACTAATTTTGTTATTTGTGAATTTTTTAGATACACTGCATTGTAAGTTAACTAGAAGCTTTTGCAAGCTTTATAGGAGCTTATGTGTTCAATTTGAGTCTACAGTAACATCAACTAAGAACAATATTAAGTAATTTGAGATTTTTGAAATTGGAAATTGCATAAACTGAATTCATACACAAACCTTCAAATTGATTACTAAAAGAAGTTCACAATACACTTTAGAACATTAGAAATTTAGCTTGAAAGCTTAAGTTACACTGGAAAATTGAAAAGAACTAAGTCGACATACATTTTATTTAATTAAACTAGATATATTTCTCTTCTGCTTCCCCATCTTTCTTTATAGCCTTTTGCAACTCCCCACATGCTTCTGATCATATCCCACTTCTAATCTCAGCCTTTGATTGAGTCAATTTCATCCTAGCCGTTTAAACGGCTTTTGGCGCCAAAAGTCTCATAGGTAGATTGGGGTTGTTTCAGAGCAATTAAAGATTTGTGGAATGTTGTGGAGGTGGCAGGGGACATGGAAAAGAAGTTTGGAGGCCAAGTTGGGGTTGTAGGTTGAAAACAGAGGTGTAAGTATGGTTTAGAGGGAAAAGGGTGTGGGGAAGCATTAATTGTTGTTGTGGTTTGGTATGATTGTGTTTGGAGGGTGAGGTGGAAGTGGACAGGTGGTGAAACCACCCTGGTATTGGGTGAAGCAGGGGTGGAGGTGGAGGTGCTACAGTGGTGATGGTTTGGCGGTATTGGGAGGGTCAAACGGGGTCAACACCCGTTTTAAATAATTAGGGGTGTGGGCCGGTTTAGTTTTGGGCCAAGGAAAGGAATGGGTGGGCTGGATTATGTTTTTGGATTGGATTAGGTTTGGTTTTGGGTTTAATAATAAAAAGGGGTCCGGTTGGTTTATTTATTAACATAGGGACCAATATTGTAATTTCTGATTTTTGAGGGTGGGAATTTGACAACTTTTCAAAAGTACTAGGAAGGGTAAAACTTGCCAAGTTTCAATAATATAAGGGTCATAGTTGACTTTTCCACTTTTTACACTTCTAGGGACCTTTTCTGTCAAATCTTCAAATACCAGGGACCAAACCTGTAATTTTCTGAAAATTGAAGGGTTGAACCTGTAATTTCTCCATAGTTATCATAAGGACCAATTATGCCTTTTAAGAATAGTGCAAGGTTTACTTTTAATATTTTTCCATTTTCAAAACCTTAAGGACTATATTTGACATTTTTGAAACTTGAGGGACTAAAGTTGTCATTTTGAAATTTTTAACTTTAGAGGACTATACTTGACAACTTATGAATCCCTAAGGACCTTTGATGATATTTTTCATGTTTTGATTTACCAGGGACTAGTTTTGCCAATTTGTAAAAGTTCAGGGACTGAAACTATAAATTTTGTGAAATATGTTGTTTTTCATCAGTTTTCAATCCTTTTGCATAAAATCACAATCCAGGGATATTTTATGTATTTTAAGGCATTCCTGTGTGTTTTCAGATGTTTTTGCAGTTTAAATGTGATAGAAATGATGAGTATTTACACATTCATCAGACTACACCACCACCACAATTAGACTCTTTATGAGTCCCTCTTTATTGTGATATACCACACACGCCTAAAGACGACCTCCAATACCCTCCATCTTACTCCACCGCTACTGAAAACCGTCACCACCATCATTAAAACACCTTAAGCTTGTAGATCGAGTGAAGAAACGGTAAGAAAACGCGTGTATGCGTATGAGTTGACTCGGTCACGAGTCAAACTCGTGATTTTATCAATTTTCGGGTTGAATATAAATGGGTTTCAATGTTTTAATGGTTTTGATTAATAAAAATGAATGAGAAGCTAAAGGGTATCGTTGTTTGTGTGTCGAGTATAATCAAACCGTGAGCTATAGCTCACGGCTTCATGAGGTTTTGATGTTTTTTTTTTTTTTTTTTTTTTTATGTTCTGTTCTGATTTGTATATTTATTCTGGGACAAGATTAGTCTTTTGTTTCAGCCAAACCAATCCTGGAAAAGATACGAACTTAGACGAGTACTTGAGATTTTCTATTCATTGTGGTTTGGAAGAGATGCATTTTGTTCTCGTTAGTTAAGTTTGATATCAGCCAAAGTTTGTGAGTACAAATCTTATCAGATAGTGTTTAACAAGTTCTTAACAGGTCTTAACAGGTTAACCTGTTTATTTTCGTGTCGTGTTCGTGTTTGAGAAAAATGACACGATAAGCTAACAGGTCGTGTTCGTGTTTGACCTTAACAGGTTCGTGTCTTAACAGGTTCGTGTGACCTGTTATGCCAGCTCTAGGGTAGAACATAAAGGTTAATTTTTTGTTCGTCGACAAAATAAGAAAACTTGCCACTTTTTCGTTAAATGTAACAATAAACATATGCCCACATGTAGAAAAACCATCGTTTGACAAACGAACAAGCAACTAGAATGACATGTTTTCATCATTTAAGACCACAATTACATCCAACAAACATTCACTGTATATACACTAGTATAGATTACATTTACAAAAAATATTAGGGGGCCATAAATGATATTACGGAAAATAATTAAGGGATAATGAGGAGTTAAGCCAAAAAGAGGGTTGCTATTGGTTGAGAGAGTGTTTAGCAATATATAGGTTCTTATTATACTATAATATAATAGGGAATTTTGATGTGACACAAATTACTTTTCCTAAACTTGCTTAGTACCGTTAAATCTTGCTCCTATTGGTTGAGAAGTTTGATTATACCATGGTTATTGACCCAACAGTGCCTGATGGTGGGCTTGGCAGCAGCCCATTGGCTGCCAAACCTTGGAGGATTCCCTGTTCACATATTAGCATCACTAATTGTTTTCTAATCCACCAAACGTGCCTCAATTTTCAAACCCACGAGAATACAATGTACAACTGATTTTTAAGGGAACAAGTGTCCCTAACAGTGGTTTTATCACTGTTTGGAAGGTCAATCAACCTGTTTGCAGGATGTACTAATACATACATACATTGTATCTTTGTTATTAAAAAAAAAAAAACTCCAATGGTAAGATCTTTTCTTTATTTTAATCCTATTGATTTTTTATCTTTAACAAAGAGGTGTTTTCTTTTTAATCCAATTAAGAGTTTTTTGTTTGTGTAATTCGTAGCAGGAACACTGAAAGATGAGGAGTTCGAATGTTGTTGACGATGGATAAACAATGGGAAAAAGGGCTGTGGGGTTGTGTTTTGGGCGTGGTTATTGGTGTAGAAATTGCAGGAGCTGTGCCTGCATTATGTTTGATGAAATGCCTAAGAGAGTTGAAAGTGTGGTAGTGGTAAGGTAAAAAGGTACCCAATTGATTTTAGAAAATTTACTCTTATTCCTTTCGGGTTTAATAGGTATTGCAAGTTATTCATACAAAAAGAATTAATTTTGAAACTAAGGTTTTGTTATAATTTGAGGGTTCTGTTAATTTCATTTTTTTAGTGGTTTTTATAAACTATTACTTTTTTTTTTTTTTTTTTTTTTTTTTTTTTTTCGTAGCGTAGTTGGATTGTTTCATACTTTGATGTTTAATTGCAGGTTTGAATGTTAAGATCTACAGAACCTGGATTTTTTTATGTAAGTTTTCATTTTCTAAAAGTTTCTTTCGTTAACTATAATTTAGATTTTTAGGGTGTTTTGATTTTTTTAATTAATTACTCTTTCAGTTACCCTTAAGTTTTGATTACGGGAAAACCCAAAATTTTGGAATTAACCACGACTATTATGTAGTTGCAGCCATGGCGGGTGTGTTGAGTCAGCCAAGGAATTGCAGATCTAAGCCTCATCTTAAATGTCAACACCGACAAAAGTATGGTCTCAACATTACTTTCAAGGTCTGCCAATGGAAACAAGAAAAGTTTGAGATACGTTGAATAGTGTCGATCGGGTACCAAAACAATATTTTATGGTTTGGGCTTCACAAACTAGGAATAACGAGTTAAAGAGTGTCATTGGATTCCATTTTTATCATAGTTTTTTTGTTTGAGATAACAAGGGTTGACAGGTATTATTTTATGTTTATTCTTTATTTATTTTTTTTTTTTATCTCAGATAAGCATATTGAGGGAGTGTTTGGACTAGATTATTCTGCCTACTTATGAGCTTATTGTAAACACTGGTAATAGTGAAGTTATCAACTTTTTACCCGAAATACAATTGTGCTTATTTTGTCCCCAGAAATGGCTGATAAAAAGTAGTTTTTGTAATTGTGAAACAGGTTAATGTCTTAATGATTTACCGTCATCGTACATGTGTAAAAGATGAAGATGATTAGTGTATGGTGCCAACGGTATGTCTCAAGTAGGTAGACCCTCTTGCTAAAAAAGTTAGTATAAACGCCTGATTTGGTTTCTTTACAGCAAACTTATAATGTGTTATATCACTTGCTTTGTCTGTTACTATCTTAGATTAAAAAATATATAACTGTTTATAGGTTTAACTAAACGCGATTTGAATCACCCGTTTATCATACAAGTTAGTACGCGCTTAATAACCAGACCTTTATCTGCTTATGTATAAAGGCGTGTTTTCTCATTCAATTTATTTGTATTATGAGGTAATAATATTTTTGAATTGAGGTACTTTAAATCCATAAATGCTATAAGGAAATAAGCAAAAATATGTGTACATGTATCTTAAATGTTAAATCGCATGCCTTGCTAAGCTAATTTCTTCATACCTGTGACAGGAAGTGATGGTGATCTATGGTAGCACCACTTAAAGAACAAGGCCCAATGGGACACTAAGGTTGTTTCTGATGTACGGATTAGCAATTCAAGAAATGGTTCTTTCTTTTATGTTAGACGATCAAGACATCATTGACGAATTGTGTTTATCAAATCGGAAATCTTTGGTATCAATTGGCCCGAGATACTTGCAAGCAGCTGGGGTAAAGAATTTGTGGCAGGAGGGTTTGGCGGGAGTGATGGGACTTGATAGTGTTAAGAGTTAGGCAAATAAGAAGTCCGTCTGATCTGAATTTTAGTCTTCTAAAAAATGATGCTCCTCTTACTTCTGTTACTTTTCAGGTTATCTTTCTTACTTTTACGCTTTGTGATACAATATTTCATATAAATTAGATTTGGTCATAGGGCCTCTTATCTAATGCAGTACGATTGTTTTAGTTGTTGCGAATAAACTGTGCCATATGATACATACTTTTGTTTTTCGGTAACAGCCTGACAATGGTTACAAGGTGTGTGGTAGTTTTCAAATGTTCGAACAGATTGGGTTTGTGGTAGATTTTAATTGCCTAATGTTCTTAAATTTTTTAACAGGTTTAAGCATGGATGGCATCATGTTAAAATTTGATTTTCTAATCCGAGTCCAATGAGATGACTGAATTACAATGAAAAGTCCTCATTACATTCTCAGAAGTTTGAGGTAAAATCTACGACATTTAATTAGTTCCATAGAAGTGGTAAAATAAGCAGGTAATTAATGGGCGAAAACGGGTACGTTTCGTATGGTCGGTCTTCGGCTCACCCATCGGCTCACCCAAGCACACCTTATTCAAAAAAAATTAGAAGAATTATATGGCACTGAGTATCAATAATAATGTAACTTTAATAAGACAATAAGTTGGAAAGTTAAGCTAATCCAAACGCCACATCAGTGTGAGTTGTAATGTATTTTTTAAGTGCGCGACGGCTAGGAAAACATTCCTCACAATGAGCAGGACACATGTGTTGGCTTTTATGACTTCATACTTGGTTTAACAACTCACCTCACACTCATGTGCTTTTCTTAGTCTCTACATCCAAAAATTGTTTCGATATTTTTTAAACTATACGTAATAGTGACGGTGTTATATTTTAATCAGACCTTACTTCAAGAACATCCCTATTTTATCACATTTTTCTTTGGCACATAAGCATACATATACCAACATACTAAATGGAACATGTTACCCCTTAGGCCTTTACTGATGCAATAATTGTATGTGCATATTAACGTGTTCTTTATTCATAAATAGGCATAATTGATTGTTATTATGTTATTGTGATTTGGTGTAATTGTTAATAGGTTTATTTAAATGGTTACTGTATATTTTAATGATATACAGATGTTGCAGTGAAGGAGAAACCGGAAAAGATTGTCGGCTCTTATTATTATAAGATTAAGCCGGAGATGAATCTCCTGATGTCGTTGCAGAAGCTGCTGCTGAGAGTTGCACCATGGTTTCTGGTCTAAAGAAGGCAAGACGATTTCTGGTCCAACGGCACCAAATGTACAAAGACAAGCCTGCGGTGACATTCAAGTAGAACAAGATACTATAGTCCCCGATGACCCTGGTCTATATGTAAAGGTAAATAAGTAACATTCTTATATATATATATATATATATATATATATATATATATATATATATATATATATATATATATATATATATATATATATATATATATTTGCAAGTGTAAACATCTCTTTTCCAGAAATAAACAGTGTTCGGGTCTTACGAGTCCTTATTACAGTCACATAAGGGATTATAGAATTGTAATTTTATGCAATTTAGTTAGATGTACTTGGGCATTATTTGTTAGCGAAATATGGTATCGAGATTCTAGTGATAAATGCTGTAATGACATACACTTCAATTCGAGTAAAAAGTTGTGCCTAACTGAATTGACGGAGTTAATGTACATTTGTTTTCTTGCATACTGTTAACATCAATAGGACCACAAATTGTTAATATTATTTAAAAGTAGTAGGCTAGAGATTAGCTTTTAATGAATTACTATATCAAGATATCAATTATGAATGTAGTTGAATCATGTTGCGATTGAATTGGAGTAAAAGGTTGAAGTGGAACCGGATCGGCGAATAAATGTATTATTTATTTGTTTACGTTTTATTAAGGACCGTTAGATTGGACAATAATGAAGTTTAGTAGTTATGTTGTAGTCATATTTTCATAACTGGCGTAACTTTGTAGCTTAACAAGTAAATACTAGCAACTGTTTATAATAGAAGGATTACTTATGTTGTATTGATCATGTATTTTGTTAATGTGCAGGGAAGGAAGATGAGCTACAAGGATGATAATTTTCGAGTAAAATAACACAGAAAAGTGGTACATTTGCTGTTACCGCGCTAACAAAACATCTGCCAGGCAGAAAATGATTGCTGAAGCGCTGAAGCCACTGAACACAGAAGCATCACCAGAGAATAACGTAAGAAAGATCATGCCGTCACCATTCAACAAGAAGAGCGGTTATGTATGGGGAACAATGAATAACAAAGATGATGCCATTGAGTTCTCTATTGGATCATTTGGAAAGATGGATCATGTAGATATAAAATATCTCCAAATGACCAAAATGTAGAACTACTGTTTCTTAGTTTGAACCATTATATATCTAATCATCAGTTTTCCCTTTTAAATTATTATAATAACATGAACGTATATCATTTCGTTAAAATGTGTATATTTGTATTTCTTAGGTTCCGACCATTGTAATTATATAGCAATCAAATGGCCACACCGCAGCATCGTGCGGGCTAATTTGCTCGTTTCTTAAATGGACCAAGTCAAAATGTCAATCTGATCCTCAAAAGAAAACATCTCGATGACTTATACTTTTTTTTATCCATTAGTGATCGAAATATACGCCCATATTTTCCAGCTTATCTTCAGACTTGTGAGCTTATTATGACTTAAAGATAGAAGATAAGCTCATAAACTAGAAAAAAGCCGGATAAAGATGAGCTTATGAGATATAAGCCGAACCAAATAAGATCATAAGCCCAAAATAGGCTTAAACAAATCCCCCTAAGTTCAAAGTTTCAGTGAGTAACATCTAGTAAAAATGCCAAGCCCGAAAATCCATACTTCTAATCAGCATTTCGATTTATATAACAAAAATATGAGTTATCATTAACAAATATATTATCGCAACTAATTACACACCAAGAGTAAAATTAAATATTGTCAAACAATACGAATCACTTTTGGGGATTGATTAAGAAGAAATACTCAAAGTGTAACTGGCACAATGCATTATTAAAGAAAATGTACCATCGCTTTTATCAATGTCAGTCAAATCCGCTGCTAAATGATAGTTGCTGTGAATGGTGGAGAGGTGGGTTTGGACGGTGGATTGCCAGCAAAAGGAAACACCATCAACTATTTGTTAAATTACACAATTGATCCCTTTGGACCGGATTTCATACAACATACAAAAACGCAAAATCTTGTTTTATTTTAGTCCAAGATTTAGAAAAGATTACACCGATGGTCCAATTTTCTAAAGATTGTTAGGGTTTCTCGTTATGTTCAGTCACATGCTAGGCACATAAGGACGCACATAAGGGTAGGTTGCTCCTTTAACTGTTTTTGTCCTTTAATGCATTTTTTTGTCATTTTATTAATTTATTTTTAATTTCTTTGTTTGTCATATTTATAAACGGGTCCCACCACCAACACACAATATTCTTCTGTTTGTACCTCACTACTCTTCTTCAAACTTCATCCATTCTCACCACCATCAACTACCACCACCATCTCTGTCACCATTAAATATTCATTTAACCTAGAAACCGTCTTTTTTTTACCACTGTCACAACCGTAAATGATCAAATAATACTGCCTTTTTCAGTTTGTCGTTATATACTCATTATAAATGTCTGGTCTTATGTTGCATTTATAAGGAACCTATATGTTCAAGTGTCTGGTCATAGAAATAGTCAAACACAAATATTAAAGTTTAATAATTATTAATTAGAATGACTATAGCAATTGGATATTACAAGTAGGGGCGGAGCCAGGATTTCAGGTTAAGGGGGCCGATATAAATTTTAAAATAATGACGATATATTTCGAACAAATATAACTCTAAATCAATATCAAAATTTAGACATAGACAATATTTGGTGGCTGCAAATACGCTATGTTTAGCTTTTGGCTTCCTCTTCAGAAGCTCTTTATTGTATTGAGCTGATCCTTATGTTTTTTGGGTGATCCATAGTTTATGAAACAATTTCCTTTACTTTTCAAAAGAAAAGAATTTTGACATCTCAAAAACTTATTTGTTCCTAATTTTCTATATTGTTTTTAAGAGTAGATGTGTGTGGCAACATATAACTAGATGTGATAATTGATAGTTCTCAAGAAGTAATTAAGTATATGACAAGTACGTAAATAACTAATAAGCAAACAAGCATTATAGTCTCAAACAATACAAGACACAAAGAAGTGAAGTAATTGTGATCATCATTGGGAAAAAAATAGATAATTTAAAGCATTTAATACCTTATGAGTAAAAATCAACTTGTCAATCAAACTATGGTTGGGTCGGGTCTAATTTAACGTTTTGACGTCTATATATTAATGAAAAAAGTGAAAGTGATTACAACCGAGTCTTTCTAGCTTTTGTAGCTTGAAACGGTTTATGCTTAATTTGAATAGTTAACTAGTAAGACTAGCTAACATGTTGTGTCGAAAGAACTTGGTGTAGGATCAAGTTGCGCTTGGTTTGAAACAAGTTCATTACTTTCACCACCATTAATAAATAGATAACGTCTTATTTCCAAGCAAATGAACCATACCGTCACAACAACCACCACCACAACCGTAACGAACCACCCACCACCACCATCTCAGCCAACCCAGCAATCACCACCATCCATGAACCACCAGAAAATCAGACAACCATAAACGACCACAACCTAACCAAACCACCAGATTTGGTGTTGAACTTGGTCATCTACCTAGGCTACGTCGCCTTTATCTTCATAGAAACAAATTCAGTGGAGTCATTCCAACAAACTTGTCTAGTTGTTCTAACCTCGAAGAGCTTCGGCTAGATCGAAATGAGCTAGCTGGAAGCATACCCAAGGAGATGAGTTTACTCTCGAAACTTACTAGTCTTGTAATTCAAGACAATAAGTTAACAGGTGGAATCCCACCTTTCTTGGGGAATATTACATCAATGGAAATGTTCTCTGCTCGCGGGAACCCGTTTGGTGGTAGCATTCCAGATGCCTTAGGTCTATGGAAAAGCTTAACGGCATTTGGCTGTGGTTCGTGCAACTTATATGGAAGCATCCCTCGTTCTATTTTCAACCTCTCACTCCTAGTTAATTTTTCCTTAGCTGAAAATCACCTCACTGGTAGTCTTTCTTCAGAAATTGGTAATCAGCTCCCAAATCTTGAGTGGCTTCAGTTAAGGGATAAAGAACTGACGGGAGTTCTTCCACCTTCTCTTTCTAATTGTTCTAAATTAGTATTTCTTGAAATGAGTAAAAACAATTTTAGTGGGAAGTTGACTATTGACTTTTCAAAACTAAGAGATATTAATGAAATTTGGTTAGGTAATAACAACTTCCATGGCCGTGGAGAAGCTGATGATGACATGATGTTTGTTGATTCTTTGAAAAACTACACCAACTTAGTAGAGTTAGTACTTAATAATTGCAACCTTATAGGAGTGCTTCCAATATCAATAGGTAATTTTTCTCATCAACTAAGCTCTCTAGTTTTAGAAGAAAATCACTTATTTGGAAGCCTCCCTTCAAGTATAGGAAGTCTAGTTGGTTTGACCACTTTAGATTTAGAAAATAATAGATTCAAAGGAAGAATTCCCACTACCATTGGTAAACTACAAAAGCTACAACGTCTTGCTCTGTCTAGAAATCACTTTTCAGGGCCTATCCCTGATGTCATTGGGAACTTATCATTGTTGACTGAACTTTATTTAGATTCCAACAAATTAGAAGACCATATTCCGTCAAGCCTTGGTAAGTGTAAAGAACTTATTGCTTTAAGCCTTGCACACAATAGACTTACTGGTAAAATACCCAAGCAACTTCTTCAAATTCCATCACTAACTATTGGTTTAGATCTTTCATACAACAGCCTGTCTGGTTCCGTTCCACCAGAGATTAAAGATCTCAAGATGTCGAGCGGTCTTTATTTATCTTATAATAAATTATCAGGTACCATTACTAGTAGCCTTGGTGAGTGTATTAGCCTTGTAGAGTTGGGCCTTAGTGGCAACATATTTGAGGGCATAATACCACCTTCATTCAGTTCCTTGAGAGGATTGAAGGTACTCGACATTTCAAAAAATAATTTATCAGGTAAAATTCCTCAATTTTTAGACAAATGGAACTCCTTAGAATTTTTGAACCTATCCTTTAATGATTTTGAGGGTGAAGTGACGGTTGTAGGAGTGTTTGCCAATGCAAGGGCATTTTCAGTTTTGGGGAACAATAGGCTTTGTGGTGGTTTGGTTACACTTGAGTTACCCAAATGCAAGGAGAGGGATAGACAGAAAAAAGGTTTCCATTCTTCATATTGTGATTGCACCGACGTTGCTCATCATATTTTTGTGTGTGTATCTTTTGTGTAAGAAGAAATGCAATAGTCGACCATCTCAATCATCAGGGAATGAATGGTTCTTGAAAGTTTCATACAATCAACTTCTCAAGGCTACTGATGGCCTCTCTGCAGCAAATTTGATTGGCGAGGGTGGGCACAACTCTGTTTATAAGGGAATCCTCAATTCTAATGATGATAAATCTGTTGCAGTTAAAGTTCTACATCTTCAAACTCGAGGAGCGCACAAAAGCTTTATAGCAGAATGTGAAGCTGTTGGAATTATAATATCATGACAATCATATAAATAAACCAAACACATCAAGAGAGCATATGCGGAAGCGTTATAAACAAGATCATATAACATGTAATTAATTAATCAAATATAAAAGTAAACATACCTTTGTGATTCAAGCCCGAACAAGAATCAATTGCAATATTCAAATCAAGAACCCTAATTAGGGTTTATATGGATTATAAGAATTACCCCTTACCTCTTTTGTAATTCAATCCAAGAATCAAACAATAGTGTGTTTGAATCGTGTTCTTGTACGCACGTACTAATTCAAGTAAAATTTTATGCAAGTAAATCAAACACAAAACTTTTAGCTTTATAAAAATCGAAAACCCTTATGGGTAATAAAGATGGATCGATTTTGAGGACAAGAAGAGAGAAAGAAAACACCTAGAATGTGTGTACAAGTTATGAGAAAACAATGAATCTTGGGTTTGTTTATATACTAATGAATACTTGGAGCTCAAGGCACAAAGGAGGTGGAGAACCCCCTTTAGCCGATCGGTATCACATCCCCAAAGGGATTCCGGAACCTTCTCTTGTTTCCAATTATTCATAAGTATTACTTTTGTAGAACCTTTTAAAAAAATTTCTTGTAATTATATCGTTATTAAATAAATAATCTTTCGTTACCGTTACTGATTCCCATTATTTCAGAAAAATTTGAAAATTTTCTTATTATATTATTTTGTCGTTATCACGACATAATATAATTCACGAAATGACGGAACCAATTCTCGACACGTTACTCGAAACCTAAACATTTCATTTATACTAATTTCATTTCATTAATCCTTAATTAAAATTCCTAATTACACCTTAATACTAAACGGGCCCTTAATCTTTTCTCAGCCCAATACCTCGAGTACTATTCATAAGCCCAAAGTACAAGCCCAACTTCAATTCTTAAAATTTCATTTGATCGACTTGTATCAAGCTCCAAAACGACTCGCGTATTCTTGATTTTTACACACGACTCATGAATATTTTTACACCACCTCGTTTCTCACCTAGCCGACTATTAGTGTGTCGAATCTCAGCTCCATAAGTCGAGTGTTGATACGTTTTTAAGAGGCGAAGTGATTGACCAAAATTCAACCCAATCGTTATATAATAAATTCATTTCTCCTCCGTTTTGTTTCCCGTTTGTTTCAAAAGGTTCCTAATAACATTCCTAGCATGATTTGATGTCAAGAATGATCAGCTATACTCAAATGGTACACGATTAATCAAATCGTGTACAAATAAATATGGTGGTCGACATGCTAGGGAATCACCAATACATCCACCTTATTTCAAGCTCTCTCAAGTGTTATTATAAGTTTAAAACTCATCCTAGGAACCTATAGTTACTGACAATGAATAGTTCAATAGTTTCTTGCAAATTATTTCACCATACGTGTTATGAAATATCACTATATGTACTCCATCCTCACACACTCGTTTCTATCATTTACCATACTCATAATACCTCTCAAAACTTCCTAAAAATTATCTCTTGAAGACCAGGAGTTGTTGCATGATCGTTTGGAATCAAGAAGAAGCTATCGAGTTTGATATACACGTTATTATTTTGGGTTATAATCGAAATTGATCGTTTCTTGTATTTCATCCTTCCACTCTCGACTCTCTACCACCCAAGAGGTGTAGCAAGTTGTTTTGACCTCTTTTCAATTCATTTCACACGTTCAATATGTTCCATGCATCATGTTTATGTTATATCGATCGTATATAAGCTCTCTATATATTTCTTATGTATATATTTATATATAGTACACGACAAGTGACTAGCCTCTATCTTGGAAGGCCTAGGAGTCACGACACACACATATTTCACGTTAGTATTACTTTATATGCATCATATCAACTTGTTTTAGAACCATACTTAATCGGATGAAAACTGTATAAACACTTAGAAAAATATACTAATTTTTCACATATATATAAACGCTTCATACATGCTACGAAACCATCGATTATCTTTAAATATCACGTAACAAGCGTACCATATTATTACACGACCTATTGACCACCTAGCTAGCAAACGATTTTGTATATATAACATGTAAAAATAAGTTGATTTCGACACTCAAAAGATACCAAAGTGAATCGCATGAACACCCCTTTGAAAACTAACCATTTTAACGATTGGGCCTAAAAGCCCAATAAGCTGAAAATAAGCTCTTCTGATAAGCTAGTTTATCTAAACTTTTTGATGTGAAAATAGAACATGAAAAATGATATTTTTGATGAGCTCAACTTGTCTCACGAAGTACGGATTTTAAAACGTTATTGGGCCTTGATTTTAGCTCGTTAAAAGCCCACTTATTGAAAATAAGCACTTCTTATCAAATAAGCTGTTAAAATAAGCTTAATATTTATTAAATAAGCCTCGGAAATTTTCAGATAATTTTTCTAACCATTTTCGTAACTTTGGACTAAAAATGTAACGCGACGACACCTAGAAGGACTAAAACTGTTAATATTGAAAAGTGATGACTGAAACTGTAAAAACATAATCATAAAGGTAAAAATTGATAATAGTTAATATTCTAAGCCTAGGATTGAGTATTGGACTATTAGAGGACTATAATTGTAATTTATATATATAAAGGACTAACGGTGTAACGCTAACGTCGTTAGAGTAAAAATGGTAAAATTGGAAAAGGACAAGGACTACACCTATTCTATTTAACATTCTTAGTTATTTTCTATTTTCGTAAATTTATCTTGTCATATGCATTTAAACTTTCATTTTATTTATATATATTATATAACGTAACGTTAATAATATATATAACGATATTTCAAATTTAATATTATTACTTATGGTTAAAAAGGTAAAACTTCGGTGGATAATTTAAATAACGTATTTTGTCATATCATTCATAAACAAAAGAATTTCATGGGCATATCATCTATTCATCATGACGAATAATTATTATTCGTTATTCGTTCGTATTTACCAAATGGTATTTGGTCAAATTCTCAGATAAATCTATTTATTAGGTTGTATTTTGAAGCCGTTATCATAATTTTGTCCGACTTTACTTTTCTTCATTTCAGTATCAATCAAGGTGAGTCATAGCCTCACATTTACTTATTTCAAATTCCGTGAGGGGGATACATGTTATAAACAGATCACAAGTAATTTTCTGTATGCTACCTGACTTGATATATGCCTAAGTTACCTATTGCCAAAAGACCCTTGATCATGAGCCATTAATCACTGTTATGTGAACGCGAATATAATGAATAGATCTATTTAAGGTTTGATAGCCTATCCCATTAATACTTGACGGAATGCCATTATGCATGTGGTTAGTCGTATTAGTCGTGATATATTATATTTGAGTAAAAATAGGAATTGGCAAATCACCTATTACATGAGGGCAATATTATCATTAATTTGATAAGACCTCCGTATTTACGGTATTTGTTAACGTTTTGCGTGTCATGAGACTTAGAGCAATATATACTGCAATATCAATTTTTAACTGATTGTATTTCCAATACAATCTTACTTGTGTATCAAAATGATTACCAAATTCAAACTCTATGATATCACTCAACATTTTTGTTGACTTTTAAATATGTTATCTCAGGTATTTAGCAGAGGAAGCAAGCATGGAATGGGCGGAAACTTCAAAACTTATCTACTTTATTTAAATAATGGTGTAAAATAAAAGATGTTTGATTTAGTTTAAAACATCAAGACTTTTATTATAAGACTCTGAATGTGACCTCTTGTATTTGAATCTTTATTAATGAACTTATATTTTTAAAACGTCTCTTTCGAGCCGTTTTCTATCATTATGACTTCGATCCTCACCGTAACACCCTCATTACTATTCCGCTGCCACATTACAAATTAGGGGGTGTTACAACTTTCATAATCTTCATCTAACGGTCGTTAGTCATTCTCTGTTAAATACTAACGGTTGTTACTAATTTTGTGTTTATTAATAATTACATATAACATTTATAAATAATCATTCTTTTACTCTTCATACGTATTGTGTGCAATCCCGTGATCTTGAGTTCGATCCTAACACACCACTATTAATTTATGTTCATAAACTAACAGCTCCCACTTGGACATATCTTAATAGTGTGATCACATCGGTTAGCGTCTTGCAACACGCCGATGCCTCTAGTACGATCTAGAGTAAGGCTCCTGGACAAACATTTTAATGATTTCTTATTATTATTATCCTTTTGTTTCTAATACCACGTTAATAAGGATATGGATTAAAGTCATTCCTTAATTAACCATTCTATTTCTCGTTGTTTGTGATTGAGCATGATTACCAAATCTTCTGAACATATTCAGGGGAGATCTTGGTTGCGGCCGCACATGCATCTTACCAACCCTACGAGGGGCCCAACAGTATTAAACTCCAAAAAATAAATTTGAAGGAACAAATTCTATCTTGACTACAAGCAAAACCCACAAACTTTGTAACACTTCCGAAAACAACCCTTATGACTACCAGTTACGTATAGCGTTAAGTTGTTCAACAAAAATGCACTACTTTCATGACACTTATCTTGCATCTCAAGTCTAAGGATAACTTCTCATGATTTACTTAATGACAAAATCCATAAAGTAACATCATGTAGTTGGGATAAGTCCTATATTCGGTATCATTGAATATCATCTGAAATGGCATAACTACGCATCAATATACTTTAAGTATATTATACCAACCTTCAGATTTGTCTTGATTTAATAATATTCCCATATTATTAACTGACAACGGACAATTTAGAATAGCATTTATTCGTGGATTAAACATACAAATATAGGATACAATATATTATTAATTAAACATACCATGTATTTAAATTTATTATAATAATTGTTTAACATCCCTTATCCAAATACTAAATAGATCAATGTATGATAATTCTTGTTGATGAATTATGTCTCAAGTAATGACATTCATACTTGTTGACAAGGCATAAATCATCCAACTTTGATCTATTGGAATTTTAAGAATACTTATTTCAAGAATTCAACTAGTGAAGTTATTGTATGTGCATACTCAACTGTTTTGATAATGCCACATAATTTTTCATAAAGTGAGTGTCATCCTTAACCACCAATTTATGATAATCAAACTCCCAAACATTTTAAAGTTTAAAGTATTCTTATTCTCTTAATGTATAATGCAACTATTCTCTTATTAAGCGCAACTAGTACATATAGCCAAGGATGAAATCCTTACCATAACTAGTATTGAGTGTCATCTCAATTTCATTAGCATCATTGTATGCAACAACAATATGCTATTAAAACTTCCCGTAAACATTAATATCTATTGTGTAATGCTTGATGCCCTTCAAAGTTTCAAGTTTGTTGGCTATGACAATTTTCACAACAATTGAAAAATTGTTCATCTATAGAATTTGGAAGCTGTTCCAGACTTAGGATGTGATTCTATAATCAAACATATTCTTTTAGAATATTACACAAGTTATCTAATAACCTTTTACTTAGATATTAATATTGCCAAATCATCTTGTAATCAAGCATGATACAACAAAACATGATGTTCATGAAAAATCTTTGAGTCATACTTAGATTTTATTCATGTTATACATATCCATTTAGACTTTCTAAATAATATATCATGTTATATTAGATTCATTTACCGCACATGTTTCAACAATAAACATTCATTCCAAGGTTGTATGTCTTATTTTCTAAATCTTTAAAGTTTCATTCCAAACTAAGACTTAACTTTTAACTTACATGGAATGTTACCTTTTATATGTTCTACAACATATATGATTTAAGAAATTAAACATAATACTCCCACTAGCTTTTAGGAATACTTAGAAATTATCTTATTTCAATTATAAATCAAAACATGAATTTAATAATTAAACATAAGAGTAATATTCTAGATGCATGCATTTATCCATCCATGGATTATTGCACTTTGTACACTTCCAAAGATTTATTTGAATTCATAAACTCCTTTTGATTACTTAGCGTCCTCGCTCAAGTAATTACTCAAGAAAAGAGTTTTGATATTCCATTGTCAATTTCATAAATATGACAATCATAATCTTTATATATTTAATGTGTTTATAAAAGAACTTTCAATCACAGTTAATTGCTTAAGTGTGATTAATAATCTTGTCATGAGACATGCATTAAATACGTGCACAATATTGTCCATATGATTTCTATACAAAGATTTAAACCACTAGGGTTACTTTATCTTTGAAAAAACTCATCTTCATTTTCTAGTCTAACTATTAAGATAAACCACATTTCTAAAATTGATTATCTTTATGGACAACATCTTAATCATTCATATCATGTATACTTTACCCAATTTCATATTTGGTAATGTATCATAATGATTATCAGGTTTACAATAATCCTGTAAATCATAGCCCTCGGCATATTAATCAAATATCTGAGATATATTACTATTCTATGAATGATAATTCCATCATCTTGAGATTTAACATTTAAATGTCAAACTTTATTATCATCTTGAGATTTAACATTCAAATGTCAAACTTCATCATGATAGAATTATTACATGTGTAATTAATTATCGAAACGCATAAAAATTGGAGCTCAAGGCACAAAGGAGGTGGAGAACCCCCTTTGGCCGATCGGTATCACATCCCCAAAGGTATTCCGGAACCTTCTCTTGTTTCCAATTATTCATAAGTATTACTTTCCTAATCTTCATCTAACAGTCGTTAGTCATTCTCCGTTAAATACTAATGGTCGTTACTAGTTTTGTGTTTATTAATAATTACATATAACATTTATAAATAATTATTATTTTACTCTTCATACGTATTGTGTGCAATCTCGTGATCTCGAATTCGATCCTAACACACCACTATTAATTTATGTTCATAAACTAACAGAAGCATGGCGTAATATTAGACACCGTAATCTGTTGAAGATAATAACTTCATGTTCGAGTACTGATTTCCAAGGCAATGATTTTAAAGCGCTAGTTTACGAGTTTATGCCAAATGGAAGTGTACACGATTGGCTTCATTCAAGTGTATATACATCAAAACTCAACCTTCTTCAAAGAATAAATATTCTTAGAGATGTTGCCACTGCACTTGATTATCTTCACAATCGCTGCCAAACAACGATTGTTCACGGTGACTTGAAGCCAAGTAACATTCTACTTGATGATGATATGGTGGCTCATGTTGGAGAATTTGGTTTAGCTCGACTACTTGGTACAGACTTAAACCAAAACAGCTCATCCAGGGTTAAAGGGACAATTGGTTATGCACCTCCAGGTAATTCCACTTTTATTCCACGATGCTTATATTTATTTACTGGTTAAAGTATGTAAATTAATTAATTGTTTTTAATTATTAGAGTATGGTATCGGGAGTGAGATGACAAGTTGATTAGCGATCAGTTTCGTTACCGGTCCTGTTAAATGTCTATTCTCTTACGGCCAAAAAATGATAACTAATACAATATGTGTAATAAACGGATTGCGTAAAGTTGCGCATATTGCAAGTTGTGCAAAAAGAAAAGTTGACATTCCCACAGCTAGGACAGGTCCAGTCATCTTCTATACGACCACCTAATATCATAAGTACAACAAATAAATACGACTGAGAAGCGTCATTTACACATAATAGATGTATGGGTCCATGTATAAACTAACACGAGTTATTTGTTTTTAGTTGTAGTTTCTTACTAGTCACTCTAGGTCATCCTGAGCCATGTTATTTGTTTTAAATTAGTCACTCGTTTTTTGTTGTAGTTTATAATTTATTTCGGG
Source organism: Artemisia argyi (assembly GCA_030686995.1). Taxonomy (NCBI): domain Eukaryota; kingdom Viridiplantae; phylum Streptophyta; class Magnoliopsida; order Asterales; family Asteraceae; genus Artemisia; species Artemisia argyi. Next base: position 198,553,549 of record CM060683.1, on the reverse strand, counting down.
TAAATTGTGAAATTAAAAAATTAGTCAAAGTATGGGTTGCGATGGACAAGTCCCATGGCCACAATAGATGACTGGTACAATAGTAACATTCAATCTAAGCTAGAGCTAAAACTAGGGCTAAGTAAGGGAGTGTAAGTTTAAGCTAATTTTTAGGCTTATGGGCACATTTGACTATGCTTAAATCTCATACGCCCATATTTTTTGCCTAATTTTCAGACTTGTGAGCTTATTATGACTTAAAGATGGAAGATAACCTCCTGAGGTAGAAAAAAGCTAGATAAAGATGAGCTTATGGGATATAAGCCAAACCAAATAAGATCATAAGCCCAAAATAAGCTTAATATATTTGGCAAACCCCAATTAGTCCATAGTTCTAAAACCTCTAAATTAGAGCCTCAACGTTAAATTAAATCATATCAACCTCTAAAACCTCTCTAATCTACCATTATTGATAAAGGAAGTGGTCGTTTCTCTTCTAAGCATTATTGGCAAACACAATTTAAAAAATAAAATGAATTGAAGCATAAGAAGAAAGAGAAGGTACCATCGCTTTTATCAATATCAATCAAGTCCGCTGCTGTGAAATGATTTTGAGTGAAACAAAAAAAATAAAAATAAAAAATGGAGAGGTGGTTGGTGAGATTGGATGGTGGTGATTAATTACAGTCGTGTGTTTGGATGGGGTTTGCTAGCGTGGCAAACATAAAAGAAAATACATCAATTATTTCTTTGTAAGTTATATCTTTTTTCTTATTTTCTTATCCGGATGTTATAAAAGTGGACCTGACCTGAACTCGAACGGCTTTTCGGGTGTTATAAAAGTCCCATGGCCACAATAGATGACTGATGATACAATAGTAACATTCAATCTAAGCTAGAGCATACTGTGACTGTGTATACTATCAACAAAGCTAAAACACATAACCAGCCCACATAACACGACTTATTATCCAACTCAAGAAGAAGCATCATCCAAATACGAATACCACACATCAGCATATAGAGAAACTAAAACTAGGGCTAAGTAAGTGGGTGTAAGTTTAAGCTAATTTTTAGGCTTATGAGCTTATTTGAGTATGCTTATATCACATACAACCATATTTTCTGGCTTATATTCAGACTTGTGAGCTTATTATGACTTAAAGATGGAAGATAAGTTCATAAGCTAGAAAATAAGCCGGATAAAGATGAGCTTATGGGATGTTTGTTTAAGCTTATTTTTAGGCATGTGAGCTTATTATGACTGTACTTATATCTCATGAGACCATATTTTCCAGCTTATTGTCAGACTTGTGAACTTATTATGACTTAACGATGGAAGATAAGCTCATAAACTAAACCATAAGATGGAAAAGAAATGAGCTTATGAGATATAAGCTGAAAGCCCAAACATAAGCTTAAACGAATCCAATTATAAGCACATAAGCTAAACAATCACAACCAAATATAAGGGGATGCTTGTTTAAGCTAATTTTTAGGCTTATGAGCTTAATTGACTATGCTTAAATCTCATACGCCCATATTTTCTGGCTTATTTTCAGACTTGTGAGCTTATAATGACTTAAAGATGGAAGATAAGCTCATAGGCTAGAAAAAAGCCAGGTAAAGAAGAGCTTATGGGATATAAGCCGAACCAAATAAGATCATAAGCCCAAAATAAGCTTAAACATATCCTCCTAAGTTCAAAGTTTTCACCTGAGTAACCTCCAATAAAGTTACAAAGCCCGAAAATCCATACTTATAATCAGCATTTCGATTTATATAACACTAATTATACACCAAGAGTTAAATTGAATGTTGTCAACCTCTAAAACCCCACTCCATATAAGCAGTAAGAAAAAAATGGAGAGCGATGGTTTTGGTGAATGGATTGGAAATGTGGGGCATTGTGTATAAACTATAAACGGGTGAGATTAATTAATAAACTCAACTGTTTTTGTTTTGATGGGATTGCCACGTCATCAACTGCTGTATTTTGAGGGGATAAACAACAGATGATTTTTTTTTATTTTTATTTATTTATTTATTTTTTGTTAAAGAGTAAATTACAAAAATCGTCCTTTTGGTTTGTATTTTGAGGGAAAAAAAACAAAAATTACAATCTTATGCCCTCACGTTATGCATCTATATCACGTTACTCCTTTTTTAATGATCGTTTAAATGTCGTTAGTAAATTGCAGATGACACGTAATTTTTGCATACCATAAGGACATGACCCATCAAAATAAATAAAAACACATGGACAATATAAGTGAAACCCAATAAACCTTAAGGATCAATTAAGTAATTCACTCATTTAGTTAACTACAATTTTACACATAAATGGTTGGAACATTTAATAATAGTATTTTATACCTTTGAATCCAAATTCTGTGAAACAAATTTTTTATGTTATTTTGATTATGTTCACTTTCTATATATTGTAGTTTCAAAATCGAGTTATTGAGCTAGTGCGAAGTTAGTGTTACTTTAGCTTTTTCATGATAATAGTTTTTGATAAAATTCGTGTTTTTTTAATGGCAAGATATTGATAGAATTCATTGTTAGATAGATATTTATGTTCAATTTGATCATACCGATTAAAGGTAAATAATTTAGCATTTTACCATTGATTTTATTGGATTAACACAAAAACAAATGCAGTTTAATTAATATACTTGAATAAAAAGAAATTATCAAAATCTCCAATAACCCAGTTTGATAAACCAATTCAGTGAACGGTGAACGGAAGATATGGCCTCTTTGAGTATCTAGTGAAACTACAAGTGAATGCTGCATCCTTTATTGTTCACGCACACTTATGGCTTAAAAGCATTTCATAACTATCTTACCTCGTAAGTATCTTACCTGTTAAGGATACTTAGAGTGCGTTTGGTATCCATTTTTGAATCACTATCGGTATAAAAACGATAAGAGTGCAACGAAAGTAATAGTATCATATCTAATATTGTTGTTTGGTTTGTTATTTATGTTTTGGTATCGAATTTTATAAGATGGGACTATTCTCATGCTAAGTTAGTTTTTTCAGTTACAAAGAGTGCGTGAGAATGAGTGAAACTTTTGGAGGCTATATATTGAGAAGAAGAAATGAATGGATGGTTGAGATTTAATGTAATGAAATAAGTGGGAGTGATCCATGTAGTGGTCTGTGATTGGTGGCATTTGTGTCACACAGATCAAGAATGATATGATCTCAGCCGTTGGATGGAGAGGTGAGGATTTTGATCGTGGAATAGATCTTGTGGGAAGTTTTAATTTTAGTAGGGGTGTTCATCGGTTCGCATATCGGGTTGTTAGGTTTATTCGGTTTGGTTAGTTTGGTTAAAAAAAATATCTGGGTATAACCGAAAACCAAACCAAATAATTGAAAACCGAATAGAATAATCGAAAACCAAACCGAATAACCCGAATTACATAATGTTAATTAATTATTTATTTAACTATATAGATTTTTTACACCAAAAAAGCTTGAAGTTTAAAAATGTTATATTTATACTATGAAAGAGTTTTAATGTTATATATATATATATATATATATATATATATATATATATATATATATATATATATATATATATATATATATATATATATTGTTGATGCATAATCTGGCGCGGGCTAGATCCAACAACTCTCCCTGGGCCGTTCTTCATTTTCTCGAGCCCTGAGTAGACCTGTTAACAAAGAGAACCCGTCAAGAGTGGACCCGAGGCTGTAGCCCCGGGATCCACCTCCAACGGTCAAGTGAGTATTGATGCGATATAGCATACGAGAGTTAGGTTTAGAGTAACCTGTTGTGTTGTGTTGTCAAAGGGAATCCCAGCCCTATATTTATAAGGCATGGAATTAGGGTTTAGGCGTAGAGTGGGCCGCTGTCTGCCGGGTCTGGCCCATTCCTGGCCCAGTCCAGACTATACGTCCACAAGCCCCCCAAGTCTAGTGTGACATAGCGCATGGCTATGTTATGCTAGACTTAAGTTCTGTCCCTGGCCACGTAGGCCCAATCAACCATGACGGCATGGCCCATGTGTGCGCAACTCAGGTGTGCACATGGGACGGACTATACTGCTCAGCCCAAATGCGACAGTGCGCACTGGGCCCACGGCGCAGTCCTGTTTAGCCCATTAGACTATATCCGAATCCGCGACCTTGTAGGCGCGTCCGCGGTAACCTGAGTAACACCTGTTCTTACATGACGGGGAGGGATGCGCATATGCTAGGTTTCCCGCCACCGTGTGACAGTAAAGATTGCGATTGTGAGGGTAACACGTAGTTCTATAGTTAGGGTAACACTAACATTGCGATTGTGAGAGTCTCACAATGGTGAAGGTGGATCTCGTATGCTGCATCCTGGGTAAGGGCGTTCCTTCTGTACCAGTAGCGATGCAGCATGGTGCAACAGAAGACGTGCTTCTATGGCAAAGGTGCGCGTTGTGCGCAACAAGGAGGTGCGAACATTACATCCGTCTTTACAATCGACAGAGGATGTCTCCCCTAAGTGACGCGTACAGAAACAATAGTATTATATACCCTGGTAGCCCCCCTAGTTAGATGGCGCTACTCTTGTAGGAGCATTAAACTTAGTTATTCAAATCCTGAAAAACACTTAATGCAAATATTAAAAGTATATGCCGCGAATCGCAACATATAAAACTTAATGAAGTAAAAGATTAGCGAGAAGCAATATATAGCACATAGCATGTGAAAGTAAGACATAAGAGAAGTAGTAATGCGATTTACACCTATCGCGAGGTTTTACAAACTACATAAATAATGAATTGTTGTTTCAATCGCACCGTGACCGTGACCGCGACTAATAGTTTCAATCGCACACACAGACGCAGATGGATGTATCGTGACCACATAGACCCGAACGTGTTAGGATGATCGCAGATGAACATAACATGACCACGGCTTTTGTCCATGTCCAGACTAGCATCGTGGCCCAGTCCAGACTATGCGCTCATGGCGATTGACTAGCATCGTGGTGCCTGTTCGTAGCTAATATGCGAAGATGTCCGAACGCACGGCCTAACGCGGGTAGATTCATCGTGACTGCGTTGTTCAAACGTGCAAACAAGTATACCAACCGTAAAAACATTATGTGCGCGAATTAATTCGCGGCGAAAAAATAAAGTAGGTCCGATCATGCCGACTTAGTGCGACTATAGATAAAATCGTGTTTACCAAGTTAAAAGATTTACATAAAATCTTATGAATATTTAAAAGATAACATATCTTAATGCATGAATACCGCATCGGCCGGGTTTTAAAGTGCAACCAAAAAAAAATACAAAGTTTTAAAGTTACCGGCTTTTGAACTCAATGATTGCTTTCCGGTGATGTGAGAGCACGAAACTTGTCGTAGTCAGTCCCACGGATGGCACCACTTGTTGATGCATAATCTGGCGCGGGCCAGATCCAACAACTCTCCCTGGGCCGTTCTTCATCTTCTCGAGCCCTGAGTAGACCTGTCAACAAAGAGAACCTGTCAAGAGTGGACCCGAGGCCGTAGCCTCGGGATCCACCTCCGACGGTCAAGTTAGTATTGATGCGATATAGCATACAAGAGTTAGGTTTAGAGTAACCTGTTGTGTTGTGTTGTCAAAGGGAATCCCAGCCCTATATTTATAAGGCATGGAATTAGGGTTTAGGCGTAGAGTGGGCCGGGTCTGGCCCATTCCTGGCCTAGTCCAGACTATACGTCCACACACACACACACACACACACACACACACACACACACACACACACACACACACATATATATATATATATATATATATATATATATATATATATATATATATATATATATATATATATGTGAATTCGGTTTTCGGTTCGGTTTTCATTTTTCCAAAATCATACCCGAACCGAAAACTGAATATTTAATTTTGTTGGGTTTGGTAAATTCGATTCGACTAAAAATTCGGTTCCGTATTTTCGGTTTGGTTCGTTTAGGTTTTTGGTTTTATCTATGAAACTTGAATTCTGCACACCCCTAATTTTTAGAATACGATCCCTCATGGGCTAATTGATGTTGTAGGGTTGTGTACATAGCATAAACTTTAGAACTTTAGCTTAATGGATGTATGTGTCGGTTGACACAAAAATGCTTTTATATATTCGTATAGATGTATACGCAATAGATCTTTTTTTGTCATTTTGTTACGTAAGTTTAATCATTATAAACAATTAATTTTATATTTAGTCTGCTAATATTTAGTACACTAATTCGTGAGACTATCCCGCCCATCGAGCGAGTCTTTAAGCTAGTTTATTACGGAGTACTTTATTATATATGAACGAAATTTAGGCTACAAAAAAGAGAGTAGCCTTATCCTCTTGAACATCATATTGACCCTCATAACACTAAACCAAGAAAACAAAATAGAAAAACTAGACATCAATCATGTTCAAACCTCGTTGTAAGGTGGATTGGACAACGTTTCACTTATAGGCAATTCCATGAAGAAATCTATAATCAGCTAACGAATCTAGATGCAATTTTCTTTTGTAGATAACAATATTATGTATTTACACATTAGCCTCTCGCTAAACTTCTAGCCAGATCTATACATCGTTGCTTTTGGAATCGCTAACCTTTGTATATATCGGACGAGTGATGTTGGGTTATTAGATGTAACCGGCTTACGATATTCAAGCTCTTATGAACACTTAGCTACAATAGAATTTGGTGCACTAAACATCAATTTATTATATAAGTAAGACCGGAGACATTAAGTGTCCAAATACTAAAATGTCATATTAGCCCATTAGCTTATTAACCTATTAGATTTTGTTTTTTACATCATTCACATGACCCCTAAGTTTACTTAACCACCAAACTATCTCCTAAACTTATAATGTTTTATATTTAACATCTTATTAAGTTTAGTAATATAACAAATTAACATCGTCACCTAGTAAACTCTATATTTCTTTACATCATTTTCTTCATTAGTGTTACATTTTTTCTTGGAAAAGTAAATATATCGTTGTTATACCTATATTTTTTACGGTTATCTTATGTGTTTTACTTATTTTTTATACCTATGGCTAGAGACATGGTATACGAATATGTTGCAATTAATTTTGATCATGTCCTCCTTTCATGAATACTTAACATAAAACGCAGCAAGAACAAAAATACCCAATCCATCATAATTAAACATGATAACAGAACCAGCTGGTTCATTTCTTGATTGAAAATCCTAAAAGTGTATGAATCATAACAACCCATCTTCCAATTTAACAAAAATCATTTCTTGATTTGTTGTGTTTTTTCTGTCACGCATTTTATAATCAAACACATGAATGGCAGACAAACAAAATAGCTTTATGTTATGGTAAAAGATCATTTGAGGACTAAACTTTTTTTACATACCAAGGGACTAATCTCCACCATCCATCTTACCTCCATCTTTATTTGATCTAATGGATGTGATTAATCCCAATAATTAAAAAAAACCCACTTTCATCCTTTTTGTTTCAAATATTAATATCGTTCAAACCGTTAATCGTTAAGCGAAAAAAAATATACCGTTATGACGAGCATTTAATTATCTTTCTATAAATAGGCTATTTGATATATTTTCGACAATTTTTTTTCCGTTTTTTTCATGTTTTTTTTCGTGGCCGAAAAAATCATATATGATATTACATATCATATCATATATGATATGTAATATCATATATGATATATCATATATGATATGTAATATCATATATGATATGATATGTAATATCATATATGATTTTTTCGGCCACGAAAAAAAACGTGAAAAAAACGAAAAAAAAATTATCGAAAATATATCAAAAAGCCTATCTATAGAAAGATAATTAAATGCTCGTCGCGATGGTGTAATTATTTTCGCTTAATGATTAATGGTTTAAGAGATATTTAAATTATAAAAAATGGGTGAAATATTAAAATGCTTTTAATCTCAACCATTGATTTCTTTTTAGATGAATGGTGGAGATGAGTCCCTTGGTATGTAAGAAATGTTTGGTTTTTTAAATAACTCGACTCTTATGTTATTAGTCAAGAAGGTGCTAGCTGCTTTGGGTCCTTATTGGAAGACTAATGAGTCTTTGGTAAGTTTCTTCCATTGTTATATTGTTTAAGGTTATCTAATAGACATCTTGGACCATTATCCCTTAAAAGAAAGTTAATAAAGCAATATAATTCTAGTATTCCCACTCACAAGTTTTCTTTAAAGTCTTTTATACATAGAAAATAGTTATTATTAGTCAAGGAATTAGTGGGTGTTAGACAAAAAGTGTTACTAGTCGTGCTATTTGGATGGCATGATTAAAGTTATAATGCAATATAAGTCTAGTGTTCCCACTCCCAAGTTTTCTTCAACAAAGACACGCAATACCTTGAGTTAATAAATTGAGTTATCTTGTAAAGTATTTCATGCAAAAATGATAGTTAAGAAATTGAGTTACCTTGTAAAGTATTTTTCATTGAGATATTTTATCAAAAGGTTTATGTGCATTCATATTACAACCGACTTGTTTGAACATATGTAAATGAACTCGAATGAAGTCAAACCCCGATAGAAATTAGGAAGAAAGAAAATTTATCATGTAATTCTTCCCAAGGAAGCAACCTACAAACTTAAATCATTTACCATTCAAATTTTGTATATCATGTAATTTTTCCTAAGTATCAAATATACTTAGTGACATCATTATTTAATATTTTTCCATGGAACAAGCAAATAGAAAATTGACAAGAAAAACAAACCAGTTAAAATGTTGATATAAGCAGAAACTTTATTTATTTATTTATTTATTATTATTATTATTTTTAATGGCACTAATAGAATTTTACATACAAACTTTATTATTAATTTAATGAAAGCATTTTTACTGAACACTTCTAGCCAAATTTATACATCGTTGCTTTTGGAATCGCTACCCTTTGTATGTATCAGATGAGTGATGCTGGGTTATTAGATGTAACCGGCTTACGATATTCATGCTCTTATGAACACTTAGCTACAAAAGAATTTGGTGTACTAAATAGTAATTTATTATACGAGTAGGGCCGGAGACATTAAGTGTCCAAATACTAAAATGTGATATTAGCCCGTTAGCTTATTAACCTATTAGATTTTGTTTTTAACATCATTCACATGACGCCTTAAGTTTACTTAACCACCAAACTATCTCCTAAACTTATAATGCTTTATATTTAACATCTTATTAAGTTTAGTAATATAACAAATTAACATCATCACCTGGTAAACTCTATTTCTTTACATCATTTTCTTTATTGGTGTTACATTTTTTTCTTGGAAAAATAAATATATCATTGTTATACCTATATTTTTTATGGTTATCTTATGTGTTTAAATTATTTTTTATACATATGCACTAGAAACATGGTATACGAATGTGTTGCTATTAATTTTGATCATGTCCACCTTTCATGAATACTAAACATAAAACGCAGCAAGAACAAAAATACCCAATCCATCATAATTAAACATGATAACAGAACCCAACTGGTTCATTTCTTGATTGAAATTCCTAAAAGTGTATGAATCATAACAACCCACATTCCAATTTAACAAAAATCATTTCTTGATTGGTTTACTAAATAGCAGTGTTGCAAAAAAAGTCTACAAGGCCGATTAAACACCGATTAGGTGATATAAGGCCACCGACCTTACCGATTTATGTAACTGGGTCAAACACATAGGTCAACCATGGTCAACGGCGGTCAATGGTGGTCAAACTTTCCGGAAACCTATAAATCTTGCGGGAAGTACCAAAAACTCACTGTAAACTTATTTTGATCACTTATAGTAACTGTTTAAGTCTATCACAAGTTGATTTTTACAAAATACCTTGCCAAAAATACCTAAAACTCATCGGAAATACACAAACCTTGCGAGGAATAACCAAAATTTGTCAGTATTGCCAATCCGATTAATTACCGATTAATCCCGCCTAGACCGATTACAAGCTACAAGGTGGTCGGCCGCCCGACTACCGATTCGTGATTTTTGCAACCTTGCTAAATAGCAATTTATTATACAAGTAGGGCCGGAGACATTAAGTGTCCAGTATACTAAAATGTCATATTAGCCCATTAGCTCATTAACCTATCAGGTTTTGTTTTTAACATCCTTCACATGACTCCTTAAGTTTACTTAACCACCAAACCATTCCCTAAACTTATAATGCTTTATATTTAACATCTTATTAAGTTTAGTAATATAACAAATGAACATCGTCACCTAGTAAACTCTATATTTCTTTGCATCATTTTAATTTCTTCATTACGGTTACATTTTTTCTTGGAAAAATATATTATTGTCAAACCTTTATTTGTAACTACAAAATAAATGTTTTCGAACCCTCTGCAAAATGCGGGCCAATAAACTCGTTATTTGTATATGGTTATCTTATGTGTTTAACTTATTTTTTATACCTATGCACAAGAAAATTGGTATACGAATCATCGTGTCCTCCTTTCGTGAATTCTTAACATAAAACGCAACAAGAACAAGAACACCTAATCCATCATAAACATTATACAAAACCCAGCTGGTTCATTTCTTGATTGAAATCCTAAAAAGGTATGAATCATAACAACCCACCTTCCAATTTAATAAAAATCATTTCTTGATTGGTTATGTTTTTTTAGTCACGCATTTTATAATCATGCAAACACATGCATGGCAGACAAACAAAATAGCTTTATGTTATTAGTCAAGAACGTACTGCTAGCTGCTTTGGGTCCTTATTGGCAGACTAATGAGTCTTTGGTAAGTTTCTTCCATTGTTATATTGTTTAAGGTTATCTAATAAACATCTTGGACCATTATCCCTTACATTAAAGTTATAATTCAATGTAAATCTAGTCTTCCCACTCCCAAGTTTTCTTTAAAGTATTTTATACATAAAAAATGGTTATTATTAGTCAAGGAATTAGTGGATGTTAGACAAAAGGCTTTACTAGTCGTGCTATTTGGATGGCATGATTAAAGTTATAATGCAATATAAGTCTAGTGTTCCCACTCTTCTTCAACAAAGACACGCAATAACTTGAGTTAATAAATTGAGTTATCTTGTAAAGTATTTCATTGAGACATTTTATCAAACCATTTATGTGCATATTACAACCGACTTGTTTGAATATATGCAAATGAACTCGAATGAAGTCAAACCCTGATAGAAAGAAAGAAAGAAAATTAATCATGTAATTCTTCCCAAGGAAGCAACGTACAAACTTAAATCATTTACCATCCAAATTTTGTATATCATGTTATTTTTCCTAAGTATCAAATATACTTAATGACATCATTATTTAATATTTTTTCATGGAACAAGCAAATGGAAAATTGACAAGAAAAACCAACCAGTTAAAATGTTGATATAAGCAGAAACTTTTTTTTTTTTTTTTTTTTTTTTTTTAATGGTACTAATAGAATTTTACATACAAACTTTATTATTAATTTAATGAAAGCATTTTTACTGAACACTTCTAGCCAAATTTATGCATCGTTGCTTTTGGAATCGCTACCCTTTGTATGTATGAGACGAGTGATGCTGGGTTATTAGATGTAACCGGCTTACGATATTCAAGCTCTTATGAACACTTAGCTACAAAAGAATTTGGTGTACTAAACAGCAATTTATTATACGAGTAGGGCCGGAGACATTAAGTGTCCAAATACTAAAATGTCATATTAGCCCATTAGCTTATTAACCTATTACATTTTATTTTTAACATCATTCACATGACCCCTTAAGTTTATTGATTTAAAATCCTAAAAGTGTATGAATCATAACAACCCACCTTCCAATTTAACAAAAATCATTTCTTGATTGGTTGTGTTTTTTCAGTCACGCATTTTATAATCAAACACATGCATGGCAGACAAACAACATAGCTTTATGTTAGTATTAGTCAAGAAGGTACTGCTAGCTGCTTTGGGTCCTTATTGGCAGACTAATGAGTCTTTGGTAAGTTTCTTCCATTGTTATATTGTTTAAGGTTATCTAATAGATATCTTGGGCCATTATCCCTTAAATTAAAGTTATAATTCAATGTAAACTCCCAAGTTTTCTTTAAAGTATTTTATACCTAAAAAATGGATATTATCAGTCAAGCAATTAGTGGATGATAGACAAAGCATGATTAAAGTTATAAAGCAATATAAGTCTTGTGTTCCCACTCCCAAGTTTTCTTCAACAAAGAAACGTCATAACTTGAGTTAATAATTTGAGTTATCTTGTAAAGTATTTCACTAGGACATTTTATCAAACATGGTTTTGTGCATATTACAACTGACTTGTTTTAACTATAACATATGCAAATGAACTCGAATGAAGACAAACCTTGATAGAAAGAAAGAAAGAAATTTGTGGAAATAAAGAAACACAATACCTTCAAATTATAGGGTTTTAGTGCATGTCTTCTAAACACCATCTATCACTCGAACCTAAGAACCAAGGTATTCTAAATGCTCCGTGAGGAAAGGATCCCATAAGGCAAAGAAGAAATAGGCAAATAATTGAATTGGAAATGGGTTTGCTCCACAAAACTTCCTGGCGATTTTGATTTTGTACTTCAAAGTTTTTGAAGATGATCCAACACAAGGTGCAGAACCAAAAGAAGTTAAACATACAATACAAACTTTTATGATTTTCAAATGTCTGATTTTATATTAAATTTTAAGATTGACGTGCAAAATTCAAATTTTGTTAAAAAAAACCAATGATAGAGAATGGCTTGCAATGGGGCTTCCCAAGGAAGCAATGTACAAACTTAAATCATTTACCATTCAAATTCTGTATATCAGGTAGTTCTTTTTAAGTATCAAATATACTTACTGACATCATCATTCAATATTTTTTAATTGAACAAGCCAATGGAAGATTGACAAAAAAACCAACCAGTTAAAATGATGATACAAGCAGAAACCTCTTTTTTTTTTTTTTTTTTTTTCTTTTTTTTTTTTTTTTTTTTAACTTTATTAATAATTTAATGAAATCATGTTTAGTGTACACTTCAATTAAACGCTTTCTACAAATCTGTATTGATAAAAGAAAAGTTATAAAACTTAGTTCACTAAATAAGATCATGTCAACAACAAAAGGCAATAAGACCTTATTAAACGTAAATATGTATCATATTATTGTTTCAAGACTATAACTTTGAGCAACAAATAGTTACTATTGAAAACACTTATATACATATTTTAGTATAACCTTCTCATTTTCACCCATCATGCATGTTTACACCACTGAAATTAAAGTGTCCACGTAAAACAGTGTAATCATTTTAGAAAGTCCAACTTTGTATGTTGTTTGAACCTCCATTAGCATAAGATTTGTCGCTCAAGGTTTAACCTGGAAGTTAACCTTATTAGCTTTCTAAGGTCAAATAATGTTGAAATCTCAGTTTCATTGTTATTTTGAATCTAATCAAGCAGGCAAAAAACTGTTTTTTTTTTTTTTTTTTTTTTTTTTTTTTTTTTTTTTTTTTTTCCCGAAACTCTTTTAAATGTAAACGTTAAACCTTCAAATAAGTTCTCCTATCTTATAAGTTCGTATTTCTTCAAGCGCCACCAGCATTTATAATAAAATGATAGTTAACAAATTGAGTTATTGTGTAAAGTATTTCATTGAGACATTTTATCAAACGGTTTATGTGCGTATTACAACTGACTTGTTTGAACAAGAGAAAATAAGACTCGCATAGAATGTATTAATAGATAAACCAAATAACATAACCCACCATCCAGTTTAACAAAAAAACCAACTTAAATTATATTATTTAATCAAACACAAAACAAAACAGCTTGGACCATTATCTCTTAAATTATATTATTTAATCAAACACAAAACAAAACAGCTTGGACCATTATCTCTTAAATTATATTATTTGTTGATGGAATGAATAAAGTTATAATGCACTATAAGTCTAGTCTTCCCACTCCCAATTTCTTCCATTCAAAGTCTCCCAAATATTCTTGCTCAACCCGACTATAAAAAGCCATTCATTTCACCAGTTGCATGTCACAAACAATAATTCACTTCTCATAATTTTAAGTAAATTCCCAAAAATGAAGTCACCACAAGCAATAATTCACTTATCATCTTACTCCTCTCTTATTTCAGTTCTCTTTTACTGTCTCGCGATAACATGTCTTGCTTCCGCCACCGTCTCTGATTCAAATGGCGGTAATGAGACTGATTATCACGCATTGTTGTCATTTAAGTCAATGATCACCCATGATCCATACAAAGTTCTAACCTCGTGGAACCATTCCTTTCATTTCTGTGACTGGAGTGGTATTTCATGTGGAAAGCGGCACAAACGAGTGACTGTTTTATGGCTTGATTCGCAAGGCTTAGAAGGCTCGTTGTCTCCTCATGTAGGAAACCTCAGCTTCCTCCGTGAGATTTCTCTCAAGAACAACAGCTTTCAAGGAACCATTCCTCATGAACTTGGTCGTCTATCCAGGTTACATAGTCTTTATCTTGATGAAAACAACTTCAGTGGAGACATTCCAAAAAACTTGTCTAGTTGTTCTAACCTCGAAGACCTTTGGCTTGCTTTTAATAAGCTAGCTGGAAGCATACCCAAGGAGATTAGTTTGCTCTCAAAACTTGCTGAGCTTGTAATTCACTACAATAAGTTAACAGGTGGAATCCCACCTTTCTTGGGGAATATTACATCAATGGAAGTGTTCTCTGCTGTCGGGAACCCGTTCGGTGGGAGCATTCCAGATACCTTGGGTCATTGGAAAAGCTTGACGGAATTTCACTCTGGTGGCTGCAACTTATATGGAAGCATCCCTCATTCCATTTTCAACCTCTCACTCCTAGTGAATTTTTCCTTGGCCGATAATCACCTCACTGGTAGTCTTCCTTCAGAAATTGGTAACCAGCTCCCAAATCTTGAGTTCCTTCAGTTATGGGGTAACGAACTGACAGGAGTTCTTCCACCTTCTCTTTCTAATTGTTCTAAATTATGGTTTCTTGAAATGCATGACAACAATTTTAGTGGGAAGTTGATTATCGACTTTTCAAAACTAAGAGATATTTATGAAATTAGATTATTTGATAACAACTTCCATGGACGCGGAGAAGCTGATGACATGAGGTTTATTAATTCTTTGAAAAACTGCACCAAATTAGTAGTTCTGGATCTTGGTGAATGCAATATTATAGGAGTGCTTCCAACATCAATAGGTAATCTTTCTGATCAACTCGAATTACTACATTTAGGAGGCAATCAATTATTTGGAAGCCTACCTTCAAGTATAGGTAGTCTAGTTGGTTTGACCACTTTATCATTAGAAAATAATAGATTCAAAGGAAACATCCCCACTAGCATTGGTAAACTTCAAAAGCTACAAGCTCTTGGTCTAGATGGGAATCAATTTTCAGGGCCTATCCCTGATGCCATTGGAAACTTATCATTCTTGACTGTACTTTATTTATATTCCAACAAATTAGATGGCCAAATTCCATCAAGCCTTGGGAATTTAGAAAACCTTAATGGGTTAAACCTTACAGACAATAGACTCACTGGTAAAATACCCAAGCAACTTCTTCAACTTCCATCGCTAACTAACTTTTTAGATCTTTCATACAACAGCCTGTCTGGTTCAATTCCCACAGAGATTAAAGATCTCAAGATGTTGAGCGAGCTCGATTTATCTTATAATAATTTGTCAGGCAACATTACTAGCCTTAGTGAGTGCGTTAGCCTTACAACGTTAAACCTAAGAGGCAACAGATTTCAAGGCGTAATACCATCTTCATTCGGTTCCTTGGGAGGATTGGGGGTACTCGACATTTCTGAAAATAATTTATCAGGTAGAATTCCACAATTTTTAGGCAAATGGAAATCCTTAAAGTATTTGAACCTATCCTTTAATGATTTTGAGGGTGAAGTACCGGTTGTAGGAGTGTTTGCCAATACAAGTGCATTTTCAGTTTTGGGGAACAATAGGCTTTGTGGCGGTTTGGTTACACTTGAGTTACCCAAGTGCAAGGAGATGGGTAGTAAGAAAAAAAGGTTTCCTTTGTTCATATTAGTCATTGTGATTGCACCGACGTTGCTCATCGTATTATGTTGTGTGTATCTTTTGTTTAAGAAGAAACGCAATAGTCAACCGTCTCAATCGTCAGGGAATGAAAGGTTCTTGAAAGTTTCATACAATCAGCTTCTCAAGGCTACTGATGGGTTCTCTACAGCAAATTTGATTGGCGAGGGTGGGCACAGCTCTGTTTATAAGGGAATCCTCGATTCTATTGATGATAAATCTGTTGCAGTTAAAGTTCTACATCTTCAAAGTCGAGGAGCGCACAAAAGCTTTATAGCAGAATGTGAAGCATGGCGTAATATTAGACACCGTAATCTGTTGAAGATAATAACTTCATGTTCGAGTACTGATTTCCATGGAAATGATTTTAAAGCTCTAGTTTACGAGTTTATGCCCAATGGAAGTGTACATGATTGGCTTCATTCAAGCGCATATACATCGAAACTGAACCTTCTTCAAAGAATAAATATTCTTAGAGATGTTGCCACTGCACTTGATTATCTTCACAATCGCTGCCAAACAACGATTGTTCATGGTGACTTGAAGCCAAGTAACATTCTACTTGATGATGATATGGTGGCTCATGTTGGAGACTTTGGTTTAGCTCGACTACTTGGTACAGACTTAAACCAAAACACCTCATCCGGGGTTAAAGGAACAATTGGTTATGCACCTCCAGGTAATTCCACTTTTATTCCATGATGCTTATATTTATTTCCAGGTTAAAGTTTGTAAATTAATTAATTGTTATTCATATATAGAGTATGGTATCGGGAGCGAGATGACAAGTTGTGGGGACGTCTACAGTTTTGGAATATTATTACTAGAGGTGATGACTGGGAAAAAGCCGACAGACAGCATGTTTAACGATGGTCTTAGCCTTCATAAATTTGCTTACATGGCATTACCAGATCAAGTAATCGATGTTATTGATAATGATGCAATTGTGTTGCAAAGTACGGAAACGAATGCAAAGAAAGTGGAAGAATGTTTGGCTGCAACTATCAAGATTGGAGTATCGTGCTCTGCGGATTCCCCACCCCAACGAATGAAGATTGAAATTGTTGTCAATGAGTTGCAGCGTATTCTCAATGTGCTTCAGAATATATAAGGTACTATGTTCTCCCTTTTTGTAAAATCTGATTTTTCATGAGTTTGTTAAATAATCACTAACTTGGTTTTATTTTTGAACGCTTTCAGGTCTAATACAAATCTTTCTAGGTGAAATTTGAAAGTAACTGCAGTAGGGAGCAGTGCATGTCGTAGTTATATTAACATTACTTTGTCAATATGTTTGCAAGTGTGTTTTAATTTTCTTGTTGCATAAGTACTGTAAGAGAGCATTTACATTCCTGATGACTTATCATATGTATCAAACATGTTTATGAATAAGCAAAAGAGTTGGGATATCCTTTGGTAGGACATACTAGAATCTTGTATCCTTTCATGGCTCTATATGTTTGTCTTATTACTGCAAGTTGACTTTATAGGTGTTTCTATAAACAATGTTCAAGTAGAACTGACCCTTGACATCTTAGTGCAACACCATGGGAATATACTGAATTTTGTTGCAAGTTGTAATCAGATAAAATCGACAATATACATGATTTTGAAATCAACTAAAAATGACTGATATTGGGAGCATTAAACAACACAGGGAGTCTGACTGATATTGGGCTAATAATGATTGAGTTCCCGTTGGACCCGCATTTCGCTAAACTGCGTTGAACATGTGAAGAATTTAGCTGTGTAAACGGATTTATAACAATTGTCTATGCTTTTAGTCCAAAAGATCGGGCAGAAGAAATTGATGCTGCACATGCAAAGTTTTTCGTGCCTGAATCTGATCTTTTGACCTTACTCGACATCTACAAACAATGGAAAGCTAACATATACTCTAGGGACTGGTGTAAACCTACAAGTTAAAGCTCTACGAAAGGCTTGGGAAGTGAGATCTCAGTTACTCGACATCTTGCAAAAGCTCATAATCTGGCTGACATCATGTGGATCGAATTGGACGTCATCAGAAAAGCGATATGCTCAGTTTACTTCCATAACGCAACCTAAAGGGATCAGGAATACATAAGTAATAGGAACCGGATGCCGTGCCATTTGCGCTTGTATAACGTATGGGTATGGGTATAGCTGCTCTTTGAGTAAATATTTGTATGGGTGGGAAAATGGGCGGGATTTGCGCTTGTATAACATATGGGTATGGGTATGGCTGCTCTTTGAGTAAATATTCATATGGGTGGGAAAATGGGCGGGATTTGCCCTTGTATAACGGGTCAAAACGAGAACATTTTTTGTAAGGATCAGCTGGTTGGCCCCGGAATGTTTTTTGCCTAGTATTGTTATAATCCCATATAGATGTTATCATGCAAAATATGATTGCAAAAGTAATGTTTTGGTTTTATTCATTTTTACCACATAGGACCCATTAAGTTAGTTATTATGTGTATTACCTTTAACTTTATTAATCTGATATTCATGTTAATTAGCTTCATACTTCATAAGCTGAGAGCAATTCACGTGTTGAATCTGGACTGTCCTATAATTTGAAATATTGCTTCATTTGGCCCAAATGGGCGCAAAAGAGACGGAAGATTAAATTTCTTTGTGCAATAACTTAATGGTTTGTATAAAAACGTAACTCGAGTTCATGCAAATTATATAACGTATGAGAAAGATAATATCGTACATCGAAAAGGTTTGTACGACATAATGTATGGAAACACGGACGGGTTGGTAAATGGGTCAAAATAGGATCAGGCTGAAATGTATCACTTTTAATACTGGTTGAAACGAGACACTCAAGAATATGTTGCATATGGATTTCTTACTGTAGGTTCATCATTATGAGTAATGAAATCAGTTTGTTTTAGTTTCTTACTATACATATTTCTACCGTCCATTTTTCCACTTCATTTTTTTGTTGCTATAGTGGAAAATGTTGCAAATATAGGAAAATATTCATTCGTATACAACCAAATACATGCTAAAACCAGTTGCATATAAGAAAAGTTATACCGCATACCACACCCAGTCAGGGTTTGTTCATGTGTTTTGGGTGTATAGGACTGTAATCCATTAAAAACAAGACCATGCCATGAATTTACCACAAACTTTTGACGATACTCGTCAAAGACACGTGTATGGCCTAAATGAGCATGGTCACTGGACTATACCAAAACATATACGCACTGAACCAAATGGATTTACCAGTTTTGCACTCACATAGTATCACTATTAGTCGATAAATAGCAAAAAGAAAGTCGCCTACTTGGGAGTGAGTCTCCAATCTATTTTAAAAGACTGCCAAGTAAAAAACTAGAAACCATAAATGGGGACTGCTGATGAATTCAAGACTAGTCAATTGTTGCAGGATCTCATCCAGGTCCAACAAGCACACACAAACAAACGACACCTACTTAAGATAGGCAATTAACTTCAAAACATATTAATACAATCCTATTTGTTTTCTTCTTCGATCTGTAGGGGAATTCTGGGATTCTAATGGTTTGTCTGCACCGCAATTCTGTCAGTTACATTTGGTCCTAAAAGGATAGTTTATGTTGTTACATTTGTCACACTTCTAGCTCCCTTCTGGAATATCCGCTTCTGAAATAAAATAAGATACATATATATGATTCAGACTCGAACATCACTAACAGGTTACCAAATATAGACATTAAGTACTTACTGGAACTCTTGGCTGGCTTTGCAACCTGCATATTAGCGTCATAAAAATAAATTAGAATGACACATTATATAAAACATAGCTAAAAGCTTCAATGTGTCAAAAATAAAGCTGGTATAAAGATGGCATCTCACCTGAGATCGTGGTTTAGGTGTGTTGCATTTCCTCATGTTACAGACTGTTCTGAAGGAGAAATTGACATTTCCACATTTTGGGCATTCCCAGTCATTTTCTCGTGTTCCATCTGTAAGAAGCAAGTGAAACAATGAAAAACAGATCATAAATTACAATCACCTGCTAGTCTGTGTAGCAGTATATGAATAAGTTAGATATAACATACCTTTCTTTTGAGATGGCTCTTCTGGAAAGGATCCAGGCCGTGGTCCCTATAAAACTATAAAAACCAAATGATCCATCAATATAGCATCACATGTTTATATACATGTTATCATAGGGAGTAGGTGAACGCATAATCAAATTTACTCGTTGCAATTAGTTGATTGATATAACAAAATTCAGACATACCATGGTAGCCTAAGCAATGGGCAACCGCTAACCGAATTGTTCCATCAGCTGAGGCAAGCCATACAATGCACCTGCAAAAAAGATGTAATTCCAGTTTCAGCAAGATGTCACATAGTAGCAGGTAGCGGTGTTAATCGGGTCGGGTTTGGGTTGGGTCGAGGCTAAAAAATCATACCCGAACCCAACCCTATTTGAACTCGGGTTCGAATATGAGTAAAATGGTCATAAAATTGCTTATTTGTTCTAATTTAGATAAATAATTTATAGACCATATTAAAATAAAAAAAAAATAAAAATAAAAAATAAAATAAAAAAAAACGTATTCAGGTCAAACGGGTCGTCCCGAACCCGAGTTAGCCAAAAATATCTAACCCGATACCCAACCCTATTTAGCATCCGGGTTGACCCAAACAAACCGAATAAGATTATTGAACAAAATAAGTATCAGAACACCATAACTTCTAAACAACACACGCTAAACAATAAAATGGCCAAAATCAACCAAAAAACACATACCAGTTCCAATCATGGGCCCACCTGAATAAGCAGGTGTGGCAGAGAGCTGCAGAGGACTATAAGGAGGCATAGATGTTCCATTGAAGGGAGAAGCAGGCAAGCAGCATAACGTGTTACACCCATATACATTGAAGAAGGTGCACCGGAACCAGCATAAGGAGACGACAGGGAGTAGCCTTGTGGGGATGGCATTTGCCTTGGAGCAGATTTCTGTAAAACAAACATTTCGTTGAAAGACAAATTAATAAATTCAACTATTAGTTATCAAAGCTACCAATATGCTTTGATGAGCAATCAGTTTTGTTACCGGTCCTGTTAAATGTCTATTCTCTTACGGCCAAAAAATGATAACTACTACAATATGTGTGATAAACAGATTGTGTAACTTACTGGGTTATGATCAGCTGGTCTTGGCTGTGTCAGTTGCACATATTGCAAGTTGTCCGAAAAGAAAAGTTGACATTCCCACAGCTAGTACAGGTCCAGTCATCTTCTCTACAACCACCTAATATCATAAGTACAACAAATAAATATGACTAAGTAAGTGTCATTTACACATAATAGATGTATGGGTCCATGTATAAACTAACGCGGGAATAAGTAAATGCTTACACTCCCAATGTGTTTCTAAATTCTAACCGGTAACCATGACGAAGCTAAGATTCTGTTTGACGCGGCATTCCTATGTTTTTAAAAGGCTGTGGACGAGGTATAATTCCTTTGGTTGTGCATATAAGGCTCAAAAGTTGAATGGTATTTCCGCACATTAATCAGTTGTAAGTTGTGAATGTTTATGATGAAATAAATTGTTTCAGAGTCCAGAGAGTCAGCATTATCTCCCATCTCAAAAGTTGAATGGTATTTCCGCATATTAATCAGTTGTAAGTTGTGAATGTTTATGATGAAATAAATTGTTTCAGAGTCCAGAGAGTCAGCATTATCTCCCATCTTTGGTTGCCTGTGCTAAGGTATATTTCACCCTTGTGGCTTGTTTTTAGTTGTAGTTTCTTATTAGTCGCTCTAGGTCATCCTGTGCCATGTTATTTGTTTTAAATAAGTCACTCGTTTTTTCGTTGTAAATTTATATCGGGTAAATTGTGAAATATAAAAATTAGTCAAACTATGGCTTGCGATGGACAAGTCCCATGGCCACAATAGGTGACTTAGTGGCAACATATTTGAAGGCATAATACCACCTTCATTCAGTTCCTTGAGAGGATTGAAGGTACTCGACATTTCTCAAAATAATTTATCAGGTAAAATTCCTCAATTCTTAGCCAAATGGAATTCCTTAGAATTTTTGAACCTATCCTTTAATAATTTTGAGGGTGAAGTACCGGTTGTAGGAGTGTTTGCCAATGCAAGTGCATTTTCAGTTTTGGGGAACAATAGGCTTTGTGGTGGTTTGGTTACACTTGAGTTACCCAAATGCAAGGACACGGGTAGTAAGAAAAAAAGGTTTCCTTTCTTCATATTAGTCATTGTGATTGCACCGACGTTGCTCATCGTATTATGTTGTGTGTATCTTTTGTGTAAGAAGAAACGCAATAGTCAACCATCTCAGTCATCATTAGAGAGTGAACGGTTCATGAAAGTTTCATACAAGTGATACAACCAACTTCTCAAGGCTACTGATGGGTTCTCTACAACAAATTTGATTGGCGAGGGTGGGCACAGCTCTGTTTATAAGGGAATCCTCGATTCTATTGATGATAAATCTGTTGCAGTTAAAGTTCTACATCTTCAAAGTTGAGGAGCGCACAAAAGCTTTATAGCAGAATGTGAAGCATGGCGTAAAATTAGACACCGTAATCTGTTGAAGATAATAACTTCATGTTCGAAAACTGATTTCCATGGAAATGATTTTAAAGCTCTAGTTTACGAGTTTATGCCCAATGGAAGTGTACATGATTGGCTTCATTCAAGCGCATATACATCGAAACTGAACCTTCTTCAAAGAATAAATATTCTTAGAGATGTTGCCACTGCACTCGATTATCTTCACAATTGTAACACCCCCAATTCATGGATGCAGCGGAATTCGAACTAGGTGTTACTCGACGGCACAATAGTCACAATAATAGAAAACGAACTCTAATTGAGTCGTTTTAAAAGGTTTATCATTCAAATTATATAAATATCAGAGGTTACAAAATGAGGTCCCAATTGGTTCCATGTTTACAAATCACATTAAGTGAGTTTTCGAATGATAATAAAATTTATAGCCCTCTTGAGTATCCGTGCCCTTCCGTGCCATCCTTGATCGTCATGAACCTGAAATACATGCTTGAGAGGTCAACACAAAGGTTGAGTGATATTCATAGAGTTTGTTTAATGTTTGAACACAATATGTTGGTAGTGTGAGTTATAGGCTCACACCAATGTTTGGAAAACAAAACAGGCAGGCTACGTTATTATACGCCCATAAAATGTATTATACACTAAGCTTATGACACCAAAACGTTAACGTGTACCAATATCGATCGGCAGATTTATCCCGGTAGGTACTTTGCTAACATACCTAAATCTAAAATATTAGTGCATTTGTTTGAACTTAGTCACTACAAATGGGATTCGTCAATCCCAATAGGCCTATTCAAAATATTCGTGCTCACTATTGCTAGTGATTAAATAGTTCATAATAAGGAATCTCGGTTTAGCAAGGCTGGTACTTAGTGATAATAAAACAATCAGGCAAGCATACAATTTAAAAACATTGTGCTCGGTTAAAATAGCATGTATTCCCCCAAGGGTTTGTAAAACAATTAAGTAATAGAAAGTGGGGCTATGAACTCACCTTAAGTAAGATAGCAAGTAATGAAGGTAACGGTTGGATCGTGAAGGTTTCTACGAGTAACCTATAATAGAATGTTGCGACTTAGGATTGGAGTAAAGAATATGAATAAGTGCCTATATATATATATATATATATATATATATATATATATATATATATATATATATATATATATATATATATTGCATCTAGTCCATGATGTGGTATGATGTATATTGTAAGTCTTTGAAAGAAAAGATTCATGAAACATGTATGGTTTATATATCGTTTACTACCGTTCGGGCCGACATAATTCAGAAGTCATGTTACTAAGCGTTCGAGGAGCCAGGACACTTTAATTCATAAATCCACAACTTAACTCGACGGCTTACATAATGAACTCCTCACATGAGGCTCCCTACTATTGTAGTAGTTGATAAAATATATAGATATAAGTTTTGATCCGAAAAGTTACATGTCCGATATTTGAATAAACTTAGGGAAGTTTATTATTACATGAAGATTGTTATTAGGGTATGTTTCATATAACTTGTATGACCATTTTTCTTTGTATTATCTCATGGTTCTTTTAAGTGAAGTAGATCCAAATTGCTTGTTCAAGTTATCGCCAATTCCTTGTTTCATGTTTTCGCCTAAGTAAGTTTCTATGGTCATTTAGTCATGGCCTTGCCATGACCTTTGGTCCTTGTTCCATGGTCATGAGACTTCAACCTTGGCTCTAGCCATGGTGGTGGTCTTGATTATAGGTCAGAAGACCTCTTGTTCCTTTTAAAGTATAACCACAATATAGTGACTTATATATATGTAAATAGCTGTTAAGAAACTGAGAAATATCTCACTCGGAAAGCGTTTTCAAGGCTCGAGCTTCTTTATACCTGAACGAAAACGTGATTCCAGACAACTTTCGTGTTTTAACTTTTTCATGAAACGGACCAGAAATGCCTCTTTTTGCGTGTTTAAAGTTTCTGTAACAGAAACATTTTAGGCAGTTTTGCCGCAAATCTTTTGTAACTTCAATTGGGCGTAACTTTTGACTCGTATACTCGTTTTAGGTGGTTCAAATTGCTACAGTTTCCTTGTTAGGTCCTCTACTACAATATGTAATGATCCAATATCATATTTTTACCATTTTGATCAGGTCTTTCCAAGAAAATCACTAGTTTACTTGTTTTAATAACTTGTTTTAACAATAAATAACAATAACTTGTTTTGCTCACTTTTATACATCATGGACATAACTACAAGACATAATATAGCAAGAATAACATGTAAATAACATGAACATGATTATTTAACAAGAAGCATGTTAGGGTTTGGCTTTCAACAAAGAAAGGAAAGTAACTAGTAAGGATAGGACTTTGATAGACTTGCTTCAACCCACTTCACTTCATGCAATCTTTCTACTCTTGTAATCTTGAAAGAGAGATGATGAAAGTTGAGGTGACTTGAGTGGATTCAAACTCAAGAGAAATCACCAAGTATATGAGGTTATGGAAGTGTTTTGATAACCTAAGATCAAACTAGGGTTTCTACCTTGAACTTGCTCTTGAATCTTGCTAGAATTTGGAAGAAAATGAGCTAAGGAGATGATGTTTGTGTATGTTATGGTGGTGAACGAAATAGGAGGGGGAGGGGGGCTTATAAAGGGTCTTGAGGAGGTTAGTTTAGTTGACTAGTCCAACCTTGGAGACCAAGTATAACACATGGATGAATCCAAGGCCTCCTAGCATGAGATCAAGCCACCTAGTGTAAATCCCCTCCCCTAGTGGCGGTTTGTATGCTTGGGGAGGAAGTATTGGTTTGTGATGATCTTATCCAAGCTTATGTAGTTAGTTTTGACTCCGTAAAATGCAAACCGTGAGTTGTTACGTCACAAAACGTAAAACCGGGTATCGTAAAAATACGAAACTTGGAAGAATGATTAAACTTGTCAAAATACTCCATAATAAAATATAAAATGAGTGGTAGGTTCCATTTGGGTGGTAAAACCCTGCTAAAACTGGAAACACGGGTCTAAAACGCGTAATACGTAAAATGTACGAATATTGCGTAAAATTGAGAAAAGTAAAATGTTACTTTTCTAATAGGATATAAATGATTTAAAAAGACTTATAATGTCTAGACTGGGCTCAGTCTAGTGTCGGTTGGTATTAAATGTCTTTTAGACATCAAACCGTAAGCCTAAAAATCAAGGAATGACTTATAAAATCAAGGAATGATTTTTGGTCAAAGGAGGAGGGGAAAATATGTTGACTTTTTCTAATAAGTTGAAAACTCAAATCGTATTAGAAACGCGGTGCAGGTATAGGCTAAGGTTACGGCTGAGTAAAAACGCTTAAAAACTGAAAATTCCAGTTTTTCACGGCCGAGGCTTATTTTGGTCATGTTTTTCACAGTCATGATTAATTCTCAAATAAATCATGAGTGTGTCAAACATTTTTCTGATGCGGGGTCACTTAACACGGTCGAGTTTCGTTGTGCGTAGAATTTTTGAATGACGTTTTACCCTAAAACGTGTAATTCCTTAATAACTTTCACGAAAATGAGCTTATGAAAGTTAAACTTTTAATTTGCCATGGAAATGATTTATCACTCGAGGCCATGAAACAAAAAATCAAATTTCGGGAAATTTTTGGGAAAAATGAATAGTAAAAGTGAATAGTGAAATTTTCCGAGAACAGTAATTAACCTGAAATTGCGAATTGTTACAGTCTCTACCCCTTACGGGGAACTTCGTCCCGAAGTTCTATGTGTGTTATATGTTGGAGTGGTGTCGATGAACAGGTGTGGTTACTTATGAGGACTAAAGTCTGGGATTACTAGTGATGCAGTTTGATTTGTCATTTCAGTGTATGGTGTAGGATGAGGCTTACTTTTATGTAGGAAAGGTATGGTAATAGTCGAATATCAAAGGAAATTGATATAGCAGTCGAATATTAATAGGAATTGAGATAGTAATTGCAATCATAGCCTAGTAGGTAATCGGTTGTTGTACCTAGTGTTTATTGACTTCATACTTATGTTATTTCGGATACAAATAAGCCCACTTGTTTATAATTATTTATTTACATAGAGAGGCATCCCAAACAATGTAAATAGGGGAATATAAACTTATGGTTCGGTGACTTACAATTTCTTTATTTAAATGAAAAGGCATCCCAATCCATTCAAATAATTATAAATCATACTATTTAAGAATTCCCAACACAACATTCACAATTAGCCGGTGAGTTACAAGGTAGGGTATTACGAGATGATACTGGTGTTCCAAAAGTATAAGATGAATATTCAATCTTGTAAAGCTGATGAGCGTGCTTGTGGTGTAACTAAGGATGATTTGAGCTTTAAAAGTGCATCAAAATTTGTTAATGAGCTTGTGTTTGTAACGGTTGTGAAGATAATGATGTGATATGTTGATGAACAAAAGTGTGTAGTGTATGCTTAACATTAATACTCTTAAGCATAGATGTTGAGTTTGCTTTAAAAATCTTAAGAGATTTTAAAAGTTTATGATGGAATGGTATCCTTAGGAACTTAACAGGATAGTACTTCTACGGGATGAAGAGAAGAATTGATAACTATCCCAAGATAGTAGTTCGGATTATCTTATAAATGAAAAAATTTCAAGAATGAAATTAGATCATACAAATAAGGTGTTAAGATCTTGCTGAGTGGTAAGACACTATCGTGTCTCTAGATTGTTTTAATGTATTATGGTGGTTTATCGTGTTCATGTAGGAAATCAATCTAAACATAACCCTAGTACAACTATTCTCAGTATTTGAAAATTTTAAGTCGAATATAGTTAGTCAGACTATATTCCACTGTCCCTAGGTTAAATATAGGTGACTAGTCTATATTTAGCCAAGGTTCGATAAAATTTTCAAATACCTAAATTAGGTATACTTTTGATATGTCCGTTGCTTTCGGGAAACTGTCCACTAAACAAAGGCGATGTCAAACCTTTAAGTTGCAAGTCCCGCCCATACAAGACTTGTAACGTATGTTTTCATATTCCATTGCATAGAAGATAGTAAGGGTAGGTACGTATGGAAAGGAAGTTTTAAGTAGTTCTAAAATAGAACATACTTGGCCAGGATCACGAACTTTTAATAATGAAGGTTTCAGAAGAAAACTTTGATGAATGTAGGGCTAAACTTCAGCTTTTGTAGGTGATGGATTTGTTTGTCCTTTAAAAATCTCATATTTCTATTTAGAAATCGATAGGTTGTGACGGGTTTTTGATATCATATGAAATGATATTGATGATGTGATGGAATAATTCTAGAGACCATTGCACAAAACACAATGTCTCGGAAGTAGGTTAGACCATTGTGCAATTCACAATGTCTGGGAAGTAGGTTAAACCATTGTGTGACTCAAAACATTTGAGAAATGATTAAGACCATTGTATAATACAATGTCTTGGAAAATAGGAAAGACCATTGCAATCAGTTACAATGTCTTGGACATAAAATGTTGGAGTAGGAACATGATTGGGAGAATGTGATTGTGTCGAAATGCCCTAGAATAGGCATACGCAGATATGTTTAGTCCATTGTTTAGATAAATGATTGAAAATAAACCGAGTTTATATATCAATATACTAATGCTTACGGGGAAATGCTCAAAATGGGTATATATGAATATACTAATATGTTTGTGTAGCATAACATGCTTACTAAGTCCATAATCGTCCGGAGGATGGAAGACACGGAGAGCGGAAGGCTATAAAAATGTTTTTGCTTGTATGTGTGGTTATAGTTTAGGTCTCAATTAGACCCGTTTCTCTATAACCATGGCTCTGATACCAATCTGTAACACCCCCAATTCATGGATGCAGCGGAATTCAAACTGGGTGTTACTCGACGGCACAATAGTCACAATAATAGAAAACGAACTCTAATTGAGTCGTTTTAAAAGGTTTATCATTCAAATTATATAAATATCAGAGGTTACAAAATGAGGTCCCAATTGGTTCCATGTTTACAAATCACATTAAGTGAGTTTTCGAATGATAATAAAATTTATAGCCCTCTTGAGTATCCGTGCCCTTCCGTGCCATCCTTGATCGTCATGAACCTGAAATACATGCTTGCACTAGTACATAATAAGCTTTTTAAAGCGGTCAAAAGAGGTTTTTTATAGCGGTATTCAACCGTTCTATAATAGAGCGTTTCAAATACTCCAGTGCATTTTTTAAAACGGTTCTTAACCGTGTTAAATGATCATACATGATTTGAAGGAAAAATATATTTTATTGGGTTTTTTTTTTATTTCTTTTTTTTTTTTTTTTTTGGTTCATTTTTTCACAAATGATTTTTGTCTTCAAGCCAACTAATTAATATTCAACTGAAACTACGGTCATGTTTGAGACTTACAAGAGCTCATCTGGGTATTTATTTAACTTGTAAACAAGAAAGAACCACTAGTAAATTTATGACTAGTTTGATCTCGAAATGTAACAACAAAACCACAAACTATGGAATACATTGTAATTTTATCACCAATGATACATAAACTACTTATAACCAACATACTATTGTTCAAAGAATTAATGACTAAGAAAATAAAACAAGATCTACAAAGTGAAGATCCACTAGTGAATGACAATCAACTCCATATCCAAAATCATAAGATCTGCAACAACAACAAATAAAAACAGAAAAGTGAACCATTAGATCTAAAAAAATATCTTAAAATATCAAATAATTATATCTACAACATAATAAACAAACCTTAAAACTACAAAAATAAATCTTTAGATCTACAACGAGAGATCTGGTACAATCATTTCTAGGTCACAGTCTCATCGAGTTAATTCGATAACGATAGCTTGTAAATAGATCTGAGAAGAGAATAATACAATGAGAGATGTCTGTTTTTATTTATGAGAAGAGAAAGTGTTTGCTTTTATTTTGGTGTTTGTAGATCTGAGAAGAGAATAAACAACTAATAATAAGTGTTAGGTGCGGTTATAGTGGGTGTTTTTTTAGAGCGGTTGATAAACCACCGTCTCAAAAAACAATATTTAACACAAAAGAAACTATCTAATATATTAATTATATACAAACCGTTATAAATGATAATTATTTACAGCGGTTTTTTATGAAGCCGTATTATATAATGGTTTTTTAGTTATTTACAGCGGTTCTATAATACAACCGTTTTAAATTCTCCGTTGTAAAATATAGTTTGTGTACTAGTGTTGAGAGGTCAACACAAAGGTTGAGTGATATTCATAGAGTTTGTTTAATGTTTGAGCACAATATGTTGGTAGTGTGAGTTATAGGCTCACACCAATGTTTGGAAAACAAAACAGGCAGGCTACGTTATTATACGCCCATAAAATGTATTATACACTAAGCTTATGACACCAAAACGTTAACGTGTACCAATATCGATCGGCAGATTTATCCCGGTAGGTACTTTGCTAACATACCTAAATCTCAAATATTAGTGCATTTGTTTGAACTTAGTCAATACAAATGGGATTCGTCAATCCCAATAGGCCTATTCACAATATTCGTGCTCACTATTGCTAGTGATTAAATGGTTCATAATAAGGAATCTCGGTTTAGCAAGGCTGGTACTTAGTGATAATAAAACAATCAGGCAAGCATACAATTTAAAAACATTGTGCTCGGTTAAAATAGCATGTATTCCCCCCAAGGGTTTGTAAAACAATTAAGTAATGGAAAGTGGGGCTATGAACTCACCTTAAGTAAGATAGCAAGTAATGAAGGTAACGGTTGGATCGTGAAGGTTTCTACGAGTAACCTATAATAGAATGTTGCGACTTAGGATTGGAGTAAAGAATATGAATAAGTGCCTATATATATATATATATATATATATCTTGCATCTAGTCCATGATGTGGTATGATGTATATTGTAAGTCTTTGAAAGAAAAGATTCATGAAACATGTATGGTTTATATATCGTTTACTACCATTCGGGCCGACATAATTCAGAAGTCATGTTAGTAAGCGTTCGAGGAGCCAGGACACTTTAATTCGTAAATCCACAACTTAACTCGACGGCTTACATAATGAACTCCTCACATGAGGCTCCCTACTGTTGTAGTAGTTGATAAAATATATAGATATAAGTTTTGATCCGAAAAGTTACATGTCCGATATTTGAATAAACTTAGGAAAGTTTATTATTACATGAAGATTGTTATTAGGGTATGTTTCATATAACTTGTATGACCATTTTTCTTTGTATTATCTCATGGTTCTTTTAAGTGAAATAGATCCAAATTGCTTGTTCAAGTTATCGCCAATTCCTTGTTTCATGTTTTCGCCTAAGTAAGTTTCTATGGTCATTTAGTCATGGCCTTGCCATGACCTTTGGTCCTTGTTCCATGGTCATGAGACTTCAACCTTGGCTCTAGCCATGGTGGTGGTCTTGATTATAGGTCATAAGACCTCTTGTTCCTTTTAAAGTATAACCATAATATAGTGACTTATATATATGTAAATAGCTGTTAAGAAACTGAGAAATATCTCACTCGGAAAGCGTTTTCAAGGCTCGAGCTTCTTTGTTCCTGAACGAAAACGTGATTCCGGACAACTTTCGTGTTTTAACTTTTTCATGAAACGGACCAGAAATGCCTCTTTTTGCGTGTTTAAAGTTTCTGTAACAGAAACATTTTAGGCAGTTTTGCCGCAAATCTTTTGTAACTTCAATTGGGCGTAACTTTTGACTCGTATACTCGTTTTAGGTGGTTCAAATTGCTACGGTTTCCTTGTTAGGTCCTCTACTACAATATGTAATGATCCAATATCATATTTTTACCATTTTGATCAGGTCTTTCCAAGAAAATCACTAGTTTACTTGTTTTAATAACTTGTTTTAACAATCAATAACAATAACTTGTTTTGCTCACTTTTATACATCATGGACATAACTACAAGACATAATATAGCAAGAATAACATGTAAATAACATGAACATGATTATTTAACAAGAAGCATGTTAGAGTTTGGCTTTCAACAAAGAAAGGAAAGTAACTAGTAAGGATAGGACTTTGATAGACTTGCTTCAACCCACTTCACTTCATGCAATCTTTCTACTCTTGTAATCTTGAAAGAGAGATGATGAAAGTTGAGGTGACTTGAGTGGATTCAAACTCAAGCGAAATCACCAAGTATATGAGGTTATGGAAGTGTTTTGATAACCTAAGATCAAACTAGGGTTTCTACCTTGAACTTGCTCTTGAATCTCGCTAGAATTTGGAAGAAAATGAGCTAAGGAGATGATGTTTGTGTATGTTATGGTGGTGAACGAAATAGGAGGGGGAGGGGGGCTTATAAAGGGTCTTGAGGAGGTTAGTTTAGTTGACTAGTCCAACCTTGGAGACCAAGTATAACACATGGATGAATCCAAGGCCTCCTAGCATGAGATCAAGCCACCTAGTGTGAATCCCCTCCCCAAGTGGCGGTTTGTATGCTTGGGGAGGAAGTATTGGTTTGTGATGATCTTATCCAAGCTTATGTAGTTAGTTTTGACTCCGTAAAATGCAAACCGTGAGTTGTTACGTCACAAAACGTAAAACCGAGTATCGTAAAAATACGAAACTTGGAAGAATGATTAAACTTGTCAAAATACTCCATAATAAAATATAAAATGAGTGGTAGGTTCCATTTGGGTGGTAAAACCCTGCTAAAACTGGAAACACGGGTCTAAAACGCGTAATACGTAAAATGTACGAATATTGCGTAAAATTGAGAAAAGTAAAATCTCCAATTGTTTTCTCCATTTTACAGTAGTCTCTTCCAATATATTTATTTCTTCAACTGCTTCTACTTTTATATGCCCCATTGGTATTCCAAGCACATCACGAACCAATTCTCGAGTAATTTTCAATTTTCTTCCATCTTTCAATTTCATCGAGCAAGTTTTTGAATCAAAATTTTTAACAATCCACATCCCTAATTCTGATGGTGTAATATCAAAACTGAAATTACTTTGAAAAGCACCAAATCCCATCTTTTCTAATTCCTCCAACTGAGGTTTTCTCAATGACTCTAGAACCTTTTGTAAACTTCTCGGTGACATTGTCGTATTGATAGATTTGGGTTCATTCTTTTTAACAATTTTTATATCTTCATCTTCGAACTTGACTTTTTCCTTTCTAAGTTTCTTCTTTGTGACAATAGTCGGTGCCAAATCAGAATCTGAATCCATCTCTACTGCAGATCTTTTACCCTTAAAACTTTTCACTTTAGTTGCAATATTTTTAGGCTTCTTTGCATCTGCCTTTTTATTTTTTTCCCCTTTGTTCAATAACAAAAGCAGGTGTATCTTCTTCGTCTGTTTCTTCTTCAGCTGTTTCGTATATCACCAATTATAAATCAGTTCAATGTCTACTACAATATCCTAACTTATGCTCAAACAAAATACATTTAACATAACTTATTCTCATACAAACTACATTTAAACCAGTTCAATCTCATTTCATCCATTGTCAAGCATCATACAAACTACATTTAAATTACATATAACATAACTTACAATCGTACAAACTATATTTAACCATTGCATCTCATTTTATCTACTACTATATAATAGAAATTATCAAGCATAAATAGTGTCTGTCACTACATTTAAACTACTATTACATCACACAAACTATATTTTACCTAAATTATCCACTAGTGCCGCATCAGTGTTTTAAATCTACTGCATCAATATGGAATTTTAAATTGATGCAACTACTTGTATTCTGTACATCGCAAAAACTGTCAATCACACAAACTAAATTTTAACTTAACTTATTAAAACTACATATAACATAACTTATACTCATATGGCGTACAAATGAAACTTAAAAACTTAGAAACTATCAAGCGCATTCTACTGCATCAGTGTTTTAAATATAGTGCAACAGTATGTAAAATTAAAACCACATACTACTGCATCAATTGAACCTTAAATACTACTGCATTAATGATTTAAATTTACTGCATCAATTTAAAATTTACTAGTCTATTTGTATGCTTAATGCAGTAGTTGTAAAAGAAGTGGTTCAATATGTTATAAGGCTTTATTAGGTCACGTGTAGTATGATTTACTTGTAAAAAGTAAATAGTGTCTTTCACTACATTGAAACTATTATTACATAATAGAAATATTAAAGCATACTTATCGACCAGTACTGCATCAGTGTTTTAAATAGATATAGAAATAGTAAAGCCATAAATAGTGTCTTTCACTACATTTAAACTAATATTACATTACACAAAGTACATTTAACCTAACTTATCGACTAGTACTACATCAGTGTTTTAAATATACTGCATCAGTATGAAACTTTATATACTACTACATCAATGAAACCTTATATACTACTGCATCATTGTTTTAAATCTACTGCATCAGTATGTAACTTATCTACTAGTACTACATCAGTGTTTTAAACATATACTACTACGTCAATGAAACCTTATATACAACTGCATCAATTTAAAATTTACTATTCTTAACAAAAAAACTATACGCAAGCTGATGCGTGGGAATTGCACCAGGTTTTACCTCTCAAGGGATCTTGAGAAGCTTACAACCTCCACCAGCCAGTGTACCTGATCGATGTAGTATAGTATAATGACAAGTACCGGGGGATTGATCGTTCAGCTAGGAATAGTGTCGCTAGGCTTAGAAAACCTAAGAACTAGGTCTAGAGATGAGGGATGATTCTTTTTGTATTTTTATGTTTTATGAAAAGCAAGTAAAAATCTCGGGTTTGAAGGAGTTGGGCGGAATTAGTTGCTAGTCAACTAACCCAATACTAAAGATGCAATCAAAATAAAATACTAAAAATGAAAATAAACTAAAATTATACTAAGGTTGTGAACAATATGTGTAGAATTATGTTTACTTAGATTTCACTACTCCCTAGATATCTTTTACATGTTAATTACTTGTTATAGTTGCGTGGATGACGGATTGTATTCCTTAATACCATTCATGGGGTGGCGTACTTACTTCCCCAATCCTATGAGCGCCTACTTCACTCCTATGTCGAGCCGGCTAAGAAGCTCCTAACATGGGATCACTAGAATTTGCTCATGCATTAAATACAACCAATAAAACCTAGTACACATCGGTTCATGTTTCCTAAGACGTTCAAGCATGTTACACAATGGAGATCTGCCAGTTTTCTTAAGCCTAACATTGAAATCATTCATCCAATACAACCATAAACAAGTAATCAACACATAATTAACATCTAGGTTTCATTAGATCTAAGCAAACACAAGTAAATCTAGCCTAGCATGTTGAAATCAAGACAAGCACAAGATATAGACAACCAACACATAGACATATTGATTGAATTAAGAGAAGACTTATCCCAATTGAACATGGAAGGATTCAAGGGGTGAAAACCCTTGAAAATACTGTAAAAGTCGACCTAGGGTTTACAAGGTTCGACCCTAGTTTTCTCCACAAAAAGTTACACTCTAATGAATGAAAATTAGAAAACTATATATAGATTTTGATAGGTGACGGCGTCAAGAACAAACTTCTGACGCCGTCATCTCGCCGCCAAATAGTTCCTCGGACTGCCTAGATCTGGGTCTGACACCGTCAAGAGTATTCCATCTCCAGGCCGTCACCAAAATTACTCTTGACGCCCTTCTTGTGACGCCGTCAGGTTTGTACTGGCCCGTCACGGATTTTACTTCTGACGCCGTCAAGATTTTCTTCTTGACGCCGTCAGGTACTGTTCACAGCATGGAAAATTAAGTCTTTGGCGTTTTCTTCACTTTTATGCTCCAAAAACGTCCGAATTGCTTCCTTTTCCAGAATTCACTACCAAAGTACCTAAAATCACAAAAGGAACGATTTAGGGTAATATTTGATCAAATAAATTCAATTCCGGGCTTAAATGACCCCCTAAAAGTGGTTCATTTTTCGCCTCATCATATACCCTTACACTTAAGATTTGCTTGCCCTCAAGCAAATGCGCTTTTATTCTAATCAAAATACAAGCTAGGGGTCATTTAACACTAATATAAAAGTAATTACAACAAATAATCGTTCCACTAAAGACCAAAGACAAGGACGGAGGTCATATACTAGCACCTCACAAATAGTGTTTAGATAAGGACGGAGGTCATATACTAGCACCTCACAAATAGTGTTTAGATACTCACATCTCTCGGGTGTAATAAAGTAATATCACAATATGGAAATGGAAAACATCTCTCACTACCTGTCAAGCAAAATAGATTACCATAGGCTTGGGAAAGGATCAAACCTCCACCACATGGCGTAAGCACCTAGGATAAACTGTCAAAGAGGTCTTTCAAAAGGGTTGTAACGTTAGGTGTAGGGATATGGAATACACGGTTTTGTTGGATATAGGCAGTCTTTACTGGTGGCGAGTTAACAATCTTGGTTAATTACATGTACAATATGACGTTGCTAAGCCAAGACTAGACTCGACTTAAGCTAATAAATGAAAAATAACAAAGACATAATATGAAACATAGAATGAAACGGGATGGTAGTCCGTTTTTTTTTTTTTTTTTTTTTTTTTTTTTTTTTTTTCATACACTCTTACCCTACCATCCAAAATAATACATCATAGGGAATGTAAATTCCCCTTACACTTGAATCTTTACATACTTTACAATAAACTAATCTAATGACTCGGATCAAGATAATCAAAACACTTGGAGTACTTTTAAGATTAACATACATATGGGGGTAATAAATGATGTTCTTCCCCATTACTCCATAATATTAGTACTTTACCCAGGAGTCCCAATCGTCCCAAAACAATATGTACAAGGATATGACTCGATTTAGCAACCATGTAATCAATTAGATAGTTAACTTAGGGTTTAAACAAATAACAATAATGCACTAAAGATGAGTGCATACACGGAAGGCTAAGGCGATTTGGGTGTACATTTAAGTGGGGTGTAACAAATTCTTCCTTTAAGTAAGATGCTTAAAGTTAGAAACGAAAAGATAGGCTCGGAGGGGTGTACTAGGGGTTTCGTGTACTAAAAATGAGTACAACGCTAAGGGTGTGGGAAAAATTAATTGACTTTACTAGCCAAGTAATATGACTTAAATGGTCAAAAAATTATGATACGAGTTTAACACAAGGGTGATCCTAATGCCTCTTATCATGTAGTAAATCCTACTACACGAATGTAGTCTCACTAGCGGTCTCAGGATGCATCACTAACGCAAGTTCTAGAATCTAAATGCTACCGGTACACACATAAGCACTAATAATGAGTGCTTCTCCTATCAAATCTAAAGGCGAACCTCACATATTTGGGTGGAAAATTTTTTAAGTGGTACGGTTTTGTGCTAGTCATACAATCTCCTATCCATGAGACGCTTGCTATGGCTAAAGTTTCACTCTTAAATGTTGTAAAAAATTTTAAATTTGGCGCTAAAATTACACTAACAAGTATTTCTCATAGTTTTATTACACATCTACTATTAAACAAACAAACTCAAGCGAAAGTGTATCTGTAAGGTATCATCATTTTACCCTCCCCTTACACTTAGGATGAACATTGTCCCCAATGTTCAAGTAAAGAATGTAAAAGTGAAATAAGTAAAACGAATGAAATCAAATACTCCCCTGATTCGCTCGGTATGGATAATAAGGTGGCCAGGTTAGATCTTCCTCCAAGAAAATGAACAATCAAAGCTTCCCTTCCAGAATGTAAATCATCTTCTTGTCATACATAACCTGTAAAACCTGAGAAAACAGACAAGGCAACCTCGCATAAAATCGGCGGCAATCTATATATACTAATAAATCCTAGAAAGCAAAGTAAGATATAATGCTTGTGGAATGATGTTTGCAGATTTCCTGGAGATTATAAAACTAATGATTCAACAAAAACCTTAAAACTCCGTTAGAAAAACAAAACGGGTAAAA
The DNA here is from genome assembly GCA_030686995.1 of Artemisia argyi. Classification (NCBI taxonomy): domain Eukaryota; kingdom Viridiplantae; phylum Streptophyta; class Magnoliopsida; order Asterales; family Asteraceae; genus Artemisia; species Artemisia argyi. The sequence goes on along the minus strand of CM060683.1, from coordinate 198,516,002 downwards.
TTTCCAGATTTTTATACACGTGACGCCGTCAAGAGTAAACTCTTGACGCCGTCAGATGTGTTCTGCAGAAATTTTTATGTTAAGTTTCCGGAAAATTTCTGGAAAAACTTGGTCCTACTTCCTGGAAAATCCTGCAAAACATCATCTTGACTCGATACAAGCATTTGGCTCTAACAAATACGAATATACATGTTCACTTAATATTGTGGAGGATCATGATCAAGTTTGTTTCTTAAAAACATATTTGGGTTTCCCCTTACACTTATCTTTTTGCAAAATACCTTTGGATGAAGTTAAGACTAAGCCAAACAACAAAGTAAAGTATTTTCATCATTAGTCTTGAAACATGATTTACCAACAATAAAAGTGAAACATGCATACGGAAGCAAATAACAAACAAACAAAAATAAAAATCACACAAAACATGGGTTGCCTCCCAAGAAGCGTTTTTCTTTATTTACGAGTCTTGTAGCTAGACTCAAGGTTATGGGTTACGTTTTCCTTTCCCACTTTTGTGCCGACTCAAAACATCTAACCCAATTCTCATCACGCTTGTATTCCGGGCCTAGATTCATGCAACCTGAATAATATGTTCGCCTCCTCTCATAATAAACATCATCATCAGTTCCCTCTTCCTTAACCTCATAAGGTCGAATCTCATCAATTTTTAGATTCTTGATGCCCTTTAATTCCTCCTTCATATGAGGCATCATAAAAGTAATTGTAACACCCCCAAAATACCGCAGCGGAAGACTGTGTCATAGGGATGCTACTTCAGGGCACAAAGTACAAGATATAGAAAACGTACTCTAAATGAGACGTTTTTTTGAAAAGTTACCATTCGAATAGATAAAAGTCATAGTTTACAAAACAAGGATCCCAAAGTAGAATAATACATATGTTTTTAAAGTGTATCGAATGGTAAACGATAAAAGTGAAAGTCTCCAAAAGCATGCCCTAAGACTCTCAGCTCCACATACCTGCTATCGCCTTCCTAACCTGAGATAAACATGCTTAAAGTGTCAACACAAAGGTTGGTGAGTTCATAGAGTTTGTCTAACAAATAAAGTTTATAGAAAGTGATCACACAGCAAAGGCATCGTAAATCCACTCAGTTGCAAGTCCCGCCATAAGAGACTTGTAACCTGTGTGTTTACAACCCACTGCTACAATATAATAGGATTAAGATACGTATGAGTTCATAACAACAGTTAAGCAATTAGTAGTGAGTCTACACTTCATCTCCGAAGACCTCATGTTTGTATGTATGTTTCAATGGTTGTGTCCAGCAACTTAATCTGGGGCCATTGGAAGTCTGTATGTATGTATGATTACTGGGTGCCATTTCCCAAAGTATAATAGTAAGTATGTGTGCATGTATCAATCATGTATGTATGTAATCAAGAATAATGAAACCAAGTATAATGTAATCAAGTATAATGTTATGTGAATCCGTACAAGTAAGCAAGTAGTAGCATGTATCTCCCCCAAAGAGTTGATAGAACAATTAAAAGAGTAGGGGCTATGACTCACCTCGAAGTAATAGTACAATGCAACGGAATGTTAAGGACAACAATGCACGGTTATCTGCCGCAACCTAAAATGAATGATGAATGATCTCATTTAGATCACCAAATGATGTTATGAATGTCCATGCTCATGTTTCTATACCACTCTACTCTTTGGAAAAATACTCGTGTTATCAAAAATATATAATCCAAGAATTTGGAAAATATTGCTATTATAAAATATAATAAGCTAGTTGTAATATATATATACTTATATATATATCGTATGTTTCCATGTTAGTGTTGAAATCCTCGGGTTGAAATCCTTGAAATATCGCCTTGAAATGATGAAAATATACTTGTAATAACTAATACTTCATTAGTTATAAAGCTTGGTACTTAATATTATTTCTAGCTTATAAATGTACTTCGTAGTTTTTGTGCCACTTTTATTAAAAGCTGTCAAATAAAAATGGTTTTAGCCGATATTCAAACGTGAATATCTTTGTCGTTACTTGTCCGTTTTACTTGTTCTTTATGTCCACGGTTACGTCTTAGTATGTAGTAATATATTTTGGAAAGCTCGGCTCCTCCGGGTTACGTCTAAAGTCTCTTTTTGACCGACGAAAAACGTCCAACAGCAACAAATTTCCAGAAAATACTTTTCGTCAACAATCTTGCAAAAATCATAACTTCTTCGTTATTAACTCTTTTTAATCCGTTCTTTCGCCTACGGATTCGTTTTTGAAAGTATTTTCTAAAAATTTTTCCAAAGTTTACTTTGTATTTATTGATTTTCCTGGATTTCACAAAATGGGACAGCATGTCCTAAACATGTTCCAAATCAAGTTTTCAAGGTTTATAACTAATTTCTAACATCACCAATCCTCTTGTAATCACCACATAGCTAATCTAATCCTACCATACACCTTCTTAGGGTGCCATGGACTCCTAACCAAGTTATTATAGCAAGGGGATTCATAAATAAAAAGTTAGGGTTTGTATGTTCCATTTTAGACAAAATAAATGGTGGTATAGCTAGTTGTACATGGTTTTTAGCATGGAAATCATGAAATACAAGTAAATATAAGATGTTTCATGTAAAAATAAAGTTGATAACTTACTTGATAAAATGAGATGATTAGATGATGATTATGCTTGGATCTCTTGTGTTTTTCTTGATTGATTCTTGATTAGGCAAGTATAATGAACAACTTTGTAGCTTTAACTTATCAAAAATAATGGTTTGATCTTTTTATTTGGGTTGGGTCGTGGGTTTGAAAGAGAGAAAGAGATGAGATGAGTTTTTCTTTCTTATCTAAAAAGTGTAAGTTATGATTTCTAGTTTTAGGTTAAAGTTTATATTTAGAGGTTTATTAGTTTAGTAATAAGAAGTTAATGCATAAGGTTAAAGGGTGTTCTTGGGCCGGTTTTCAAAGGGTGAAGGGGGGGGGGGGGGGGTAGGGTACTTGTGATTTAATTAGAAATCGTATGTAGTTTAAGTGTTAGTTTTCGTTATTTGTTAAAATCGGGTAACGGTTTTAATAGAAATAAATGTTCACGAAGTTAACCGGGACAAAATAAAGTCATAATAATGATAAAAATATATTAAAAATATGTTGGGTACAATTACTGAGTGATCGGGTGACTATTGTTTAGTTTTCACGAAAACCGTCGTTATATTCGTAAGCGTACGTTATAAATAAAATAAATTTCCAAAATACTGGGTAACTGAATGTTATAACTTTTATGATGTTAATATGGATATAAAAATATGTCGGGACCATTGTGGGAATGTTTAGATATGTTCGTCATGTATAAACCGGGTGTTAACGTTTACTATAAATACTTATACGTAAAAACGTTAAATGTACTGAATATAGTAATTTGAAAATCCTAAGAGTGGTATAACATGAAAATGCTGTTATGATGATATGCAGACTATCTCCAGTCCGTATGCAGTGTCCTTAGCACTAATGAAATGAATTCGCACCTAAACCAATCCGGTTACGCGAATTTGAATACCCGTAAACTAAATTTACGATGAAATGAGTAATGCACGTAAATGATGAAATATTTTCCGGAAATGAATAGTGTTTAGTGAATAGTAAATTTCCCAAATGTTTCTCAGAATATCAAAATGACCTCGAAAATGATGAATAGTAAAACGATGAATAGTGTTTTGATGAATAGTGATTTATGAATAGTGTTTTCCAAAGTTCCCGAAATGACCTGAAATGGTGAGTTGTGACAGTCTTCCCCTCTAAAAAGAACTTCGTCCCGAAGTTCAGTTAATGTTAATCAGTTAAATGTGTCAAAGCTTATGTATGTGGGTTTCTATCCAACTAGGTATGTTCTCGTGGTCAGACTTGATGAGGCAAACCTTCCCAATCCCGAGCATAATCCTCAAAAGACCTCCTTTAGGTTAATCCTTTAGGTAACCGATTTTCACTTAATCCCACAACCCAATCAAACAAGAACAGTCATGAGATTAGGCTAAATCGGTTTGAGTGATGACTTTAACTTTTAGCTTGATTTTCGCAACCCAATCAAACAAGAACAGTCACTAGAACCAAGCTAAAAATCAAGGTTTGGATTCAACATCCTTGAAATAAGATCTTTTGAAAGATTGGCTCGACTTTGGAATTGCTTACACTAATCAAATTACTACCGTTAGTATGACTAAGGTTAATGCTGCTAGGTCTCAGATTAGTCAATGTTGTGTATAGGTCCTATATTAAGACTTAAGTGCTACAAAAAATATGATAGTTGTTCAAGAGAATGTACCCGTTATGCTACCGCGGACATGTTGGGTGATAGGATTTCCTAAGAAGTAAGCTCTGCCAATTGCGGGTGGAATCTCATTGGCCTCATCTCGTGGCCCTTCAATTGCTGCTGCTAAGTTTGGACGATTGCCTCCTTGGTTAAGATTCCTTTTCAACTTAGGACAGTTGTTCCGAAAGTGATCCGGGCTGTTACACTCATAGCATGTCCTTTGGTTGTTCGTCATATTGCCCACATTTACTAGTTCTCTACACTGGTTTGTAAAATGACTAGACTGTCTGCAAAATGCACACACACGGCAGGGCGCAATCTTTTGATGATGAAAGTTACATTTCGTACATTTAGGATGCGGGCCTAAATACTCTTTCTGACCAGAACTAGTCGCCGCAAAGGTCCTTGCCCTTTTGTTGTCAGCTATTGTGCCCATTTGCTTGTTTGACTCGCTTGTTCCCTTCCTTTTATCGCTGTTCCTCAAGCTCCCATTTCTAACCATCTCATCTGTCAGAGTCCCTGCTCTCAATATTGCACTCTGAATTGTAGAAGGCTCAGTTGTTTTTACAGTCCCACGAATTTCTGGGACAAGACCATATATGTACCTCTGGATCCTCTTGGACTCAGGGGTAACTAGGTGTGGAACTAGTCTGGCTAATTCATGGAATCGATCTGTGTAGGCTGCATGTCCAGCCCCTATCATAGAGTGATGATAGAGTTCATCCTCCAGCTTCTGCATCTCGTTATCCGGGCAGTATTCCTCTTTCAGTAATGCCTTAAAATCGTCCCATGTCATACCTACAGCTGCCGCTCTACCCCTAGCTTGAATCTGCGTATTCCACCATGTCAATGCCTTTCCTGATAGTAAGCACATGGAATACTTCACCATTTGATGTGCTGCACAGTTACTAATGTCAATCACCAACTCCATCTTTTCAACCCATCGAGTATACACCAACGCGCCTCCTACACCATCGAAATCAATTGGCTTACATGACGTAAATTCCTTATACGTGCATCCGGTCCTAATGTTGTTGTTGCCATTACCATTCTGGCCTATACCATTGGTGTTGTTAATTCCGCTTTCGTGGTTTGCCAAGTTATTCATATGATCGCCAACTTGAGTGACAATAGTGGGGAGAAAGTTTTCAAGTTGTCGAGCGATGATGGCTTCAAAATCAGTATTTCCACCGTCGTTATTATCATTGTTTTCAACTCCGTGACCACCTCCTCTACCTCCACGTCCACCAGTTCTTCCACCATCGTTACTTGGGTTACTAGTGTCATTAGCAGCTCCTCTACCTCCACGTCCACCAGTCCTTCCACCCCTTGGTGTTGCGCCTCCTCGACCAGAGCTACGAGTCACTCTCTTTGGTGCCATGATTTCCTGAGAGGAAGGACATTTAGTGAACGTCAGAGATGAGGGAAAACCGTTGATTATCCAAAGTCTATACTTAACATCCTCATATATAATACCGTGCTACCAGTTGTTTCCTAAGTTGTGCCAACACCGATTTACATCTGCATAGTCATATGTCCACGTGTGTCGTGAAGCACTTATAATTATGTTGGCCACCACAATTATAAATGTTTCCTTTCACAAGTGTACATATCACCAGGCACACATATCTCAGTGGTAGACGTTGCTTAAATGGGCATCTAGGGAATGTCACGCTTAGTACAAAGGATTCTCCCTTAAGTGTTAACGTCACCGGGAAGTCTAGTTTCTAACGGTTTCTACAAAGTATCTAATAGTGTAGGTCTAAAAATAAATTACCAGCAAGCGTATGTGTATGTAAAGTGCAAGGCGATAGGGAGGAGAGTCTATATGTATGTAGTTATAGTCTAGACTCTAAAACAACCTAGTTCTCTATAACCAAGGCTCTGGTACCAATCTGTAACACCCCCAAAATACCGCAGCGGAAGACTGTGTCATAGGGATGCTACTTCAGGGCACAAAGTACAAGATATAGAAAACGTACTCTAAATGAGACGTTTTTTTGAAAAGTTACCATTCGAATAGATAAAAGTCATAGTTTACAAAACAAGGATCCCAAAGTAGAATAATACATATGTTTTTAAAGTGTATCGAATGGTAAACGATAAAAGTGAAAGTCTCCAAAAGCATGCCCTAAGACTCTCAGCTCCACATACCTGCTATCGCCTTCCTAACCTGAGATAAACATGCTTAAAGTGTCAACACAAAGGTTGGTGAGTTCATAGAGTTTGTCTAACAAATAAAGTTTATAGAAAGTGATCACACAGCAAAGGCATCGTAAATCCACTCAGTTGCAAGTCCCGCCATAAGAGACTTGTAACCTGTGTGTTTACAACCCACTGCTACAATATAATAGGATTAAGATACGTATGAGTTCATAACAACAATTAAGCAATTAGTAGTGAGTCTACACTTCATCTCCGAAGACCTCATGTTTGTATGTATGTCTTAATGGTTGTGTCCAGCAACTTAATCTGGGGCCATTGGAAGTCTGTATGTATGTATGATTACTGGGTGCCATTTCCCAAAGTATAATAGTAAGTATGTGTGCATGTATCAATCATGTATGTATGTAATCAAGAATAATGAAACCAAGTATAATGTAATCAAGTATAATGTTATGTGAATCCGTACAAGTAAGCAAGTAGTAGCATGTATCTCCCCCAAAGAGTTGATAGAACAATTAAAAGAGTAGGGGCTATGACTCACCTCGAAGTAATAGTACAATGCAACGGAATGTTAAGGACAACAATGCACGGTTATCTGCCGCAACCTAAAATGAATGATGAATGATCTCATTTAGATCACCAAATGATGTTATAAATGTCCATGCTCATGTTTCTATACCACTCTACTCTTTGGAAAAACACTCGTGTTATCAAAAATATATAATCCAAGAATTTGGAAAATATTGCTATTATAAAATATAATAAGCTAGTTGTAATATATATATACTTATATATATATCGTATGTTTCCATGTTAGTGTTGAAATCCTCGGGTTGAAATCCTTGAAATATCGCCTTGAAATGATGAAAATATACTTGTAATAACTAATACTTCATTAGTTATAAAGCTTGGTACTTAATATTATTTCTAGCTTATAAATGTACTTCGTAGTTTTTGTGCCACTTTTATTAAAAGCTGTCAAATAAAAATGGTTTTAGCCGATATTCAAACGTGAATATCTTTGTCGTTACTTGTCCGTTTTACTTGTTCTTTATGTCCACGGTTACGTCTTAGTATGTAGTAATATATTTTGGAAAGCTCGGCTCCTCCGGGTTACGTCTAAAGTCTCTTTTTGACCGACGAAAAACGTCCAACAGCAACAAATTTCCAGAAAATACTTTTCGTCAACAATCTTGCAAAAATCATAACTTCTTCGTTATTAACTCTTTTTAATCCGTTCTTTCGCCTACGGATTCGTTTTTGAAAGTATTTTCTCAAAATTTTGCCAAAGTTTACTTTGTATTTATTGATTTTCCTGGATTTCACAAAATGGGACAGCATGTCCTAAACATGTTCCAAATCAAGTTTTCAAGGTTTATAACTAATTTCTAACATCACCAATCCTCTTGTAATCACCACATAGCTAATCTAATCCTACCATACACCTTCTTAGGGTGCCATGGACTCCTAACCAAGTTATTATAGCAAGGGGATTCATAAATAAAAAGTTAGGGTTTGTATGTTCCATTTTAGACAAAATAAATGGTGGTATAGCTAGTTGTACATGGTTTTTAGCATGGAAATCATGAAATACAAGTAAATATAAGATGTTTCATGTAAAAATAAAGTTGATAACTTACTTGATAAAATGAGATGATTAGATGATGATTATGCTTGGATCTCTTGTGTTTTTCTTGATTGATTCTTGATTAGGCAAGTATAATGAACAACTTTGTAGCTTTAACTTATCAAAAATAATGGTTTGATCTTTGTATTTGGGTTGGGTCGTGGGTTTGAAAGAGAGAAAGAGATGAGATGAGTTTTTCTTTCTTATCTAAAAAGTGTAAGTTATGATTTCTAGTTTTAGGTTAAAGTTTATATTTAGAGGTTTATTAGTTTAGTAATAAGAAGTTAATGCATAAGGTTAAAGGGTGTTCTTGGGCCGGTTTTCAAAGGGTGAAGGGGGGGGGGGGGTAGGGTACTTGTGATTTAATTAGAAATCGTATGTAGTTTAAGTGTTAGTTTTCGTTATTTGTTAAAATCGGGTAACGGTTTTAATAGAAATAAATGTTCACGAAGTTAACCGGGACAAAATAAAGTCATAATAATGATAAAAATATATTAAAAATATGTTGGGTACAATTACTAAGTGATCGGGTGATTATTGTTTAGTTTTCACGAAAACCGTCGTTATATTCGTAAGCGTACGTTATAAATAAAATAAATTTCCAAAATACTGGGTAACTGAATGTTATAACTTTTATGATGTTAATATGGATATAAAAATATATCGGGACCATTGTGGGAATGTTTAGATATATTCGTCATGTATAAACCGGGTGTTAACGTTTACTATAAATACTTATACGTAAAAACGTTAAATGTACTGAATATAGTAATTTGAAAATCCTAAGAGTGGTATAACATGAAAATGTTGTTATGATGATATGCAGACTATCTCCAGTCCGTATGCAGTGTCCTTAGCACTAATGAAATGAATTCGCACCTAAACCAATCCGGTTACGCGAATTTGAATACCCGTAAACTAAATTTACGATGAAATGAGTAATGCACGTGAATGATGAAATATTTTCCGGAAATGAATAGTGTTTAGTGAATAGTAAATTTCCCAAATGTTTCTCAGAATATCAAAATGACCTCGAAAATGATGAATAGTAAAACGATGAATAGTGTTTTGATGAATAGTGATTTATGAATAGTGTTTTTCCAAAGTTCCCGAAATGACCTGAAATGGTGAGTTGTGACAGTAATCTTTTCTATCTCATCACTAAATTGAGCTATTCCCTTCTCATGATCCCAACACATCTTAGTATTCTCAACAAAAGGCCGTCCTAGAACTATTTCTCCTGGGTGCGGATCTATAATGCCTCTAACATCTTCTAGGATTACAAAGTCGCATTGATAAGTAAAATTTCCTATAAAGATGTGTACCCCTTTTACTCTCCTGACGAAATTACATAACCTATTAGAGTTGTAAGGGTCTTTTCTAGGGTTTAACCTTTCGTTCATTATCCAGTTGTAATAGAGCCTAGACATAATATTCATGGGTGCCTTTAAGTCAATGTATGTATGCTCTCTAGACATGTACCCAATCATGCAAGGAATTTTTATATACCTGAAGTTATGCCTCCTAATCCATGGTGCCTTCCTATATTTTGAGGGACAAGGGTGTTGTAAAAGGAACCTATGGTAACTTAATTCATCCGGGGTTGGAGCGAAGTCCGTAAACTCAATTTTCATTTGGAGAGGCTTAACGAATTCCTTAAATGTGTTGACTTCTCTCTTTCTTCTTTTACGCGCTATAAGCCTCTTGCTAACTTCTAAACGGCGACTCTCTAAATCCATAAAGACCAAACTCGTACAAACAAAAACACGAAGAAATAAGATAGACTAAAGAAAACCTAAAAATAAAAATAAAATCTTACTAGAAAGGAATCTAGCAAGTAGACCTAATAAAAAGAGATTCTAACCTAGACAATAACTATTCCCCAGGCTGCAGCGCCAAAAACTTTGATGTATGAGAATTGCACCAGGTTTTACCTCTCAAGGGATCTTGAGAAGCTTACAACCCCCACCAGCCAGTGTACCTGATCGATGCAGTATAGTATAATGACAAGTACCGGGGGATTGATCGTTCAGCTAGGAATAGTGTCGCTAGGCTTAGAAAACCTAAGAACTAGGTCTAGAGATGAGGGATGATTCTTTTTGTATTTTTATGTTTTATGAAAAGCAAGTAAAAATCTCGGGTTTAAAGGAGTTGGGCGGAATTAGTTGCTAGTCAACTAACCCAATACTAAAGATGCAATCAAAATAAAATACTAAAAATGAAAATAAACTAAAATTATACTAAGGTTGTGAACAATATGTGGGAGAATTGTGTTTACTTAGATTTCACTACTCCCTAGATATCTTTTACATGTTAATTACTTGTTATAGTTGCGTGGATGACGGATTGTATTCCTTAATACCATTCATGGGGTGGCGTACTTACTTCCCCAATCCTATGAGCGCCTACTTCACTCCTATGTCGAGCCGGCTAAGAAGCTCCTAACATGGGATCACTAGAATTTGCTCATGCATTAAATACAACCAATAAAACCTAGTACACATCGGTTCATGTTTCCTAAGACGTTCAAGCATGTTACACAATGGAGATCTGCCAGTTTTCTTAAGCCTAACATTGAAATCATTCATCCAATACAACCATAAACAAGTAATCAACACATAATTAACATCTAGGTTTCATTAGATCTAAGCAAACACAAGTAAATCTAGCCTAGCATGTTGAAATCAAGACAAGCACAAGATATAGACAACCAACACATAGACATATTGATTGAATTAAGAGAAGACTTATCCCAATTGAACATGGAAGGATTCAAGGGGTGAAAACCCTTGAAAATACTGTAAAAGTCGACCTAGGGTTTACAAGGTTCGACCCTAGTTTTCTCCACAAAAAGTTACACTCTAATGAATGAAAATTAGAAAACTATATATAGATTTTGATAGGTGACGGCGTCAAGAACAAACTTCTGACGCCGTCATCTCGCCGCCAAATAGTTCCTCGGACTGCCTAGATCTGGGTCTGACGCCGTCAAGAGTATTCCATCTCCAGGCCGTCACCAAAATTACTCTTGACGCCCTTCTTGTGACGCCGTCAGCTTTGTACTGGCCCGTCATGGATTTTACTTCTGACGCCGTCAAGATTTTCTTCTTGACGCCGTCAGGTACTGTTCACAGCATGGAAAATTAAGTCTTTGGCGTTTTCTTCACTTTTATGCTCCAAAAACGTCCGAATTGCTTCCTTTTCCAGAATTCACTCCCAAAGTACCTAAAATTACAAAAGGAACGATTTAGGGTAATATTTGATCAAATAAATTCAATTCCGGGCTTAAATGACCCCCTAAAAGTGGTTCATTTTTCGCCTCGTCACAAGCTAATATGGAACCTAGTATACTACTGCATCAATGTAATATTTCATCCATTGTCAAGCATCATACAAACTAGATTTAAATTACATATAACATAGCTTATACTCATACGACGCAAAATTAAAACCATTTCATCTCATTTTATCTACTACTATATAATAGAAATTATAAATCATAAATAGTGTCTTTCACTACATTTAAACTACTATTACATCACACAAACTATATTTAACCTAAATCATCCACTAGTACTGCATCAGTATTTTAAATCTACTGCATCAATATGGAATTTTAAATTGATGCAACTACTAGTATTATGTACATCGCAAAAACTGTCAATCACACAAACTAAATTTTAACTTAACTTATAAAAACTACATATAACATAACTTATAATCATATGGCACACAAATGAAAACTTAAAAACTTAAATTATAGTTTCTATGAAGCATAAAAAGTCAATTTTGGTCATCACAGAAACTAACTTTAACATAAGTTAATGCTCATATTTCAAAAATTAAAAGCTACTGCATCTGAGTTTATCCACTTGTACATCATAGAAACTATCAAGCACATACTACTGCATCAGTGTTTTAAATATAGTGCAACAGTATGTAATATTAAAACCACATACTACTGCATTAATGGAACCTTAAATACTACTGCATTAATGATTTAAATTTACTGCATCAATTAAAAATTTACTAGTCTATTTGTATGCTTAATGCAGTAGTTGTAAAAGAAGCGATTTAATATGTTACGAGGCTTTATTAGGTCACGTGTAGTATGATTAACTTGTAAAGCATAAATAGTGTCTTTCACTACATTTAAACTATTATTACATAATAGAAATAGTAAAGCATAAATAGAAATAGAAATAGTAAAGCATAAATAGTGTCTTTCACTACATTTAAACTATTATTACATCACACAAAGTACATTTAACCTAACTTATCGACTAGTACTGCATCAGTGTTTTAAATCTACTGCATCAGTATGTAATTTACTATTCTTAACCAAAAAACCTTATATACTACTACATCAATGAAACCTTATATACTACGGAATCATTGTTTTAAATCTACTGCATCAGTATGTAACTTATATACTGCGTCAATGAAACCTTATATACTACTGCATCAATTTAAAATTTACTATTCAAAATGGAACCTTGTATACAAATTCATTTAACATAACTTATTCTCATATGCCACAGAATGTACATGAAGTTTAACCTACTAAACTAAAATATAAAATATAAAACGTACATGAAGTTTCCGTAATCGATTTTTCTGGTATTTTATATTTTTTTTCTAGATGTTGTTTTGTTCGTCTTCTCCATTGAAGATGCAGGGATAGAAGTGATCGTGTATTGATTATTAGGGTTTTTATTTAGAAGTGAGAGATATGAGAGGAAGTAACCGTGTTTTGATCTGTTTCACTGGGTTTAATATCAATTTTATTTCTTAGTCAATTATATACAACATGAACCAACAGGCCAAGAAGTGATCGTGTTTTGATATGTTTCACTGGCAAAGTCAACAATTATGTAAAATTACAACTATAACCCTGTCAATCACTTTTTCCAACCACAATCTGCAACATACCTGACGCATCTTTTTACTCCTTCACGACAGCCAATATCATTCAAGTTTTTATCACAGTGAATATAAAAAACCTGTTCAAATATATATATATATATATATATATATATATATATATATATATATATATATATATATATATATATATATATATAATACTATAAGATTGTCCCCTCTAATTGAATGTGAAGGCGTCAAGATTGCATAGAGTACAAATTGCTAATGCTCTTCATGATATAAATTCGAGTTTTTTCTACTTTATTTTTTTTAATAATAATTACTTGCATATGAAGAGACCTGCGGGTTACTATAAATTCGGAATTCAATGCAGCCTCATAATAACTATACAATCATGAAAGGAGATGAAGTGCAAGGGTTTCCCGAATTGATCACATGGCATTTAGTATAGAATTAAAAGTCGGTTAGATGAAGTGCAAGGGTTGCGAAAGGTTGCAAGGATAATTAATGATTTAACCTAATTCATGCCTATATAAACCGACCAAAATCACAGATCATGTATGCTCAGGTAAATAGAACCATGTATGCTCAGGTAAATAGAACCAAAGATTGGGATACCAACTATTTTCTTTGTTTCTTACATACTTAGGTGATTGTATAGATAAGCAATTCATAAGTATTGATCTAACCCATTTGTAAATTATAATAACAAATCGGTGCAACGCACGAGCCTAAAAAATCTAAAAAAAAAAAAAAAAATCTATAATAATGCGGAGTAATCAAGATACTCAAGATGGAGTCCCATAATTTAATATGAAGTATATACAACATCGAGATGGAAGTGCAGGGGTTGCCGGAATTGATCACGTATTTAGTATCTATCTATAATACTATAAGATTCAGTCCCTAAATTTAATGTGAAGGCATCAAGATTGCATAGGGTACAAGCTAGCTAATGCTTGGAATTCAATGCAGCCTCATAATAACTATACAATCATGAAAGGAGATGAAGTGCAAGGGTTGCCCGAATTGATCACATGGTATTTAGTATAGAATTAAAAGTCGGTTAGATGAAGTGCAAGGGTTGCGAAAGTTTGCAAGAATAATTAATGATTTAAACTAATTCATGCCTATATAAACCGGCCAAAATCACATTTAGTATGTACATTTGAAGATGATTCACACATCTTTTAGATCTTTAATTGTTGGTAGCGGTACATGAATTCTCTTTTACAACATTTTGGAGATGATTCACACATCTTTTAGATCTTTGTAATTAACTCGGTCTTCTTTTTTTCTTAATTTAGTTACCATACACAGGTACAATGAAAATCACACAAGATAATGCATGCTCAGATAAATAGAACCAAAGACTGGGATACCAACTATTTTCTTTATTTCTTACATAATTAGGTGATTGTTATAGATAAGCATATATATAGATATATGTATTATGTTAATGCATTTTTATATATAAGTAATTTATGTCTGTTTTCTATTGATGTAGCTCACATGTGCGAATTGATTCAAGAAAATGTGGACGAGCATGTATGTAAAGCAACATTTAATTTGTTAAATGATACTTTTTAGTGTGATTAGTTTATGTAAGTAGTTGCTTCCGAATGCTGTTTGAGAAATATTATAATGAATTTATCATGTGCAATTGAATTATTATTGAAAAGAAGAAGATCCGCGCATCGCAAAACGTTTTCTTTTTCTATATGTAGAATCATTAGTGAGAAACCAATATTTACGCCCATCAAATGAGTTTGCCATAATAGCAAAATACGACATATTAAAAATATCACATTGAGTAATGAATAGAAAGGAAGAAATACATAATTTGAGTTTTAAACATAAGCAAAAGTTTAAACTTTTATCGAAAAACAAAACCGGTGCATTTAATGTGAAATATATACAACATCGAGATGGAAGTGCAAGGCTTGCCGGAATTGATCACATGATATTTGGTAATTAGTATAGAATTAAAAGTCGGTTATGGATTGAGATGTAGTTGAAAAGGTTGCAAGAATAATTGATGATTTAACCAAATGCAATATATATAGATATATGTATTATGTTAATGCATTTTCATATACAAGTAATTTATGTTTGTTTTCTATTGATGTAGCTCACATGTGTGAATTGATTCAAGAAAATATGCACGAGCATGTATGTAAAACAACATTTAAATGATTAAATGATACTTTTTAGCGTGATTAGTTTACGTAAGCATGCAACTTGAATAATGAATATAAAAGAAAAAGTACTTAATTTTTGCTCGAACCCATTTGTAAATTAAAAAAAATATGTTTAAGACATAATAGTGGAGTCCAAAGGTTTTAGGAATTATTAATAGTGTATTAATTAATGTAACAATTCACATTTTTCAGGATAATCACCATTCCCGGAAAATTTCACTATTCACTTTTACTATTCATTTTTCCCGAAAATTTTCCCGAAAGTTGATTTTTATTTGATATTCTCAAGTGATAAATCATTTCCATGGCAAATTAAAAGTTTGACATTCATAAGCTCATTTTCGTGAAAGTTATTAAGGAATTACACGGAATTACACGTTTTAGGGTAAAACGTCAATCAGAAATTCTACGCACAACGAAATTCAACCCCGTCAGGTGACCCCACATCAGTAAAATATTTTACACACTCATGATTTATTTGAGAATTAATCGTGACTGAGAAAAATATGACCAAAAACTTCCCAGCAGGTCACCCATGCCTGTACTACTCTCGCATGAGCACGCTTAACCATTTGGGCGATTAACCGTGAGACCACAAAACGCGTTTCTAAGACTTTTTGAGTTTTCAACTTATTAGAAAAAGTCAACATATTATTTCCCTCCTCCATTGACCAAAAATGATCCCTTGATGTTATAAGTCATTTCGTGATTTTTAGGCTTACGATTTGATGTCTAAAAGACATTTAATACCAACCGACACTAGACTGAGCCCAGTCTAGACATTATAAGTCATTTTAAATCATTTTTATAACATTAGAAAAGTAACATTTTACTTTTCTCAATTTTACGCAATATTCAGCGTTTTACGCGAATTACGCGTTTTAGACCCGTGTTTCCAGTTTTTAGCAGGGTTTTACACCCAAATGGAACCTACCACTCATTTTATATTTTATTATGGAACTTATTGACATGTTTATCAATACTTTCAAATTCCATAATTTTACGACACCCGGTTTTACGTTTTGAGGCGTAACAACTTACGGTTTGCATTTCCCGGAGTCAAGTTTCATCCAATATCTAGGATAATACCAAGCAAAAGCCAAAGCTTGCCCTCCAAGCTCAAGGAACCGGCCTAGGAGGGGGGGAGTCACCCCATGTGGCTTCCTCTCATGAATATACCCCTAGATCACCATTATATTACAACTTGGTCACCAAGTTTTAGTAATTTCCTAACACTTTCCTAACCTCCTCATTTTTGGACTATAAATAGCCCTCTCCCTCCCCTTCTTGTGCCGTGCATCCCTAAACCCCATAACCATTCCATCCTTTGCTCATTTCCTTCCAATTTCTTGCATGGTTCAAGTGTTTCTTCAAGGTTGAAACCCTAGTTTCTTTTAGATAATCAAAACACTTCCATAACCTCATATACTTGGTGATTTCTCTTGAGTTTGAATCCACTCAAGTCACCTAAACCTTCATCATCCATCTTTCAAGAATACCAAGGGTAGAAAGATTGCATGAAGTGAAAAAGGGTTGAAGCAAGTCTATCAAAGTCCTATCCTTACATGTTAACTTCCTTTCATCTTTGAAAGCCAAAAGTTGTGAGCCAAACCCTAACTTGATTCTTGTTAAATAATCATGTTCATGTTATTTACATGTTATTCTTACTATATTATGTCTTGTAGTTATGTCCATGATGTATAAAAGTGAGCAAAACAAGTTATTGTTATTGATTGTTACAACAAGTTACTAAAACAAGTAAACTAGTGACTTTCTTGGTAAGACCTGATCAAAATGGTAAAAATATGATATTGGATCATTACATATTGTATTAGAGGACTTAACAAGGAAACCATAGCAATTTGAACCACCCAAAACGAGTATACGAGTCAAAAGTTATGGCGATTTGAAATTACCAAAGATTTCCGGCAAAACTGCCAAATAGCTTCCTGATCAAATTTGGGTTTTGAAAGTCATACTTCTGGTCCGATTCATCAAAAAGTTAAAACACGAAAGTTGTCCGGAACGACGTTTTCGTTCAGGAATAAAGAAGCTCGAGACCTAAAAACACTTTCCGAGTGATAAAATTCTTCAAATTCTAAACAGCCCATTTTTAGGCGAAAGTCACAAGATTATGGTTATACTTTGAAAGGAACAAGAGGTCTTATGACCTATAATCAAGACCACAACCATGGATAGAGCCAAGATTGTGTCTCATGACCTTGAAACAAGGACCAAAGGTCATGGCTAGGCCATGACGAAATGACCATACCAACTTTCATAGGCGTAAACATGAAACAAAGAGTTGATGAGAACTTGAACATACAATTTGGATCTACTTCATCTAAAAGGAAACCATGAGATTTTACCAAGAGAAAATGGTCATTTAAGACTTATGAAACTACCCCTAATAACAATCTTCATGTACAAATAAACTTTCCTAAGTTTATTCAAGTATCGGACATGTAACTTTTCGGATCAAAACTTATATCTATATATTTCATCAACTACTATAATAGTAGGGAGCCTCATGTGAGGAGTTCATTATGTAAGCCGTCGAGTTG
The DNA here is from genome assembly GCA_030686995.1 of Artemisia argyi. NCBI lineage: Eukaryota > Viridiplantae > Streptophyta > Magnoliopsida > Asterales > Asteraceae > Artemisia > Artemisia argyi. The sequence goes on along the minus strand of CM060683.1, from coordinate 198,498,274 downwards.
AGTTGCGGATTTACGAGTTAAAGTGTCCTGGCTCCTCGAACGCTTACTAACATGACTTCTGAATTATGTCGGCCCGAACGGTAGTGAACGATATACAAAACATACATGTTTCATGAATCATTTCCTTCAAAGACTTACATTATACATCATACCACATCATGGACTAAATGCAAGATATATATATAGGCACTCCGTTATATTCATTACTCAAATCCTAAGTCACAACATTCTATTATAGGTTGCTCGTAGAAACCTTCACGATTCAACCGTTACATTCATTACTTGCTATCTTACTTAAGGTGAGTTCATAGCCCCACTTTACATTATTACAATGTTTTACAAACCCTTGGGGGGAATACATGCTATTTTAACCGAGCACAATGTTTTTAAATTGTATGCTTACCTGATTGTTTTATTATCACTAAGTACCAACCTTGCTAAACCGAAATCCTTTATTATGAACCATTTAGTCACTAGCAATAGTGAGCGCGGATATTAATAATAGGCCTATTGGGATTGACGAATCCCATTTGTTTTGACTAAGTGCAAACAAATGCATTAATATTTGAGATTTAGGTATGTTAGCAAAGTACCTACCGGGATAAATCTGCCAATCGATATTGGTACACGTTAACGTTATGGTTTCATAAGCTTAGTGTATAATACATGTTCCGGGCGTATAATAACGTAGCCTACCTGTTTTGTTTTCCAAACATTGGTGTGAGCCTATAACTCACACTACCAACATATTGTGTTCAATCGATTTAACAAACTCTATGAATATCACTCAACCTTTGTGTTGACCTCTCAAGCATGTATTTCAGGTTCATGACGATCAAGGATGGCACGGAAGGACACGGATACTCAAGAGGGCTATAAATTTTATTATCATTCAAAACTCATTTATTATACATTGTAAACATGGAACCAATTGGGACCTCATTTTGGAATCTCTGATATTTATATAATTTGAATGATACATCTTTCAAAACGACTCAATTGGAGTTCGTTTTCTATTATTGTGACTATTGTGCCGTCGAGTAACACCCAGTTCGAATTCCGCTGCAACCATGAATTGGGGGTGTTACAGATTGGTACCAGAGCCATGGTTATAGAGAAACGGGTCTAAGTGAGACCTAAACTATAACTACAATCACAAACAAAAACATTTTATAGCCTTCCGCTCTCCGTGTCTTCCATCCTCCAGACGATTATGGACTTAGTAAGCATGTTATGATACACAAACATATTAGTATATTCATATATATACCCCTTTTGAGCATTTCCCCGTAGATATTTTATGCTACACAAACATAATTGCATATTAATATATGTACCCTAAACATAATTGAGCATTTCCCCGTAAGCATTTTATGCTACATGAACACATATAAGTATATTGATATATACACACTAAGCATTTTATGCTACATGAACACATATAAGTATATTGATATATACACACTAAGCATTTTATGCTACATGAACACATATAAGTATATTGATATATACACACTAAGCATTTTATGCTACATGAACACATATAAGTATATTGATATATACACACTAGGCATTTTATGCTACATGAACATATTAGTATATTGATATATAAACTCGGTTTATTTTCAATCATTTATCTAAACAATGAACTAAACATATCTGTGTATGCCTATTCTAAGGCATTTCGGCACAGCCACACTCTCCCAATCATGTTCCTACTCCAACATTATATGTCCAAGACATTGTAACTGATTGCAATGGTCTTTCCTATTTTCCAAGACATTGTGAGATACAATGGTCTCATTCATTTTTCAAGACATTGTGAGATACAATGGTCTCATTCATTTTCCAAGACATTGTGAGATACAATGGTCTCATTCATTTTTCAAGACATTGTGAGATACAATGGCCTCATTCATTTTCCAAGACATTGTGAGATGCAATGGTCTCATTCATTTTCCAAGACATTGTATGATACAATGGTCTTAATCATTTCTCAAATGTTTTGAGTCACACAATGGTCTAACCTACTTCCGAGACTTTGTGTTTTGTGCAAATGGTCTCTAGAATTATTCCATCACATAATCAATATCATTTCTTATGATATCAAAAACCCGTCACAATCTATCGATTTCCAAACAAGAAATATGAGATTTCTAAAGGACAAACTAATCCATCACCTACGAAAGCTGAACTTTCTCTACATTCATCAAAGTTTTCTTCTGAAACCTTCATTGTTAAAAGTTCATGATCCTCGCCAAGTATGGACTGTTTTAGAACTACTTAAAACTTCCTTTCCACACATATCTACCCGTACTATCTTCTATGCAATGGAATGTGAAAACATAGGTTACAAGTCTCTTATGGCGGGACTTGCAACTGAATGGTTTGACATCGCCTTTGTTTAGTGGACAGTTTCTCGAAAGCAACGGACATATCACAAGTATACCTAATTTAGGTATTTGGAAATTTTATCGAACCTTGGCTAAATATAGACTAGTCACCTATATTTAACCTTGGGACAGTGGAATATAGTCTGACTAACTATATTCGACTTAAAATTTTCAAATACTGAGAGTAGTTGTACTAGGGTTATGTTTAGGTTGATTTCCTACATGAAACACGATAAACCACCAGAATACATTAAAACGATCTAGAGACACGATAGTGCCTTACCACTCAGCGAAATCTTAACACTTTATTTGTACTACCTAACTTCATTCTTGAAAGTTTTCATTTATGAGATAAACCGAACTACTATCTTGGGATAGTTATCAATTATTCTCTTCATCCCGTAGAAGTACCATCCTGTTTAGGATACCATTCCGTCATAAACTTTTAAAAAAATCTCTTAAGATTTTTAAAGCAAACTCAACATCGATACCTAAGAGTATTAATGTTAAGCATACACTACACACTTTTGTTCATCAACATATCACATCATTATCTTCACAACCGTTACAAACACAAGCTCATTAACAGATCTTGATGCACTTGTAAAAGCTCAAATCATCCTTAGTTACACCACAAGTACCCTCATCAGCTTTACAAGTTTGAATATTCATCTTGTACCTTTGGAACACCAGTATCATCTCGTAATACACTACCTTGTAACTCACCGGCTAAGTATGAATGTTGTGTCGGGAATTCTTGAGTAGGATGATTTATAATGTCCTTATTTGAATGGATTGGGATGCCTTTTCATTTAAATAAAGAAATTATAAATCATCGAACCATACGTTTATATTCCTTTACTTACATTGTTTGGGATGCCTCTCTATGTAAATAAAGAATTATAAACAAGTGGGCTTAATTATATCCGAAATAACATAAGTATGAAGTCAACCTACATTACATTGCTCGGGTATGGCTTGATACCTACATTACATTGCTCGGGTATGGCTTGATACCTACATTACATTGCTCAGGTATGGCATGATACCTACATTTTATTCACCACAAGAAATCCTATCTTTTCACCGACATCGCTTCAAACCATGACATAAACCCAGGTACAACAACCGATTACCTACTAGGCTATGATTGCAACGACTATCCCAATTTCCATTAGTACGAGGTTTACACTTTGGTTTTCATAATGATAGTGCAATAACAAACCAACTCGTTACGAGGCCATGTAACCATATGCATGTGCAGTCGTACCAAACTCATTACGGGGCCATGTAGCCATATGCATGGGCAGTCATACCAAACTTATTGTGAAGCCATGTAGCCATATGCATAGGCAGCCGTACAATTCAAACAGGACTTGGTCCAACCGCATGTTCAACGCTTATTCCATGATTCGATTCTTATATCAATTTCCATTTATTGGATTCCTATGTAAATTGCTATTGTTGTTCAACTGTTATATCAATTGCTATTGATACTTGACAACTTTACCGGAAATCCCAGACTTTGGTCCTCATAAGTAACCACACATCTTTATCGACACCACTCCAACATATGACACACATAGAACTTCGGGACGAAGTTCCCCGTAAGGGGTAGAGACTGTAACAATTCACATTTTTCAGGATAATCACCATTCCCGGAAAATTTCACTATTCACTTTTACTATTCATTTTTCCCGAAAATTTTCCCGAAAGTTGATTTTTATTTGATATTCTCAAGTGATAAATCATTTCCATGGCAAATTAAAAGTTTGACATTCATAAGCTCATTTTCGTGAAAGTTATTAAGGAATTACACGGAATTACACGTTTTAGGGTAAAACGTCAATCAGAAATTCTACGCACAACGAAATTCAACCCCGTCAGGTGACCCCACATCAGTAAAATATTTTACACACTCATGATTTATTTGAGAATTAATCGTGACTGAGAAAAATATGACCAAAAACTTCCCAGCAGGTCACCCATGCCTGTACTACTCTCGCATGAGCACGCTTAACCATTTGGGCGATTAACCGTGAGACCACAAAACGCGTTTCTAAGACTTTTTGAGTTTTCAACTTATTAGAAAAAGTCAACATATTATTTCCCTCCTCCATTGACCAAAAATGATCCCTTGATGTTATAAGTCATTTCGTGATTTTTAGGCTTACGATTTGATGTCTAAAAGACATTTAATACCAACCGACACTAGACTGAGCCCAGTCTAGACATTATAAGTCATTTTAAATCATTTTTATAACATTAGAAAAGTAACATTTTACTTTTCTCAATTTTACGCAATATTCAGCGTTTTACGCGAATTACGCGTTTTAGACCCGTGTTTCCAGTTTTTAGCAGGGTTTTACACCCAAATGGAACCTACCACTCATTTTATATTTTATTATGGAACTTATTGACATGTTTATCAATACTTTCAAATTCCATAATTTTACGACACCCGGTTTTACGTTTTGAGGCGTAACAACTTACGGTTTGCATTTCCCGGAGTCAAGTTTCATCCAATATCTAGGATAATACCAAGCAAAAGCCAAAGCTTGCCCTCCAAGCTCAAGGAACCGGCCTAGGAGGGGGGGGGGGAGTCACCCCATGTGGCTTCCTCTCATGAATATACCCCTAGATCACCATTATATTACAACTTGGTCACCAAGTTTTAGTAATTTCCTAACACTTTCCTAACCTCCTCATTTTTGGACTATAAATAGCCCTCTCCCTCCCCTTCTTGTGCCGTGCATCCCTAAACCCCATAACCATTCCATCCTTTGCTCATTTCCTTCCAATTTCTTGCATGGTTCAAGTGTTTCTTCAAGGTTGAAACCCTAGTTTCTTTTAGATAATCAAAACACTTCCATAACCTCATATACTTGGTGATTTCTCTTGAGTTTGAATCCACTCAAGTCACCTAAACCTTCATCATCCATCTTTCAAGAATACCAAGGGTAGAAAGATTGCATGAAGTGAAAAAGGGTTGAAGCAAGTCTATCAAAGTCCTATCCTTACATGTTAACTTCCTTTCATCTTTGAAAGCCAAAAGTTGTGAGCCAAACCCTAACTTGATTCTTGTTAAATAATCATGTTCATGTTATTTACATGTTATTCTTACTATATTATGTCTTGTAGTTATGTCCATGATGTATAAAAGTGAGCAAAACAAGTTATTGTTATTGATTGTTACAACAAGTTACTAAAACAAGTAAACTAGTGACTTTCTTGGTAAGACCTGATCAAAATGGTAAAAATATGATATTGGATCATTACATATTGTATTAGAGGACTTAACAAGGAAACCATAGCAATTTGAACCACCCAAAACGAGTATACGAGTCAAAAGTTATGGCGATTTGAAATTACCAAAGATTTCCGGCAAAACTGCCAAATAGCTTCCTGATCAAATTTGGGTTTTGAAAGTCATACTTCTGGTCCGATTCATCAAAAAGTTAAAACACGAAAGTTGTCCGGAACGACGTTTTCGTTCAGGAACAAAGAAGCTCGAGACCTAAAAACACTATCCGAGTGATAAAATTCTTCAAATTCTAAACAGCCCATTTTTAGGCGAAAGTCACAAGATTATGGTTATACTTTGAAAGGAACAAGAGGTCTTATGACCTATAATCAAGACCACAACCATGGATAGAGCCAAGATTGTGTCTCATGACCTTGAAACAAGGACCAAAGGTCATGGCTAGGCCATGACGAAATGACCATACCAACTTTCATAGGCGTAAACATGAAACAAAGAGTTGATGAGAACTTGAACATACAATTTGGATCTACTTCATCTAAAAGGAAACCATGAGATTTTACCAAGAGAAAATGGTCATTTAAGACTTATGAAACTACCCCTAATAACAATCTTCATGTACAAATAAACTTTCCTAAGTTTATTCAAGTATCGGACATGTAACTTTTCGGATCAAAACTTATATCTATATATTTCATCAACTACTACAATAGTAGGGATCCTCATGTGAGGAGTTCATTATGTAAGCCGTCGAGTTGAGTTGTGGATTTACGAGTTAAAGTGTCCTGGCTCCTCGAACGCTTACTAACATGACTTCTGAATTATGTCGGCCCGAACGGTAGTGAACGATATACAAAACATACATGTTTCATGAATCATTTCCTTCAAAGACTTACATTATACATCATACCACATCATGGACTAAATGCAAGATATATATATAGGCACTCCGTTATATTCATTACTCAAATCCTAAGTCACAACATTCTATTATAGGTTGCTCGTAGAAACCTTCACGATTCAACCGTTACATTCATTACTTGCTATCTTACTTAAGGTGAGTTCATAGCCCCACTTTACATTATTACAATGTTTTACAAACCCTTGGGGGGAATACATGCTATTTTAACCGAGCACAATGTTTTTAAATTGTATGCTTACCTGATTGTTTTATTATCACTAAGTACCAACCTTGCTAAACCGAAATCCTTTATTATGAACCATTTAGTCACTAGCAATAGTGAGCGCGAATATTAATAATAGGCCTATTGGGATTGACGAATCCCATTTGTTTTGACTAAGTGCAAACAAATGCATTAATATTTGAGATTTAGGTATGTTAGCAAAGTACCTACCGGGATAAATCTGCCAATCGATATTGGTACACGTTAACGTTATGGTTTCATAAGCTTAGTGTATAATACATGTTCCGGGCGTATAATAACGTAGCCTACCTGTTTTGTTTTCCAAACATTGGTGTGAGCCTATAACTCACACTACCAACATATTGTGTTCAATCGATTTAACAAACTCTATGAATATCACTCAACCTTTGTGTTGACCTCTCAAGCATGTATTTCAGGTTCATGACGATCAAGGATGGCACGGAAGGACACGGATACTCAAGAGGGCTATAAATTTTATTATCATTCAAAACTCATTTATTATACATTGTAAACATGGAACCAATTGGGACCTCATTTTGGAATCTCTGATATTTATATAATTTGAATGATACATCTTTCAAAACGACTCAATTGGAGTTCGTTTTCTATTATTGTGACTATTGTGCCGTCGAGTAACACCCAGTTCGAATTCCGCTGCAACCATGAATTGGGGGTGTTACAATTAATATTCATTTGATTAGCTATTTAGAATTGAGTTTATTGATAAAATTTATTAATATTAGTTAGACTTCAATGTTAATTTTCAATGTAATTAAACTATGAACAATTAGATAGACCCCGTGTGCTTCATATTACCATGCAAAAATCATCTAATGGACAAGTATTATAGGGCTAAGTAATAGACCAAAAGAAACAAATCAATTTTTTTATCATGCAAATCAGTAATAGGCCAAAAGAAACAAAACCATAACAACTTAATAACCAAAAGCCCATTTATATAATACAACACCACAAAACCAAAACAACATCAAACATTTTTAAATTTTTATACAAGAAAATTAAAACATTTCATACAACATACTAAATAATACTTAAGTATACACTCGCCAATATACAGAAAGAATACACGATTAACAATTAGATTCTCATCCCGTGCGTAGCACGGGTTCTGCCTGCCTCGTATATATATATATATAACAATTAAATAATGGATGGTGCATGATTTTAATTTTAATAACTCCAATTAATGTAAAACAAAAATTAACTAATGCTTTATTCTTCACACCGATTGTTACACAGAGAATATAAAAACAATTAAAATATGCATTTATTGGATATTATGACTGGCATAAGTGGGTTTTGGTTAATCGTTTACACTATGAAACTAAAAAATTTATGATCCTTTTAATTTTATTTCGTATGTGACCTAAAATTATCAAACTATGTTCATTTAATTAAAAGGGTTTAATTGTAAATGTTATATCTTCCCTTCCTTTTCGTTTTCTCGTGACTCGAGAACATGAAACAAAATAACAATTTTCTTTATAATCTCTTCCCCTTCTCCACCTTACTGTCCCGTCCCCTCCCTTCTTTTAAAAAAATAACTCGAGAACAGAGCGTTATAGATGTTAAAGATGGTGGGTGGATGACGGTGGTGACAATGGTGAGGAGGGATGGAGGTTGAAGAAGAGTGGTGAGATAGAAGGAGGTGTTTGGGTTAGATATTATGTGTTGGTGGTGGTGTGACCCACTTATAAATAGGACAAACAAGAAAAAAAAAGACAAAAAATATATATATATATATATATATATATATATATATATATATTAAAAGACAAAAACAATGAAAAAACCAACATACCCTTATGTGCATCCTTATGTGCCTGACATGTGACTGATGATAACGAGAAACCCTAACAATCGTTAGAAAATTAGACCACCGGCATAATATTTTCTAAATCCTGGACTAAAAAAAGTAAGATTTTGTGTTTTTGGATGTCGTATGAAATCCGGCCAGTCTACAGGGACTAATGGTGTAATTTACTCTTGTATTAATTTTTTTTTTAATTACATTTTTGGTGATTGTGATTTGCAAGATACTTCACTTTTAGTGCAATTTTTTAAAAAGTTTCGGGGCCGGTCCAAAAAATTAAAACACCCTTTCCATTTATTTCAGCAACGCCGTTAATTTATTTACAATTTGATTGTTGACTAAAGGGTATTTTAATATGAGTAAATCATCACAACCAATTATACCCTAAATGTTAATTAAATCATGTCAACGTCTAAAACCTCTATAATATACCATTTTCTTATAATCAAATTACACAAGAAAAGGAAGTGGTTGTTTCTCCTCTAAGCATTATTGACACATATTGCCAAACACAATTTTGCAAGTAAATCCATCATAAACTAGGTTAAGAATTAAATGAAGCACAAGAATGAAAATCTACCATCGGTTTTGGTAAGAAATTATACAATGAAATGAGTGAAACAAACAAAAAAAAATAAAGAATGATGGTTTTAGTGAATGGTGGAGAGGTAGTGGGGTAGGATTGGAATTGTGGGGCATTGTGTTTGGATGGTGGAGATTAATTAGAGTCAAGTGTTTTTGTTTGGATGGGATTGCCAGCGTGGCAATTACAATAGAAATACTACATCAACTACTGTATATCATCAAAACTTTTTCATTAATTTTTTTATTTATCGTTTTCTATTTCAACATCTAAAAACATAAACAAACACACACCTCTAACCATACTTGATTTTTATCCTCTTCAACTTAATTCTTCTATCGACTGTCAACTATTTTATTCTTCAACCTCATTCTTATAAACACATCTCTAAAAACAAAGACAAATGAGTGTTTGGGTTTGATTTTTAATAATAATAATAATAATAATAATAATAATAATAATAATAATAATAATAATAATAATAATAATATATTACATTAAAAAATATAATGAAAATAATACGAAAATATATATAGGAATACAAATGTGACGACGTCACATTACGAGTGTGACGTCGTCATTAGGGTTTCAAGAACTGCACCGACTTAGTTGTGACAGCGTCACCTTGAGGGTTGTGATGCCGTTACTCTTCACTTTTCTAGTTTTGACGCCGTCAGCTCTAGACCGTCACCATACTTTGAAGCGTCACTTGTAAATTTTATAACTGGATCATCTTCGTACCACTTCAAGTGGCGCCGTCAAGTTGTAGTTGTGATGCTGTCCCATCTTCTTTTTGGGACGTTTTCATGATTTGGTCATTTTCTTCGTTTTCTTGTCTAATTGAGTAAAAAACACGTCAATTTTTAGCATTCGCTTTCCAAGTACCTAAAACTCAAATAGAAAAGATTTTGGGCAATAAATGATCAAATATTTACGATTTTAAAGGCTAAATGACCCCTTAAAAATGCATGATTTTACATCTCATCAGGTATTGAAACTTATGTTAAAATTGTTCATCCTCTTCCCGATCATTTTAAATACTTTTTAATCCGACCTGATGCTACAGGTCAATTGAGTTTTAGTGTTATTATGAAATGCACATCTGCCATACATCAATTGGCATATGGTATAACACATGCATTTGATGAGTATTTACAAATGGGGGAACACTGCACACACGATTGTCTAGATCATTTTACTAAGTGCATTATCCAATTGTATATTCCCAAATTTTTAATAAAACCTGACTTGAATCACGTTCAAAATTTATACAACGCACATAACACGGTTCATGGGTTTCTAAAAATGCTTGGAAGCATTGATTTTATGCACCGGGAATGGACTAATTGTCCGAAAGAATGGCACGGGCAATTTGGGAGAGGTGATAAATAAATACCCAACTATAATGCTTGAAGCTGTTGCGTCATACGATTTGTGGATTTGACATGCATTTTTTAGGATTGCGGGTGCGAATAACAATCTTACCATTTTGAATAATTCTTCGTTATTCGACGACCTTCTTGACGACATCGCCCCCGTGGAAGTAAACAGAGTTACATTTCAAAAAGGGTATTACCTAGTTGAAGGGATTTACCCAACTTGGGAAGCTTTTGTCAAATCATTTTCGGTTGCAAAAACCAAGAAAAATGCCATATTTAAACACTCCTTATCCCCTTATGGTTTTGACCCATAAAAGGTTTGGTCCCTTGACTATTAGTTCTATTAGTTTAATCGTTAATTACATCATTTGAAAATCATATAAGCGGGTATTCTAGTGATTTTGATCCACACCCTACACATAAACCAAACACTCCTTATCCCCTTCTTCTTATTCTTACCTTCTCCGTCCAAAACACACACAAATTACAATACGAACTTCACTTGAACAATTGCGGTTTCAAACAATGTTGTGTTTGTGTAAATTTTGGTTCATGTGTGTTATGTAGATTAGTGTAAAGAAATATGATTAAAGGGTTGGCTAATAATGGTGGCCGGAAAATGCATGTGGCTGTAACTTGTAATACGTTGGAGGTGGCCATAAAAGTTATCAGGAATAAGATAAAAATGGTGTGTTTGTATGATGAACACACATGGTATTTATGTAAATAGGAGAAAACAAAAAGGGTATTATTGTTATTTAATTCATTTTTGGTTGTTTGATAGCATCTTAATTGAATTGGTCAACGCTTGTTACCTAGTCGGTCAGAGGTGAACATGTTTGATAGGAGAAAAAGATATCGTGAGTCATTCATTTTGACTCTGAGTGGGCCATCACAAAAAGCTAGCTCTGCCATTTAGTAGGCCTATCAATCTACCTTTAATAATACTATTATTCTATGACATAACATAACGTCATTTTTTTATTCTTTCTTTTAACTCACATGATGGCTTTATTTAATTCACAAATATTTTAGTGTTTGTTCTCCAAGAATGTTTATTTTAGAGTCTATTTGTTATTGTATGGCAATATAATTACACTTTCACATTAGAATTATTAACGTACATAATTAACCTTTTTATGTTACATTTCCAATCTATATAATAAATTGTATCACTCGTAACTGTTATCAAATTTTGACATGATACAAATATCTAAAAACTTTATTTCTAGATAGATGATTTAATTTTTTAGCTATTCAAACTTTTTTACTTATTACACAGAACAATTGTCAAACAATCATTTTCGTTCAAATTCGTATTCACTTAGTACATTTGATTCATTCAGCGTCTTTGTTTCATTCAGTTTTTTTTTTTTTTTTTTTTTTTTTTTTTTTTTTTTTTTTTTTTTTTTTATCAAACAGCCCTTAGACATGATCTTATCACTCAAGCTAATAGAATTATTGGTCAAAAGATCAAACCCATTACAGGTCAAAACCATAAAGAGATGATCCAAGAAAAAAAAAAGTTCAGGGATTAACTCCGTTAAACCCGACAAACCAAGTAGACCATTTAAGAGGGTGTTTGACTAATCTTATGAATTGGGCTTACGCTTATGTATATAAGTGGTTTATGGCTTATATATATCATGAGCTCATAAGTCTTTGCTAAGCGTTTGACTTAGGAGGTGTTTGATTTCGACTTAATTGACTTAATATGAAAAAACTGCATTAATTAAGTTATATGAAAACTGTTTGTTTATAACTAATAAAAAAAGATGACTTAAAATATTAAGCAATAAAATTGAACTTGTCTGTATTAAGTTATCTTTTAATTAAACATGACTTAATAAAATTTTTTAACAAACTAGTTTATTAATATTAATGAACTAAAATGAACATTTAATGAGTACGTGTAATTATCAAATAAAGGTATAAAAGTCTTTTTATATAAAATCCTTACACAAACACTCATCTTAAGTTTAAGTTTCTCATAAGTACAGCCAAATACTCCCTAAATAATTAACTCTTCTTCTCCAAAACTTCACACACTAAAAACACACTCTAGTACCCTTCCGCCATCATGGCTAATTAAGATCTGCCCTAACTTTATCGGAGCTTATCGCTCATCTCTAATCCCTAATTATTACTAAGTAATTTTATGATAGTACTCACTCATTCGAAATTGTTGTAATAATTTGTATTTGTTTCGTGTTTTATGTTCTTATTTCATTGTTAATCTGATTGCTTATATCAGTTAACTGGTTTAGCATATCAATTGATTATAGGATATATACTTATATATGATGTCTCTGAATGTAACATTGTTTTTGCATACATATAAATGCTTATGCTCAAGTATGCTTAGTGGTTCTGCTCAACTAATGGAAGTAATGCTAGTAAAATCAAGATCAGTATTATGAGTTTTGTTTATTAGTAGAGTATCTAAAAATATGCGATAGTAACACCTGAGTACTTGTCCATCAGGAATATAATCATAAGTCTAAGAGACTGTGAAGGTTGGGAGATGGCAGAAAATGTAGCCAACCGTTGGAGCAGGGAGCAGAAGGGGCACTAACCAGGTGAACTTGAAGATGATTATGGTCGAACCGATTAGGGGGAAAATAAAATTGAACTATGAAATGATGAAAATTATCTCATGGTCACTCTGATTTATTAACAGATTAGTGAAATGAACTTGAAGACATGGGAATCAGGTTGCTCAGTTGAGTTTGGATCTTCACATCAGTTGCTATTGAGTTTGTTTAAAATCAATTGCTTATTAATAGTTTTGTTTAAAATCATCTCCACCACCGTTGCTACTGAGTTTATTTTTTGGCTTATAATAATAATTAAGTAGGGACATATATAGATGATGATGTTGGTCATAAGATGAGGGTGTCTTAACTATGTTGAAACTGAAAAACAGGGGTTATAGGATGACTAGGAATTATTGCATAGGATACTAGTTATAATACCCGCGCACGCGCGGTTTTTTTTTTTAATTTTTTGAATCATATATTTTTATTTATTAAAAAACAAATAATTTAATTTTTGTTTTGTTTGATTTATGATTAATTATATTTTTTTGTTATTAAAGATGATTATTTAAAAATTTTAATCCTATTATTAATTGCATCTTATCTATATTTTTTGTATTTATCTTCTATTTGTATTATGGATAAATATAAAATGTTACTTAATAAGAAAATAATCTTTTTTTTTAAATAAAATTATTACTAAATAAAGTATGAATGCATTTTTTTCAAATGGAAAATTCCCAATAGGGGTTTTGTTATATTATATAAAAGATATGTATAAAAGATGAGTATAACTGTAACAGGTTTCTAGAATTTGTTTTGAATTGTCTTGGAAGAATATGATGCCATTAAACTTGCAATTACTATTTGTTAGTTGTTTTCATTTTATTTATTTGAATCCACTAGAATTCTTATAGATTACTTACTGAAGAGTTTTGTAGTCAATGTGTCACTCTCGGTCCTTCGCAAAATACACATGTCATGCCTTAACATTAAAATGATATATGTCTTTGACACAAAATTCTCTTAAACGTTTGATGTACTTTTTCGACTCGCATTTTGTCTTTGACATATGTTTCTATAATATTAGTTAATTCGTAAAATCATGTAGCAATTAGTGTTCCTTCTTTATGTTTATATATTCTATTGACCGAAAAAACTGTTTTTTATCAGACAATTATATTAGTATGCTCGTAGGAGGGTGATGTTGTTCTATGATCTCTAGTAAGGCCTGATAAACTAGGAATAAGTTACCAATATGATAAATATCGTATGACTTGTTAGATAGGAGGTCATGGATTATTAGAGATAAAATAACACACCAGGGTGTCCGTTGATGTTCGTGGAGCCATAAGTCTTGATTAATTATCTGAGATTGGATGCTCTTGAGCTCACTCATGGAATTGGCAATGCTAAGAGAGGCTGCTGGTCTTGACGATGTAGAGAATTAAAAGTCAAAATTTTAGCATAAAAGATAATTTTGACCCTATGCTAAATGAGGGAAATTGGAGTTATATTTTCATTAGTGATTCTTACTATATCACTCTCTTGAATCATGAACTAGTATCCTGTTGATATTGGAAAGTACCACTTGTTTGTATCATATGTTGTAGCAGGCTTATTAACAGCTAAATATAGATGCATGAAAAGGTAAGCTTTTAACGTCATTCACATTATTTCGATGTGGTTCACAATGTCAGCAGCACACTAATCTAATGAAACCACTTGCACCGTTGTTCAGAACAGGTGGCCTATCATGAACTGTTGATACCTTCGGTTCTGGAAAGGCAAGACCCTTTGTTGTAACTTTGTTGAAACATGTAATAGATTATTTGTGAAAATGTTAAAAGAGTTTGAATTTGTCAAGTTGGGTTGTTGGATCTTAGGAGGAAAAGTTAGCTGTTATAAAAATTTTATTACTCCTTATGTTTAAAGGGAATTTGTTATCCCCTTGTTTCCATATCTTGGACATCTCAAAGCTCCTTTAAACCCAATATCATACCTTTAAGGGTGTGTTTGGTTTGTAGACCAGAATCACTATAGGTTTGGGTTTGATAACATAGTGAATGGGAATGGGTATGACTCTAGATGGGTTTGAGCTAAGCCCTATCTTGTAGATTTCATTCCCAGTTTTAAAACCAATATCTATAAAACAAATGTCAATTATTAATTTTATTTTATTCTCATTCCTTATTCTTAAACCCATATTCCAAACACACCCTAAATTTTTCACATGTTCGGGTCGGCTAATGTTTTTAAACAGACGGGGAGGTTTGGTTTTGTTATTGGGTCAAAAGGAGTTCGGATCATTCTTATATATTTTGACACATGATACAAAATGATTTTCAAGCTATATAGATCATTGGTATATCTTTTAAGAAATAATTGTGTTTCAGTAATTTTGTTTATTTATTTTTTGCATACATGATTCTTTTCTAGCAACATCGCTCAAATATCCATTTATATAATTGCAAACTAGTTTTCTCTATGCTATATGTAACTTTGGAATGAGGATCCTGGAATTTAAGCTCGTGTCAGCTTAGAAGTTTTTGAAAGATCTATTCATAATTATAAATTACTATTTACTTAGGAGGTTAGTAAAGCCTGAAAATGAAATAGTAGTAATTGCATAATGACTCCTAATATATCTAGAACAAACCTAACTAATAAAATATGGTATGTCGCGTCGTATTCTCCCTAAACTATGAATCATGGCACTGTGGCCATGGAAAGCCGATATATATATCCTCTTATGCAAATATATGTCTGCTGCTCGTGTTTGTACATGCTTCTCTTGTTATTTGTTTATGTAGTGTTATTGTAATGTTTACATATAAAACTGAATATATGTCTTCTATTAGGTAGTGTTGATGTATAAAACTAAATAACCCTTTTTTTTTTCTTTTTAATGAGGTTCATGTACTGTTGGCACCAAGTCAGTTGCAAGGGTAACTAAATGATATGCTCTTTTGTCGGAATGGTACTGTTAATACTAGTAATGATAGCGTCTTTTAGATATGTAGAGGTTATCAATTTTTTAATAAAGGCGTCCATAGAGGAATAAAAGGTATGGTCAGTAGTCGGTACTTAATCCAATGGAATATGTAGAGACCGATAAGTTAACTACGAGTTCAGTTAATATTTATGAAAATATGGTCAGTAGTCTGGTTTCCCTTTTAAAACGTTCTACAAGGACCATAGTTTTCTTTTATTTCTTAGATGTCTCACGAGGATCAAAAGTCGCAATAGTGACCTTTTGTGAGTGAATCTGTCACGAAATCTCGATAATAGCTGCAAGCCTTTATGCCCATGACAATTTATGCCTTGTTGCCATTATACTATCATGTTAACCTAATACTTTTGAGGAGATATTTTGTTGGACGTATAAAGTCAAGTATATTGGTTCTGCTGCTGTATATGTGTGTTTGGTTTTATGGCTTCTGATTGGTGGCTGTTTCTATATTGGCTGTTTTGTCACATGAATTTGAGGTAGGCAGTAAAAATTTATCTTGAATTTGTCCTTTGTATGGTTTGGTTTTTGTTTTTAGAGTAAATTGCGTAAATCATCCCAGAACTTTAGACAAATTGCATGTTTCGTCCCAACCATTTCAAAAGTGCATAAATCGTCCCTGTGGGAAACCTTTGAGCAAATTTTCGTCCCTGGTTGGGATAAAACATGCAATTTGGCCAAAGTTTAGGGACGATTTGTGCAATTTACTGCAGAGTATTGTATTTAAAAAGTGGGTTTGTGTGAGTTTGGGTGTATTTTGGTATATCCATAGTATAGTTTATGTGCTTTGAGTTTACTATTTTTATGTAGGGGACTGGGAGGATGAAGATTATGAAGATTACGTTGAGGCTGGAGATGATGTGTAGCTGAAGTTTGGATGCTTGATATATTAGTAAAAGTAGATTCAACACATACGGATTCTACAATTGTTGTAAAACAACTTTTTCTTTCTTTTCTTTTGTACCATTATTGTTGAAAAGAAACATATGCAATGAAGATTTTCTTGTACCATTATTGTTGAAAACATACGCACAACACATGTATATATCACACATCTACTTATTATATATGTTGTTGCCATCACATTCGTCCATTGATTTTGTTTCTGCTAATTGTTTGTTCCTTGTTACTACTTTATGAAACTGTATATCCATGTTTTGAACATCAGATAATTGAACTTAGGAAACTTAATAAGAAACAGTGTTTGGCGACCGTTTTTGAAAAATAGTGTTTAGCCACGAGGGTTTAGCTTTTGAATTTTGTTTAAACACTCCTATTGGAAACACGCTAAGTAGATGTGTTTAGCTTTTTTGTCAATCTACATTTTATAATTACTCTTGCAACATATACAATATATGTGTAGTCTTCCATATCCCAAGTCTTTTTAGAAGTCTCATGTGATCGATTATACATTGAAAATAGTTATAATCAATCAAATTGTCTTGGCCAAGCTGGGAAGGAATATGTGGATAATAGACCATAGGTTGCATAATCAGCGTTAAAACCCTATCCCATGTCTTCTTAAAAGTCTTCGGTGATTATAGACCATAGGTGATGCTAGTTGTGCAACTCTTGCATGATTAATGTCACAATGAAATTTAAATGTCGTCTTCCCAATCTCAAGTCTTCTTTAAAGTCTTCTCTGAGTATAAATACAAACTAGTTATTATCAATCAAAGTTATAATGCATAATAAGTCTAGTCTTCCCACTTCCAATTAAGTTTGTACATGCTTCTCTTGTTATTTATTTATGTAGTGTTATTGTAATGTTTACATATAAAACTGAATATATGTCTTCTGTTATGTAGTGTTGATGTATAAAACTAAATAACCCTTATTTTCTTTTTAATGAGGTTCATGTACTGTTGGCACGAAGTCAGTTGCAAGGGTAACTAAATGATATGCTCTTTTGTCGGAATGGTACTGTTAACACTAGTAATTATAGCGTCTTTTAGATATGTAGAGGTTATTAGTTTCTGACTAAAGACGTCCATAGAGGAACAAAAGGTATGGTCAGTAGTCGGTACTTAATCGAATGGAATATGCAGAGACTGATAAGTTAACTACGAGTTAAGTTAATATTTTTGAAAATATGGTCAGTAGTCTGGTTTCCCTTTTAAAACGTTCCACAAGGACCATAGTTTTCTTTTGTTTCATTGATGTCCATAGAGCAATAAAAGGTCCTTGTTTCCCTTTTAAAACATTCCACAAGCTAGGACCATAGTTTTCTTTTATTTCTAATATGTCTCATGAGGATCACAAGTCGCAATAGTGACCTTTTGTGAGTGAATCTGATACGACCTAGATGTATCGATAGTAGCACTACTTAATAGCGAGTGCAGGCTCCTGTAGAAAGAGAGAAGAAGAACCAGAGAGTTGTGAACCGTAAAACTTAATAACTTCATTCATACGATGAGCTTAAATACTCAAAACAAGATAAACCCAAACAAAGACAAATACTTATCCTAATATGACTTAACACATATCCTAAACACATAACACAGACGTAACACATATCCTAAACAAATACTTCTGACACATATCCTAAACAAAAAGATAATTATGATGGTTATCTCCTAACCCATCACGTATTCATTATGCCAAACCGGTGCAGTCTTGAGTCTCTTGCCTCGTCTTAGTTCCTGACCTGGGATCGTAACACTCCCTTCCCCTTCGAAAACCACCTTGTCCTCAAGGTTGTACGCTGGATATGCAGCTTGAAAATCAGACAACCATTCCCATGTAGCTTCCTCCGGTGAACTACCGACCCATTGCACCAGTATTTGACGTGTTGGTATCCCATTGTGCATCACTGTGCGTGAATCACAAATTGTAAGAGGCTGCTCAACAGGATTCCCTTCGTGCAACTCCTCTGGAAGGTTGGACACTTCATCACTGTTTGTTCCTGGAAAAAATTTAAGAATTGAAACATGAAATACCGGATGTATCTTGCTTGTTTCTGGAAGCGCGAGACGATAAGCCACTTTCCCAATGCGCTCAACTACCTTATAAGGCCCGTAATACCTTTTAGACAGCTTATTAGATAGGCGTTTAGCTAGAGTAAGCTGTCTATATGGTTGTAACTTGACGAGTACCAGATCCCCTGGTTCAAATTCTACCTCCCGTCGCTTACGATTAGCCTTCAATTCCATACGATTCTTAGCAGACAATAAATTTTGCTTAAGTTGATGGAGGAGTTTGTCTCGATCCACCAAAAATTCGTCCACAGCCGCAACCTTTGATGACCCTGGCGGATATGGAATAACCATTGGTGGCAGCCTGCCATACAATGCTTGATAAGGAGACATTTTAATACTACTATGGTAGCTAGTATTATAACAATACTCCGCCCACGACAAATAGCGCACCCACTGATGTGGTCGGTCCACCACCATAGCCCGCAAATACTGTTCAAGCCCCCGATTAACTACCTCCGTTTGTCCGTCCGTCTGTGGATGGTACGCCGTACTATGGTTCAGTTTAGTTCCACTGAATTGAAACAATTGCTTCCAAAACTTGCTAACAAAGATGGGATCACGATCCAACACAATCGTTTTAGGAATCCCATGATGCTTAACCACGATGTCCATGAACACTTCAGCAACCTTATGAGCATTGAAACTAGTCGGTAACGTCCCAAAGTGTGCATACTTAGTCAAACGGTCGACTACCACAAGAATGACCGTGATATGGTTCGAGACCGGAAGTCCCGTAATAAAATCCATGGAAACATCTTCCCATACCACGGATGGTGTCGGTAAAGGCTGTAAGAGCCCACCCGTCGCCTGTGTAGAATATTTAGTTTGTTGACAAACTAAACAATGTCTGATAAAATCCTCAACTGTTTTACGCATACCCTTCCAATAGAACAAAGCCGACAATCCTACCAACATTTTCTTAGTTCCTCCATGACCCGCGCTTGGAGTGTTGTGAAATTCTTCTAACAATGGCACCTTTAATTTAGAATCAGTACCTAGGTAATACCGATCGCGGAAAATCAAGATCCCATTCTCACTCCGAAATTCCGACGATAATTCCCCACGCCTCAACTGATGATGCAAATCTAGCAATTCCTCCAAAGTTTCATTCTCTTCTTTTAAATCATTAACCAACCCTACCAGTGGTTGACTCATAGCCAAGAATGTTGCGGTCACTTTTTCATCCTCAAACATTCGCGATAGGGCGTCGGCCACCTGATTTGATGCCCCGGTTTTATATTCAATGGTAAAATCAAAGCCCATCAATTTCCTTACATACTTATGTTGAAGTGGCGTTTGAATAACCTGCTGCATCAGTTCCTTAAGGCTCTTATGATCCGTACGAACTATAAACCGTCGCCCAACCAAGTACTGGCGCCACTTATAGATAGCTTCAACAATTGCAAACAACTCCTTCTGATATGTGGCTGCAACGCGCATCCGCGGTCCAAATTTCCGACTAAAATAGCAAAGAGGTTGATTGTTCTGAAGTAACACTGCGCCAACCCCTTCTGCAGAAGCATCGGCCTCTACCACAAAGGTTTCATGGAAGTTTGGCAGTCGTAATACTGGTGCCTTAGTCAATTGTTGCTTGAGCTTTTCAAATGCTCCAGCTTCCAACTCCCCCCACTTAAATCCATCTTTTTGTAAAAGATTGGTTAATGGTGCAGCAATCGTAGCGTACCTTCGAATAAACCGACGGTAATATCCAGCAAGGCCCAAGAACCCACGTACTTGACGTTGATTTGTAGGTACCGGCCAGTCAAGCACAGCGGCTACTTTCTTTGGGTCCATCTCCACCCCTTTACCAGAAATGATGTGACCTAAGTATTCGAGGCTGGCAGCTCCAAATACGCACTTTGATTTCTTGACAAAAAAATCTTGCTCCTGTAGACACTGAAAAACACATTGCAAATGTTCCACGTGTGCGGTAAGAGTGGTACTATAAACTAATATATCATCAAAGAAGACAATCACAAATTTGCGCAAGTAAGGTGAAAACAACCGGTTCATTGTTGCTTGAAAAGTGGACGGGGCGTTGGTGAGTCCGAAAGGCATGACCAAAAACTCATAATGGCCATCATGAGTACGAAAAGCAGTTTTGTAGACATCCCTATCATATACTCGTATTTGATGGTACCCAGCTCTTAAATCCAGTTTAGTAAAAATGCTAGCCCCCCCTAACTCATCGAACATCTCATCTGCTGTAGGTATAGGAAATTTATCTTTTACCGTGACTGCATTTAAGGCACGATAGTCAACACAGAAACGGTAACTACCATCCTTCTTTTTAACCAACAATACAGGAGATGAAAAAGGACTATGACTATAACGAATAATACCTTGGCTTAACATCTCATTTACTAACTTTTCCATTTCACCCTTCTGATAATGAGGATAACGATATGGGCGGACATTTACGGGTTTTGTATTGGGAAGTAAATGAATACGATGATCAATTGATCGACGTGGAGGTAAAGAAGTAGGTACCTGAAAGAGTGAATCAAAGTGTTCCAAAAGCTGATCGAGTTCATAATGCCCAGTACCTACTGCCATTGTCACCGCTGCGGATTCCTGACCCTTGTCTGACAAGTTATGGAGCTCGTAAATCCCGTAAATGTCATTAGTTTCCAGAAGTGCTTGCATACGGTGAAGACTAATCCTCTTCATGCGCAATGACGCGTCGCCTTGCAATGAATATGTTTTATCAGCAAGGTTGAACTCCATGTTTTGATTGGCATAATCATGCGTTACTTTTCCCAATGTCTGTAGCCATTGGATTCCTAAAACCACATCAGGACCTTGCATGGGCAACACATAGAGATCGATATCGATTGACAATCCTTGCATATGAAGTGGCACCTTTGAACACACATTCTCACACAACAAGGTTTCACCACTGCCAATATAGACTTTGAATGGTTTCGTTGCTTTAAGTGGTAAGCACATGTGTTCCACCACACCAGGTTTCACAAAGTTGTGTGTGCTTCCATTATCAATGAGCACATGGACCCTACCCATGCCTATTTGACCCCAGAGTTGGAGAGATCTCGGGCTCCCATGTCCCACCAATGAATTAAGAATGGAAATATCTCCACTCTCCACAGCTTCAACCTCCTCATGTGCATCATCTGATGGCTCCTCGTCTTCACTCTTCATGAGCAACAGAAACTTACCAGGACATTTATGACCGCGCACCCATCTATTATCACAATTAAAGCATAAACCCTTGTTAAGCCGTTCTTGACGTTCCGCTGGAGAGATCCATTTGATAGCAAGTGGCGTGGTGGTAGTAGAGTTGGTAGTGGTTGGTTTACTTGGTGTAGGTAAGAGGGGTGGTTTTACAGAACTTGTGGCATTAACAGGAAATCGTGACGTGTTAGGACCGCGTGTGTTTGCAACGACTGGAGTTGGGAATTGATCTGCAAACCGGGCCTCTGTGATACGGGCTAAAGAAAAAGCTTCGCCCAAGGTTGTGGGTTTCGACACTAACAACTCCCGCTGTAAAGTTGGTTTTAGTCCAGAGATGTAAAAGGAGATTAGCAAACCTTCAGAAACATCAGTAACTCTGTTCATGAGTTTCTCAAATTCACTCTGGTAGTGATCCACCGTAGTTGTTTGCAACAATTTGGATAAAGCGCCCTGGGGATCCTCATATTTAGACGGCCCAAACCGATTGCGTACACTTTCCAGAAAACCATCCCAACTTGTGACTAAATTGTTGCGTGTCATCCAACGATACCATTCCGCAGCATCACCTTCAAGGTTAAACCCAATAATGCGCAACCGGTGTTCTGGTGTCGTCTCGAGTAAGGAAAAATATTCATTAATGGCAAAGATCCAGCTGTCGGGATCAGTCCCATTAAACTTTGGAACATCAAGTCGCATTGAGCGAGGAATACCATGATCGCCTGCCCCTGCCCCATGACGTGTCAATGCCAATGCCTTGGCTGCTTGCAGTTCCTGATTTAATGCAGCAATCTGACTTGTGAACATGTCGGACTGCTCCTTCAAGAGCAACCGTATGGCTTGCTCGTTCATTGTGAAGCAATGAAAGCACCAATTGATACGACCTAGATGTATCGATAGTAGCACTACTTAATAGCGAGTGCAGGCTCCTGTAGAAAGAGAGAAGAAGAACCAGAGAGTTGTGAACCGTAAAACTTAATAACTTCATTCATACGATGAGCTTAAATACTCAAAACAAGATAAACCCAAACAAAGACAAATACTTATCCTAATATGACTTAACACATATCCTAAACACATAACACAGACGTAACACATATCCTAAACAAATACTTCTGACACATATCCTAAACAAAAAGATAATTATGATGGTTATCTCCTAACCCATCACGTATTCATTATGCCAAACCGGTGCAGTCTTGAGTCTCTTGCCTCTGTCTTAGTTCCTGACCTGGGATCGTAACAGAATCTGTCACGAAATCCCGATAACAGCTGCAAGCCTTTATGCCCATGACAATTTATGCCTTGTTGCCATTAAAATATCATGTTAACCTAATACTATTGGGGATAGTTTGTTGGACTCATAAAGTCAAGTATATTGGTTCTGCTGCTGTATATGTGTGTTTGGTTTTATGGCTTCTGATTGGTGGCTGTTTCTATACTGGTTGTTTTGTCACATGATTTGAGGCAGGCAGTCAAAGTTTATCTTGAATTTGACCTTTTTATGGTTTGGTTTTTCTTTTTTGAGTAAATTGCTTAAATCGTCCTTGAAGTTTGGACAAATTGCATGTTTCGTCCCAACCATTTCAAAAGTGCAGAAATCGTTCCTGTGAGAAACCTTTGAGCAAATTTTCGTCCCTGGTTAGGATGAAACATGCAATTTGGCCAAAGTTCAGGACGATTTATGCAATTTACTGCGGAGTATTGTTTTTAATAAGTGGGTTTGAGTGAGTTTGGGTGTATTTTGGTATATCCATAGTATAGTTTATGTGCTTTGAGTTTACTATTTTTATGTAGGGGACTGGGAGGACGAAGATTATGAAGATTACGTTGAGGCTCAAGATGATGTGTAGCTAAAGTTTGGATTCTTGATATATTGGTAAAAGTATATTCGCCACATAGGGATTCTACAATTGTTGTAAAACAACATTTTTCCTTCTTTTCTTTTGTACCATTATTGTTGAAAACGTATATGCAATGAAGATTTTCCTGTAGCATTATTGTTGAAAACATATGCACAACACATGTATATATCACACATCTACTTATTATGTATGTTGTTGCCATCACATTCGTCCTTTGATTTTGTTTCTGCTAATTGTTTGTTCCTTGTTACTACTTTATGAAACTGTATATCCATGTTTTGAACATCTGATAATTGCACTTAGGAAACTTAATAAGAAACAGTGTTTGGCGACCGTTTTTGGAAAATAGTGTTTAGCCACGAGGGTTTAGCATTTGAATTTTGTTTAAACACTCCTATTGGAAACACGCTAAGTAGTTGTCTTTAGCTTTTATGTCAATCTACATTTTATAATTACTCTTGCAACTATGATATACAATATATGTGTAGTCTTCCATATCCCAAGTCTTTTTAGAAGTCTCCTGTGATCGATCATACATGGAAAATAGTTACTCCTATCAATCAAATTGTCTTGGCCAAGCTGGGAAGGAATATGTGGATAATAGACTATAGGTTGCATAATTAGCGTTCAAACCGTATCCCAAGTCTTCTTAAAAGTCTTTGGTGATTATAGACCACAGGTGATGCTAGTCGTGCAACTTGGGTTGCATGATTCTTAATGTCACAATGAAATTTAAATGTCGTCTTCCCAATCTCAAATCTTCTTTAAAGTCTTCTCTGAGTATAAATACAAACTAGTTATTATCAATCAAAGTTATAATGCACTATAAGTCTAGTCTTCCCACTTCCAAGTTTGTACATGCTTCTCTTGTTATTTGTTTATGTTGTGTTATTGTAATGTTTACATATAAAACTGAATATATGTCTTCTGTTATGTAGTGTTGATGTATAAAACTAAATAACCCTTTTTTACTTTTTAATGAGGTTCATGTACTGTTGGCACGAAGTCAGTTGCAAGGGTAACTAAATGATATGCTCTTTTGTCGGAATGGTACTGTTAATACTAGTAATGATAGCGTCTTTTAGATATGTAGAGGTTATTAATTTTTGACTAAAGACGTCCATAAAGGAATAAAAGGTATGGTCAGTAGTATAGAGATATGATTATGAATTGAATCGATATTACTTTTCTCATTGTTTACAATACAATATATAGTGGTACAGTAATAAATACAATGATTACAAAATAATTACAAAGCCATGAGTCTAGGCGAGAATTATGCAGAGGCAAATCATCTTGATTGACTGATTAAATGGAGAATAATATTCAATTAATGATGACTTAATTTGTGGTGTTGATACGCCCCCGCAAGATGGAGGATCCATTGGAGACTCCAATCTTGGATCGAAGAAATAGGAAGGGTGCCCGCGAAAGCGGTTTAGTAAGTACATCCGCAAGTTGATCCTTTGAGCTGACGTGAAGAACTTTAAGTTGTCCGGAGTTGACTTGTTCCCGTACAAAGTGATAGTCCAAGGCGATGTGTTTCATGCGTGAGTGATAAACAGGATTGGCACATACATAGGTGGCCCCGGTGTTGTCACAGTAAAGGGAGGGTGTGCTCACAGTTGGTAAACCCAGTTCACCAAGTAAATTTTTTACCCATGATAGTTCAGCTGCGGCATTTGCAAGAGCTTTGTACTCAGCTTCAGTGGATGATCTAGAGACTGTTTTTTGTTTTGCAGATTTCCAAGAGATGATATTGGACCCAAGGTATAAGATGTAAGCTGTGGTTGACCGTCCCCCATCATTAATACCGCCCCAGTCCGAGTCCGAGAAGGCTTGTAGGGTAAGGTTAGTGTTGCGCTTCAAGAACAGCCCGTGATGTACCGTTCCTTTCAAATATCGGAGTACCCGTTTGAGAGCTTGCCAGTGTGATTGTTTGGGTGAATGCATGAACTGAGATAATTTATTGATGGCAAAGGAGATGTCTGGACGGGTGAAGGCTAGGTACTGCAGAGAACCTACTAGTTTTCGGTAAGGTGTGGGATCGAAATGAGGAGAGGAATCATTAGAGGAAAGCGGATTAGAAGTGCTTAAAGGAGTAATAACCTCTTTTGCACCATCCATTTTAAAGTTGGTAAGAACATCTTGGATATGGCGATGTTGGGAGAGAAATAGACCTTGGGGCGTAGGAATGACTTCGATTCCTAGGAAGTGGTGGAGAGGGCCTAAGTCTTTGATAGAGAATTGTTTGCTTAGGGCTTTAACAAAGGAATCCATGAAGGGATTGTGATTGCCAGTAAGGACAATGTCGTCAACATACACAAGGAGATAGCAAGTGATATTATTGAGGTTGTAGACAAAGAGGGAGGGATCAGAGAGACATTTTTTAAAACCAAAGCCAAGGAGAAAGGTGGTTAGTGCAATGTACCAAGCACGCGGTGCTTGTTTAAGGCCGTAAAGGGATTTTTTAAGTTTGCAAATGTGATGAGGGTATTCCGAATTTGTGAACCCCGGAGGTTGTATCATAAAAACATCTTCATGAAGGGTTCCATGAAGAAACGCATTGTTTACATCTAGTTGGCGTAGAGACCATCCTTTTGAAAGAGCAATGGTGAGTACTATGCGAATGGTGACGGGTTTAGTAACAGGGCTAAATGTTTCATAATAGTCTTTTCCATATTGTTGGTGGAACCCTTTAGCAACGAGACGTGCTTTGAATTTGTCAATAGTGCCATCGGGTTTGCGTTTAATTCGGAAAACCCATTTGCAACCAATAGGAGTTTGGTTTGTGTAAGGTACAAGTTCCCATGTGTTGTTATGAATGAGTGCATTGTACTCAAGATCCATGGCGTGGCGCCAATCCGGATGTTTCAAGGCTTGAGTATAGGTGGACGGTTCAAGAGATATGGGTAGAGGATGAATGGTGGTGGAGTTAACAAAACTGGAGTTGTAGTATTTGGTATTGGGTTTTTTTTGTCTGCGAGTTGTTTGAGGATGGTGGCTGGACGGGTTCGTAGTGGAATCTGGTTGGTTGGTTTGGGAGTTGGGTGAGGTAGTTGGAGTAGATGGGTTGGAACTGGTTGGTGGAGTGGTCAGGTCGTCGGGCTGGGTTATTGGGCCGGTGGGAGATATGATGGGAGTTGAGTCGTTGGGTTGTAAAGGAGTGTGGGCTGGGCTGGGTATAGGTGGGTTGGCAGTGGGTTGGGTATCGGGTGTGGCGGGCAGTTGGGTAGGGTGTGGATGTTGTGTGGTGGGTTGAGTATTGTGAGGTTGTGGTTGAGGGGGGTTGATGTTGTTAGGAGAGGGAGGCAGTGGTGAGGAAATGGGAGCCGAGGGTTGAGGTGTTAGGAAAGTGTCGAATGACACATGTTTGGGGTTGGAATTTGTGGTTTGAGACGGAAAGATGTGGGAGACGAATTGGACATGGCGAGAGTGGTAGAGTTTGTGAGTAAGAGGGTCATAGCATTTGAATGCTGACTTAGAGGAGGAGTACCCATGAAAAATGCACGCTATGGACCGTGCCTGCAATTTGGAAGTGGCATATGGTCGTAGCCACGGGTAGCAAAGGCAACCAAACGGTTGAAGTTTGGAATAACTAGGAGCGGTTTTGAACAACATATCATAGGGTGATTTGTTGTGAAGGATGGGTGTAGGCAAACGATTTATGAGGTGAGTAGCGGTTTGAAAAGCATGGGACCAAAAGTGTTGTGGTAAGTGAGAATAGTGAAGTAATGCAAGGCCGGTTTCAACGACGTGTCGATGACGTCGTTCGGCAATACCGTTTTGTTCCGGTGTGTGAGGTGGTGTCGTGTAATGGGAAATGCCTTGAGAGGCAAGATATGGTGAGAGACCCACATATTCACCCCCATTATCAGTAAATTGCGCAACAATGTTGGTTTTAAAAAAGTTTTCAACAAGTGATTTAAATTGTGGAAACAGAATTTTGACGTCGGATTTGCGTTTAATCGGGTATAGCCAAATGTATTTGGAAAAGTAGTCAACAAAAATGACATAGTATTTAAAGCCATCGATGGATGTTTTTACGGGACCCCATACGTCCGAGTAGATAAGTTGTAATGGTTGATTTGCAACAAAAGAATTTTTGCCAAAAGGTAGTTTGTGGCTTTTATTCAAGGAACACGAAGTACAATGAAACGACTCATGAGTCACTTTATTACAATGAAGTCCTAATCTGGAGATTAAAGACTTAAACACTTGAAGCGATGGATGTCCAAGTATGTGGTGCCACATGAGAAGAGAGTTTGTTTGTGTGGTGTTGACTTGAGGAGATAAGGAGATTGGTCCATAGTAGACATCATTGATGTTCACTCCCCGCATGAGACGCGCCCCCGTGCGTAGATCCTTGACAAAAAAATGATATGGAAAAAATTCAACCGAAACACGATTAGTACGGCAAACTTTGGCAACAGAGATAAGATTATTTCGAAGATTAGGAGCAATTAAAATGTTATTTAAACGAAGTGGACGTGAGTTTGTAGGAATGGTTGTATGAGCAATATGAGTTATAGGAAGAGATTTACCATCACCTAGCACGATCTCATCGGGTCCTCCATATTCAGAGAGAACGGGAAACTGTTGTTGGTTGTTTGCGGTATTGTTGGAAGCACCGGTGTCCCACATCCAAGATGGGGTTGATGCCGTGGGGTGAGGTGTTGTATAGTTGACCACCGGAGCATTGTTGCTTTGAGGAGAGACATTGTGTTCGCGTAGGAAGCGGCTGAGTTTGCGACAATCTTTGGTGTCATGCCCGGGAATGTTACAATAGTAGCAATGGGTGTTATTGTTGCGGGTTGGGCGAGTGTTAGTATTGGAGGTGCGAGATGGCCATTGGTTTCGGGTCGTGGGTGGATTTGGGTTGCGGGTTGGGCGATTTTCAGTGATAGTGTTTTGTCGGTTGTGATGTGTTCGTGGGGTAGTTCGGTGAGTGTAGTTCACGGTGGTGAGAAGGGGTTCGGAGAGAGTGTCTTTTAGGGTGCGTTCATGGTCTAGGAGTTTTTCAAAGAGGTCGGCAAAGGAAATTGTGGTGTCACGGGTTCGAAAAGAGGCAACCAAGTTGGAGTAATCATCGCCTAGTTGGTTCATAATATGAACAACAAGATCTTCCTTGGACATAGGACTTTGAGCAATAGCAAGTTCGTCAAAAATAGATTTCATTTCATGTAAGTAATCAGAAATAGAACGATTTCCTTTTGGGTTTTTGGCCAACCGGGATTTGAGAGAAATGATGCGAGAGCGTGAGCGACTCGCATAGCTTGAGTTTAAGAGTTCCCAAGCTTTGCGGGCTGTTTTGGCCGATGAGACAATAGGTTGGATTTGGTCTGAGCAACTACCAAGAAGGGCACTTATGATCATTTGATCTTGGCGAAACCAATGGAGGTATTCCGGGTTGGGTTTGGTGGTTTGGCCATTCGGAATGGTTTCGGCAGGAACATTTTCGGGACCAATGATGTGGTGATCGAGTTCAAGACCAATGAGGGTAGCGGAAACTTGGGTGCGCCATGAGGGAAAGTTTTGGGAAGTGAGTTTGATGGGGAAGTGTGTGGCGGCAGTAATTTGGACGATTGGTTGTGCCATGGTGGGTGAAGTCGGACAAAAATTGTCGGGCAGGTTTGAATCGATGATGGCTCAAGGGAGCTTTTAGGCTCTTGATACCATATAGAGATATGATTATGAATTGAATCGATATTACTTTTCTCATTGTTTACAATACAATATATAGTGGTACAGTAATAAATACAATGATTACAAAATAATTACAAAGCCTTGATTCTAGGCGAGAATTATGCAGAGGCAAATCATCTTGATTGACTGATTAAATAGAGAATAATATTCAATTAATGATGACTTAATTTGTGGTGTTGATAAGTAGTCGGTACTTAATCGAATGGAATATGTAGAGACCGATAAGTTAACTACGAGTTCAGTTAATATTTATGAAAATATGCTCAGAAGTCTGGTTTCCCTTTTAAAACGTTCCACAAGGACCATAGTTTTCTTTTATTTCATTGATGTCCATAGAGCAATAAAAGGTCCTTGGTTTCCCTTCTAAAACCTTCCACAAGCTAGGACCATAGTTTTCTTTTATTTCTTAGATGTCTCATGAGGATCAAAAGTCGCAATAGTGACCTTTTGTGAGTGAATCTGTCACGAAATCCCGATAACAGCTGCAGGCCTTTATGCCCATGACAATTTATGCCTTGTTGCCATTATACTATCATGTTAACCTAATACTTTTGGGGGGATTGTTTGTTGGACTTATAAAGTCAAGTATATTGGTTCTGCTATTGTATATGTGTGTTTGGTTTTATGGCTTCTGATTGGTGGCTGTTTCTATATTGGTTGTTTTGTCACATGAATTTGAGGCAGGCAGTAAAAATTTATCTTGAATTTGTCCTTTGTATGGCTTGGTTTTTGCTTTTAGAGTAAATTGGGTAAATCATCCCTGAACTTTGGACAAATTGCATGTTTCGTCCCAACAATTTCAAAAGTGAAGAAATCGTCCATGTGGGAAACCTTTGAGAAAAATTTTGTCCCTGGTTGGGATGAAACATGCAATTTGACCAAAGTTGAGGGACGATTTATGCAATTTACTGCGGAGTATTGTTTTTAATAAGTGGGTTTGTGTGAGTTTGGGTGTATTTTGGTATATCCATAGTATAGTTTATGTGCTTTGAGTTTACTATTTTTATGTAGGGGACTGGGAGGACGAAGATTATGAAGATTACGTTGAGGCTCAAGATGATGTGTAGCTAAAGTTTGGATGCTTGATATATTGGTAAAAGTATATTCGCCACATAGGGATTCTACAATTGTTGTAAAACAACTTTTTCCTTCTTTTCTTTTGTACCATTATTGTTGAAAACATATATGCAATGAAGATTTTCCTGTAGCATTATTGTTGAAAACATATGCACAACACATGTATATATCACACATCTACTTATTATGTATGTTGTTGCCATCACATTCGTCCATTGATTTTGTTTCTGCTAATTGTTTGTTCCTTGTTACTACTTTATGAAACTGTATATCCATGTTTTGAACATCTGATAATTGCACTTAGGAAACTTAATAAGAAACAGTGTTTGGCGACCATTTTTGAAAAATAGTGTTTAGCTACGAGGGTTTAGCATTTGAATTTTGTTTAAACACTCCTATTGGAAACACGCTAAGTAGATGTCTTTAGCTTTTATGTCAATCTACATTTTATAATTACTCTTGCAACTATGATATACAATATATGTGTAGTCTTCCATATCCCAAGTCTTTTTAGAAGTCTCCTGTGATCGATCATACATGGAAAATAGTTACTCCTATCAATCAAATTATCTTGGCCAAGCTGGGAAGGAATATGTGGATAATAGACCATAGGTTGCATAATTAGCGTTCAAACCCTATCCCAAGTCTTCTTAAAAGTCTTCGGTGATTATAGACAACAGGTGATGCTAGTCGTGCAACTTGGGTTGCATGATTCTTAATGTCACAATGAAATTTAAATGTCGTCTTCCCAATCTCAAATCTTCTTTAAAGTCTTCTCTGAGTATAAATACAAACTAGTTATTATCAGTCAAAGTTATAATGCACTATAAGTCTAGTCTTCCCACTTCCAAGTTTGTACATGCTTCTCTTGTTATTTGTTTATGTAGTGTTATTGTAATGTTTACATATAAAACTGAATATATGTCTTCTGTTATGTAGTGTTGATGTATAAAACTAAATAACCCTTTTTTTCTTTTTAATGAGGTTCATGTACTGTTGGCACGAAGTCAGTTGCAAGGGTAACTAAATGATATGCTCTTTTGTCGGAATGATACTGTTAATACTAGTAATGATAGCGTCTTTTAGATATGTAGAGGTTATTAATTTTTGACTAAAGACGTCCATAAAGGAATAAAAGGTATGGTCAGTAGTCGGTACTTAATCGAATGGAATATGTAGAGACCGATAAGTTAACTACGAGTTCAGTTAATATTTATGAAAATATGCTCAGTAGTCTGGTTTCCCTTTTAAAACGTTCCACAAGGACCATAGTTTTCTTTTATTTCATTGATGTCCATAGAGCAATAAAAGGTCCTTGGTTTCCCTTCTAAAACCTTCCACAAGCTAGGACCATAGTTTTCTTTTATTTCTTAGATGTCTCATGAGGATCAAAAGTCGCAATAGTGACCTTTTGTGAGTGAATCTGTCACGAAATCCCGATAACAGCTGCAGGCCTTTATGCCCATGACAATTTATGCCTTGTTGCCATTATACTATGATGTTAACCTAATACTTTTGGGGGGATTGTTTGTTGGACTTATAAAGTCAAGTATATTGGTTCTGCTATTGTATATGTGTGTTTGGTTTTATGGCTTCTGATTGGTGGCTGTTTCTATATTGGTTGTTTTGTCACATGAATTTGAGGCAGGCAGTAAAAATTTATCTTGAATTTGTCCTTTGTATGGCTTGGTTTTTGCTTTTAGAGTAAATTGCGTAAATCATCCCTGAACTTTGGACAAATTGCATGTTTCGTCCCAACAATTTCAAAAGTGAAGAAATCGTCCATGTGGGAAACCTTTGAGAAAAATTTTGTCCCTGGTTGGGATGAAACATGCAATTTGACCAAAGTTGAGGGACGATTTATGCAATTTACTGCAGAGTATTGTTTTTAATAAGTGGGTTTGTGTGAGTTTGGGTGTATTTTGGTATATCCATAGTATAGTTTATGTGCTTTGAGTTTACTATTTTTATGTAGGGGACTGGGAGGACGAAGATTATGAAGATTACGTTGAGGCTCAAGATGATGTGTAGCTAAAGTTTGGATGCTTGATATATTGGTAAAAGTATATTCGCCACATAGGGATTCTACAATTGTTGTAAAACAACTTTTTCCTTCTTTTCTTTTGTACCATTATTGTTGAAAACATATATGCAATGAAGATTTTCCTGTAGCATTATTGTTGAAAACATATGCACAACACATGTATATATCACACATCTACTTATTATGTATGTTGTTGCCATCACATTCGTCCATTGATTTTGTTTCTGCTAATTGTTTGTTCCTTGTTACTACTTTATGAAACTGTATATCCATGTTTTGAACATCTGATAATTGCACTTAGGAAACTTAATAAGAAACAGTGTTTGGCGACCGTTTTTGAAAAATAGTGTTTAGCCACGAGGGTTTAGCATTTGAATTTTGTTTAAACACTCCTATTGGAAACACGCTAAGTAGATGTCTTTAGCTTTTATGTCAATCTACATTTTATAATTACTCTTGCAACTATGATATACAATATATGTGTAGTCTTCCATATCCCAAGTCTTTTTAGAAGTCTCCTGTGATCGATCATACATGGAAAATAGTTACTCCTATCAATCAAATTGTCTTGGCCAAGCTGGGAAGGAATATGTGGATAATAGACCATAGGTTGCATAATTAGCGTTCAAACCCTATCCCAAGTCTTCTTAAAAGTCTTCGGTGATTATAGACCACAGGTGATGCTAGTCGTGCAACTTGGGTTGCATGATTCTTAATGTCACAATGAAATTTAAATGTCGTCTTCCCAATCTCAAATCTTCTTTAAAGTCTTCTCTGAGTATAAATACAAACTAGTTATTATCAATCAAAGTTATAATGCACTATAAGTCTAGTCTTCCCACTTCCAAGTTTGTATATGCTTCTCTTGTGTAGTATTTGTTTATGTAGTGTTATTGTAATGTTTACATATAAAACTGAATATATGTCTTCTGTTATGTAGTGTTGATGTATAAAACTAAATAACCCTTTTTTTCTTTTTAATGAGGTTCATGTACTGTTGGCACAAAGTCAGTTGCAAGGGTAACTAAATGATTTGCTCTTTTGTCGGAATGGTACTGTTAATACTAGTAATGATAGCGTCTTTTAGATATGTAGAGGTTATTAATTTTTGACTAAAGACGTCCATAAAGGAATAAAAGGTATGGTCAGTAGTCGGTACTTAATCGAATGGAATATGTAGAGACCGATAAGTTAACTACGAGTTCGGTTAATATTTATGAAAATATGCTCAGTAGTCTGGTTTCCCTTTTAAAACGTTCCACAAGGACCATAGTTTTCTTTTATTTCATTGATGTCCATAGAGCAATAAAAGGTCCTTGGTTTCCCTTCTAAAACCTTCCACAAGCTAGGACCATAGTTTTCTTTTATTTCTTAGATGTCTCATGAGGATCAAAAGTCGCAATAGTGACCTTTTGTGAGTGAATCTGTCACGAAATCCCGATAACAGCTGCAGGCCTTTATGCCCATGACAATTTATGCCTTGTTGCCATTATACTATGATGTTAACCTAATACTTTTGGGGGGATTGTTTGTTGGACTTATAAAGTCAAGTATATTGGTTCTGCTATTGTATATGTGTGTTTGGTTTTATGGCTTCTGATTGGTGGCTGTTTCTATATTGGTTGTTTTGTCACATGAATTTGAGGCAGGCAGTAAAAATTTATCTTGAATTTGTCCTTTGTATGGCTTGGTTTTTGCTTTTAGAGTAAATTGCGTAAATCATCCCTGAACTTTGGATAAATTGCATGTTTCGTCCCAACAATTTCAAAAGTGAAGAAATCGTCCATGTGGGAAACCTTTGAGAAAAATTTTGTCCCTGGTTCGGATGAAACATGCAATTTGACCAAAGTTGAGGGACGATTTATGCAATTTACTGCGGAGTATTGTTTTTAATAAGTGGGTTTGTGTGAGTTTGGGTGTATTTTGGTATATCCATAGTATAGTTTATGTGCTTTGAGTTTACTATTTTTATGTAGGGGACTGGGAGGACGAAGATTATGAAGATTACGTTGAGGCTCAAGATGATGTGTAGCTAAAGTTTGGATGCTTGATATATTGGTAAAAGTATATTCGCCACATAGGGATTCTACAATTGTTGTAAAACAACTTTTTCCTTCTTTTCTTTTGTACCATTATTGTTGAGAACATATATGCAATGAAGATTTTCCTGTAGCATTATTGTTGAAAACATATGCACGACACATGTATATATCACACATCTACTTATTATGTATGTTGTTGCCATCACATTCGTCCATTGATCTTGTTTCTGCTAATTGTTTGTTCCTTGTTACTACTTTATGAAACTGTATATCCATGTTTTGAACATCTGATAATTGCACTTAGGAAACTTAATAAGAAACAGTGTTTGGCGACCGTTTTTGAAAAATAGTGTTTAGCCACGAGGGTTTAGCATTTGAATTTTGTTTAAACACTCCTATTGGAAACACACTAAGTAGATGTCTTTAGCTTTTATGTCAATCTACATTTTATAATTACTCTTGCAACTATGATATACAATATATGTGTAGTCTTCCATATCCCAAGTCTTTTTAGAAGTCTCCTGTGATCGATCATACATGGAAAATAGTTACTCCTATCAATCAAATTGTCTTGGCCAAGCTGGGAAGGAATATGTGGATAATAGACCACAGGTGATGCTAGTCGTGCAACTTGGGTTGCATGATTCTTAATGTCACAATGAAATTTAAATGTCGTCTTCCCAATCTCAAGTCTTCTCTTAGTATACATACAAACTAGTTATTATCAATCAAATATTGTTTTGCTCAAGCTGATAAGAAATTTGTGGATGGCTTTCTCTTCCCAATTTGCATGTCACGGACATTAAAAATTAAATTTAGAAAATATCAGTCTCTTCGAGTTTGAAGTTTGTACTAGATAAGTGTCTCAACTCTCAACAGCAAAGTATGATAAAAGAATTTATGATTTTCTTATTTATACTAAACTTTTTGTTATTATAATCTATTCATCTTATTTGCTAATATTGGTCAGTCCTATATATAAACGATTGTATAGGTGTCTTTATCGCCAATTAATAATTGCTATAAAAACTATATTCTCAATGAAAAGTCTTGGTTAAGATGATAAGGAATTTGTGGAAGCCATTCATTTCACGAGTTGCATGTCACGTACGTTAACATGCAAAACTAATTAAGTATAAAAAGTCAATAATTGTTCTCACAATTTTAAGTAAAAACTAAGTATTAAAAGCCAATACTTGTTCTCAAATGGATAGACTCAAATAAATATGTTTAACTGAACGTGTCATTATTTTGTTTCATTACATACAAAACTTGCCATCATTACTATACTTGACTTAAAAAGCTACAAAGGACCTAAGTTATCGTTATAAAGGACTCTGTACTAAAAAAGGACATAAATACTGAAAAGAATGTATATCAGCTTATTAACACCTCTTCTAATTATAAATTTAGACAACTCCACGATTTCTCCATGAAATTCAGGCATTAGACATTATGTTCGCCTAGCTAATTTCCAACAAAATGAGTAGTAGTAGGAAGCAAAAGGCTGGTATAGAACTTGAAATCAGAAACAAAAGTTTGGTATCACAAGTCAAAAGCACAAAACGGCCCAGATTAAAACACAGAGTAAGTTTAATATGTTGGTTCCGGGGTTCTAGAATAATGGCTAATCTATATGTATAAACTAACACTTGGTAAACCGGACTACAACTTATTTCTTTGAGTCGAGTGCTCTATATCCTTAAAGCAATTTCGCCCCCACCGTTTCAATAGAACACGTGTGCTTAGGGTTATTGGCGAATCACTTCCCAAGATAAAACAAAGCAACGGGCAGTGCTCCTTATCAACAATGAACGGTAGGTGATAAGCCGATTGAACTACTGAGTTTCAAGATTTTCAGGACACTATCAAAGTCGTTCCTCAAGTAACGAAGACGATAGCAATCTGGTGTGATAAGAGAAGGTTTTGGTGTGTTAAATTATGTGTTTTTTCTTACCAAATATGACAGAAATCTCGTTGTATATATAGGCCAAATGGTGGCAGTTCGTAACAGTCACAATGGTTCACCAAAAAGAGTTAGTAGCGACGACTTAGCGACATAAAAACGGTCGCTAACTGATACAACTTTAAACAGTCTCGATGGTTCAGTCAGAGACACCATTTGAGACACCATTTCAACCGAATTAACCACCACCTTTATGAATAGGTGTGTCTTTACAATAGTGATGGTTCATTAGCAATGGTTTTGTGACCGAAAAACGTTCGCTAATAGCCATTTCGTGGGTCAAATATCAAAACACAACAAAACTCCTAAGACTCAAACTCAAAATGATTTCAAAGTTTGAGTATGTACCTAGTCGATGAAATTCCACATGGGTTTGTATTCTAAATGCTGTGTGAGGAAAGGATCCATAAGGCAAAGAATAAATAGGCAAATAATTGAATTGGAAATAGGCAAGCTCCACAAAACTCCTGTTGATTTTGATTTTGTATCATATTATTGTTTCAAGACTGTACCTCAG
This sequence comes from Artemisia argyi, assembly GCA_030686995.1. Classification (NCBI taxonomy): domain Eukaryota; kingdom Viridiplantae; phylum Streptophyta; class Magnoliopsida; order Asterales; family Asteraceae; genus Artemisia; species Artemisia argyi. Next base: position 198,460,726 of record CM060683.1, on the reverse strand, counting down.
ATATCCAAAGTCCAACTTTTTATGTGTTGTTTAAACCTCCATTAGCATAAGATTTGTCGCTCAAGGTTTAACCTGGAAGTTAATCTTATTTCATTGTTATTTTGAATCTAATCAAGCTGGCAAAAAACAGTTTTTTTTTTTTTTTTTTTTTTTTTTTTTTTTTTTTTTTTTTTTGTCCAAACTGTTTTAAATGTAAAAGTTCAACCTTCAAATAAGTTATCCTATCTTATAAGTTCGCATTCCTTCGGGCGCCACCAAGGATTTATGCTAAAAGAATAGTTAACAAATTGAATTATTGTATAAAGTATTTCATTGAGACATTTTATCAAACAGTTTATGTGCAAATTACAACTGAATGTTTGAACCAGAGAAAATAAGACTTGCATAGAATGTTTTAATAGATTTGATATAAAACGAAACATGAACAAAAACCCCACTAAATGTGTTAAATTTATTAAAACATTACCTGATCGGTTGAGGTTTTTCAGTCACGCCTTTAATCAAACACAAAACAGCTTAGTTAAACAATTGCTTCTAAGTAAACAAAACAGCTTATACATACAAAATAGTTTAGAGTTTCAAAATATGAAAATTTTCCATATTCTTCATTAAATACGTTAATTCTTTCCTCATAAAATGTTTAGAGTTTTGAGTGTTATTCGATTATACATGGAAAATAGTTATTAATGTGATAAGCTTCCCTATCCCAAGTCCTGGTCAAGCTGAGAAGGAATGTGTGGATGATAGACCATAGGTTGAATAATTAATGCGATAAGCTTCCATATCCCAAGCCTTCTTAAAAGTCTTGGTCTAGATGATAAGAAATTTGTGGAAGCCATTCATTTCACCATTTGCATGTCTCGTACGTTAACATGCAAAAACTAAGTATAAAAAGCCAATGCTTGTTCTTATAATTGTAAGTAAACTTTCAAATATGAAGTCACCACAAGCAATAATCCACTTATCATCTTCCTCTCTTATTTCTTTTCTCTTTTTCGGTCTCGCGATAACATGTCTCACTTCCGCCACTGTCTCTGCTTCATATGGTGGTAATGAGACTGATTATCACCCATTGTTGTCATTTAAGTCAAAGATCACCCATGATCCATACAAAGTTCTAACCTCGTGGAACCATTCCTTTCATTTCTGTGACTGGAGTGGTATTTCATGTGGAAAGCGACACAAACGAGTGACTGTTTTACGACTGGTTTCGCAAGGCTTAGAAGGCTCGTTGCCTCCTCATGTAGGAAACCTCAGCTTCCTCCGTATGATTTCTCTCTGGAACAACAGCTTTCAAGGAACTATTCCTCATGAACTTGGTCGTCTATCTAGGCTACGCCATCTTTATCTTAGCAGAAACAAATTCAGTGGAGTCATTCCAACAAACTTGTCTCGTTGTTCTAACCTCGAAGACCTTTGGCTCGATCAAAATGAGCTAGCCGGAAGCATACCCAAGGAGATGAGTTTACTCTCGAAACTTGTTGTTCTTTCTATTGGGGACAACAGCTTAGAAGGCTCGTTGTCTCCTCATGTAGGAAACCTCAGCTTCCTCCGCGAGCTTTATCTCAGGAAAAACAGCTTTCAAGGAACCATTCCTCATGAACTCGGTCGGCTATCTAGGCTACGTGGTCTTTATCTTAGTATAAACAAATTCAGTGGAGTCATTCCAACAAACTTGTCTCGTTGTTCTAACCTTGAAGACCTTTGGCTCTATCAAAATGAGTTAACTGGAAGCATACCCAAGGAGATGAGTTTACTCTCGAAACTTTCTCGTCTTGTAATTCAAGACAATAAGTTAACAAGTGGAATCCCACCTTTCTTTGGGAATATTACATCAATGGAAATATTCTCTGCTACAGAGAACCCGTTGGGTGGGAGCATTCCAGATACCTTGGGTCATTGGAAAATCTTGACGGAATTTTATTGTTACGACTGCAACTTATATGGTAGCATTCCTCATTCCATTTTCAACCTCTCACTCCTAGTAAATTTTTCCTTAGCTGTTAATCACCTCACTGGTAATCTTCCTTCAGAAATTGGTAATCAGCTCCCAAACCTTGAGGGTCTTCAGTTATGGGGTAACGAACTGACTGGAGTTCTTCCACCTTCTCTTTCTAATTGTTCTAAATTAAGATATCTTGAAATGAGTAACAACAGTTTTAGTGGTAAGTTGAAAATCGACTTTTCAAAATTAAGAGATATTAATATAATTAGATTAAATAATATTAACTTCCATGGACGTGGAGAAGCTGACGACATGAGGTTTATCGATTTTTTGAAAAACTGCACCAAATTAGTAAATTTGGAACTTTATAATTGCAACCTTATAGGAGTGCTTCCCATATCAATAGGTAATCTCTCTAATCAACTCAGCTCTCTATATTTAGGAGGTAATCAATTATTTGGAAGCCTACCTTCAAGTATAGGTAGTCTAGTTGGTTTGACCACTTTATTTTTACAAAATAATAGATTCAAAGGAAACATCCCCACTAGCGTTGGTAAACTACAAAAGCTACAAGCTCTTGATCTAGCTAGCAATTCATTTTCAGGGCCTATCCCTGATGCCATTGGGAACTTATCACTGTTGACACTACTTTATTTATATTCCAACAAATTAGAAGGCCATATTCCACCAAGCCTTGGGAATTGTAAAGAACTTAATGTCTTACGCCTTGCAGACAATAGACTTAGTGGCAAAATACCCAAGCAACTTTTTCAACTTCCATCACTAACTATTGGCTTAGATCTTTCTCAAAACAACCTGTATGGTTCAATTCCATCAGAGATTAAAGACCTCAAGATGATGAACATTCTTGATTTATCTCACAATAATTTATTAGGCACCATTACTAGTAGCCTTGGTGAGTGCATTAGCCTTACATGGTTAAACCTTGGTGGAAACAGATTTCAAGGTTTAATACCATCTTCATTCAGTTCCTTGGGAGGATTGGGAGTACTCGACATTTCTGAAAACAATTTATCAGGTAGAATCCCAAAATTTTTAGGCAAATGGAAATCCTTAGAGTATTTGAACCTATCCTTTAATGATTTTGAGGGTGAAGTACCAGTTGTAGGGGTGTTTGCAAATGCAAGTGCATTTTCGGTTTCGGGGAACAATAGGCTTTGTGGTGGTTTGGTTACACTTGAGTTACCCGAGTGCAAGGAGATGGGTAGTAAGAAAAAAAGGTTTCCCTTGTTCATATTAGTCATTGTGATTGCACCGACGTTGCTCATCGTATTATGTTGTGTGTATCTTTTGTGTAAGAAGAAACGCAATAGTCAACCGTCTCAATCTTCAGGGAATGAAAGGTTCTTGAAAGTTTCATACAATCAGCTACTCAAGGCTACTGATGGGTTCTCTACAGCAAATTTGATTGGTGAGGGTGGGCACAGCTCTGTTTATAAGGGGATCCTCGATTCTAATGATGACAAATCTGTTGCAGTTAAAGTTCTACATCTTCAAAGTCGAGGAGCGCGCAAAAGCTTTATAGCAGAATGTGAAGCATGGCGTAATATTAGACACCGTAATCTGTTGAAGATAATAACTTCATGTTCGAGTACTGATTTCCATGGAAATGATTTTAAAGCTCTAGTTTACGAGTTTATGCCCAATGGAAGTGTACATGATTGGCTTCATTCAAGCGCATATACATCGAAACTGAACCTTCTTCAAAGAATAAATATTCTTAGAGATGTTGCCACTGCACTCGATTATCTTCACAATCGCTGCCAAACAACGATTGTTCACGGTGACTTGAAGCCAAGTAACATTCTACTTGATGATGATATGGTGGCTCATGTTGGAGACTTTGGTTTAGCTCGAGTACTTGATACATACTTAAACCAAAACAACTCGTCCGGTGTTAAAGGAACAATTGGTTATGCACCACCAGGTAATTCCACTTTTATTCCAAGATGCCTATATTTATTTCCAGGCTAAATTTGTAAATTAATTAATTGTTATTCATTTGTAGAGTATGGTATCGGGAGCGAGATGAAAAGTTGTGGGGACATCTACAGTTTTGGAATATTATTACTAGAGGTGATGACTGGGAAAAAGCCGACAGACGGCATGTTTAACGATGGTCTTAGCCTTCATAAATTTGCTTACATGGCATTACTAGATCAAGTAATCGATGTTATTGATAATGATGCAATTGTGTTGCAAAGTACAGAAGCGAATGCAATGAAAGTGGAAGAATGTTTGGCTGCAACTATCAAGATTGGAGTATCGTGCTCTGTAGATTCCCCACCAAAACGGATGAAAATAGAAATTGTTGTCAATGAGTTGCAGCGTATTCTGGATGTGCTTCAAAATATATAAGGTACTCTCTTCTCCCTATTTGTAAAATCTGATTTTACATGAGTTTGTTAACAAATCATCGCTAACTTAGTTTTATTTTCGAACTCTTTCAGGTCTAATACAAAGCTTTCTAGGTGAAATTTGAAAGTAACTGCAACAAGGAGCGGTGCATGTCTTAGACTCTTAGTTATATAAAAGTTACTTTGTCAAATATGTTTGAAAGTGTGTTTTAATTTTCTTGTTGCATAAGTACTGTAAGAGACGTAAGAGTGTAATTACATTCCTGATGACTTATCATGTGTCGAACATGTTCATGATTAAGTTTGTTGGTTACATCATTGGATAAAAACTAAGCAAAAGAGTTGGGATAACCTTTGGCAGGACATACTATATAATATTGAATCCTTTTATGGCTCTATATGTTTGCTTTGTTGCTTCAAGTACACTTTATTTTATTTTTTATTGGTTTTTTTATGTCATCTGTCAAACATGTACTTGGACATTTTGGGTTTTTGTTAGACGTTTGTGTTTAAACTGTTTTTGTAAACAATGTTCAAGTAGAACTTGTTAGAGTTTGACAATCAAAGTACATATATTGCGGAAGCTAGGATCAAGTAATAACACGTATAAAGATTAACTAAAACATAAATAGAAAACATACCCGATGCACTTCAAATAAACCTTGATTCTTGTACAATTAGATCAATGATAAACCCCTTACCGTTTTGTTTATCGATCTCTTGATAATTACTAAAGTAAGTAATTACCTCGTTCTTGTACACACAAACTACCAACGAATAAAGGTTTGATGCAAGTAAACAAAACACTTAATTTGCTTATGAAAATTTCGATCCTAAAACCCTTATGGGAGTGAGGATCGATCGACCAAGAGAAGAAACAAGGAGAAGAAAACTTTAGGGTTTTGTGTGTGTGCACAAGAGATGTGAAACCCTAATCCTTGGCCTTGTATATATACTAGGTGATTCCTTGGAGCACAAGCAAGGGTGGATCGACCCATGGTGTGGGCTTCGACCGGCCTAGGCACCCTTGGGGTGTTTCTAGATCCTTCTTGACTCCCAAGTTACACTCTAGTCCTCGTTCTCTTATCCCTTAATAATAATTAATACTTACGTTTAATATTAATGATTATTTAGTCCCTTAAGTGTTTATAAATATATATATACGATACATTTAACATATATATATTTATTTACATTATTCTTGTTTGTAAAGTGTGCAATCCCGAGGTCTCGGGTTCGATACTAGACATTTACTAATTAATATTTATACGTAACTTTTAACAGCTCCCACTCGTATATCTATTAATAGTAAAATGACAATGGTTAGCGTCTTGCAACACTCCAATGCCCCTAGTTCGACCTGAGCTAGGTTTCCTGGAAAACCTTTAATGATTCATCATTATTATTATCCTTTCGCCTCTAATACTACATTAATAAAGATGTGAGGTTCTTTATTAAATTCTGTTTCTCGTCTCTTTATGATTGAACAAAATTACCAAAACATCTGAACGTATTCCAGATAGACTTTGGGCGTGGCCACGCAAACATTTTGTCAACCCTACGAGGGGCCCAGCAGTATTAAACTTCTGAACAAATCAGAAGGAGCGAATTCTCTCTTGACTACAAGAATAACCCATGAACTTTGCAACATTCTGAAAACAACCCTTATGACTTCCAATTACGGTAAGCGGTAGATTGCTCCACAAAATGCACTACATCCATGACACTTATCTGGTATCTCAAGTCTGAGGATAACTATTAAATATGATTCTCACAATAAATTTAAATCATATTGTTGGGATAAGTCCAATACTCAATTCATTGAATATCATGTGAAATTGGTATGACTACGCATCAATATACTTTCAAGTATATCCTAAACCAATACTCAAAATTGTCTTAGTTTAATGATATTCCCATATCATTAATCGACAACGGACTATTTAGAATAATAAATTATTCACGGATCTTAAACATGCAAATATAGGATATATTATTAATAAGACAATGAATAAATAAACATAACCAATATTTTATTTCAGTAAATATTAATAATTGTACATTACATCCTTTATCCAAATACTAATCACAAATGGGCATGAAACTATCAGCTAATTTAAGTCCTATTCCTTCAGCATGCTTGTAAAGCTTGGTGCCAGGTAAAGGCTTTGTAAATTGATCAGCTAAGTTTTCATCTGTGTGAACTTTGAGCATTTCGATTTCACCTATCTCAACTTGTTCTCTGACATAGTGGTGCTTAATCGGGAAATGTCTGGTGCCTCTCATGATTCCAGGTTCATTGGCAAATGTAATTGCGGCTGAGTTGTCACAATACATTTTTATAGGTCGCTGAATCGAAGGCATAACCCCAAGCCCTGAAACAAACTTCCTAATCCAAACAGCTTCCATTGCAGCTTCTGAAGCAGCTATATACTCACTTTCTGTAGCAGACATCGCCAGTACACTCTGCTTTTTGCTCCTCCAATCAACAGCTCCTCCATTAATGACAAAGACATAACCCGTCTGAGACTTCGTATCATCTTTATCACCTTTCCAAGAAGCATCGCAGTAACCTGTTACATCAAGCTCTGCAGATGGAGTACCCCCATATACTAAGAACATCTCTTTAGTAGCCCTAAGGTACTTAAGAATATTCTTAACAGCAGTCCAGTGTTTTTCACCTGGGTTCTGCTGATATCGACTGGTTAAATTCTGAGCAAACGCAACATCAGGCCTTGTGCTTTTTACCGCATACATTATAGATCCCACAGCCGAAGCATAAGGGACTCTCTTCATGCGTTGCACCTCTTCGGGTGTTGAAGCACAAACTTTGTTGCTCAAGCCATGTTGCTCTTGCATCGGCAAATATCCTTTCTTGGAATTTTGCATACTGAATCTCTTCAATATTTTATCAATGTAAGCACTTTGGCTTAATCCAATTAATCGCTGAGATCTATCTCTATATATCTTGATTCCCAGAATAAATGCAGCTTCCCCTAGATCTTTCATAGAAAAACAACTTCCAAGATATTCCTTAACCTTTTGTAAACTTGGAATGTCATTCCCCATGATCAATATGTCATCGACATATAATATAAGGAAAATTACATTACTCCCACTAGCTTTGTGATATACACATGGCTCATCAAGATTTTGAGTGAATCCATACTTCTTAATTTCACTATCAAATCTTTTATTCCATTGTCGTGATGCTTGCTTTAATCCATAAATGGATCTCTTAAGCTTGCATACACGATCTGGGAATTCTGGATTTACAAACCCCTCAGGCTACGCCATATAGATGTCTTCATCTAGGCGACCATTTAAGAAGGCGGTTTTGACATCCATTTGCCAAATCTCATAGTCATAGTAAGCGGCTATGGCTATAAGAATCCTAATTGCCCTTATGTCAGCTACAGGAGAAAAGGTCTCCTCATAGTCAACACCTAAAGTTTGAGTATAGCCTTTAGCTACCAAACGGGCCTTATAGGTGTGTACAATGCCATCCATATCAGTCTTCTTCTTGTAGAGCCATTTACTCCCAACTAGCTTGGCACCCGGAGGTAGGTCTACTTCTTCCCAGACTTCATTATCTTTCATGGATTGCATTTCCCCATTCATAGCTCCCTGCCATTTTTCCTTTTCTGGACTATTCATAGCAGCTTTATAACTTGTAGGTTCATCAAGATCCCCTATCAAGTTGTCATCACACTCCATGTTTAAACATAGACGTGTAGGAGCCTTCACAGATCTTGAAGATCTGCGAACGGGAATCACTTCAACTTCTGGTGGAGGACCTAAACTTTCAGGTTCTTCAGGAAGTTGGCTAGTGTTTTCAGAAGGTGTCACATCTTCATGATCGTCTTCCAGATCATATACTCTCCCACTGAATTCTTGAGATATGAGCTCCTTTTCTAAGAAGTCTCCATACCTTGCAACAAAAACCTTGTTTTCAGCTGGGTAATAAAAGTAGTAACCCATAGTTTCCTTAGGGTAACCTACGAAGATGCACTTTACAGATCTTTGTTGGAGTTTGTCTGCTGAGTCACGTTTAACATACGCCTCACAACCCCAGACCTTTAGATAAGACAAGTTAGGAACTTTCCCAGTCCATACTTCATATGGAGTCTTATCAACCTTCTTTGTTGGAACCATATTTAAAATGCGAACTGCAGATTCCAAGGCATAATCCCAAAACGAGTAAGGAAGAGTTGTTAGATTAAACATAGATCGTATCATATCTTGCAATGTACGATTCCTTCTTTCAGATACACCATTTTGTTGTGGAGTATATGGAGAAGTAAGGTGCTGGACAATTCCCTCCTTTGCTAAGTAATCTATAAACTCTTGACTCAGGTATTCACCACCTCTATCGGATCGAAGAGCTTTAATCTTCTTTCCTAGTTGCAACTCTACTTCTGCTTTAAACACTTTGAATGTCTCAAACACCTCATGTTTATGTTTAAGTAAATAAACATAACCATAACGGCTGTAGTCATCCGTAAATGTTAAGAAGTAGCTAGCACCTCTCCTTGACACATGTCTAAGTGGTCCACACACATCTGTGTGAATAAGACCAAGTAGATCATTCGCCCTTTCAATCCTATTTTTAAAGGGTTTCTTAGTCATTTTCCCAGCAATGCAAGATTCGCATTTATCAAATGATTCATCATTGATCTTTTCTAAAAGCCCATCATGTTGCAGCTTTTTCATGCGATCTTTGCCAATGTGAGCAAGTCGACAATGCCAAAGATAAGATGAATCCAGACCTTTCTTGATTCTCTTATTGTTGATGCTATACATTGAATTATTTTTAACAAAAGCTTTATCATTATCATTCATATCAATTTCAAAGACACCATTCACAGCAATAGCATTAAAATAAAAAACACCATTTAAAGAAACCGAAATTCCATTGCTAGAAATAGTATGCTCAAAACCAAGGTTCAACAAACATGAAAATGAAATTACACCTCTAACAATTGACGGTGCATAATGACAATTATTTAAAGATAGTACTAAGCCCGAAGGCAACACTAAATCATAAACTCCTATAGCTTCAACTCCTGCATGCGCTCCGTTACCAACGTGCAAGAATTGTTGTCCATAGGCCAGCTTTCTCTCAACTCTAAACCCCTGCAAGGTATTGCAAATATGAATGCCACATCCCGTATCATATACCCATGAATTCAATTTAGGAGTAAGAGTGAATAATTCAATCATAAAGAACGCACCTGATGAACTGGGGTTACCAGCTTCATTCCCCTGCTTCTTGAGTCGCAAGTCATGAATATAGAGAGGACAATTGCGCTTCCAATGGCCCTTTTCATGACAATGGTGACATGCCTGATCCTTCTTGTTTGGTGGATTCACCTTTTTCTGCTTAGGCTGATGTTGCTTCATCTTGGGTTCAGGTTGATAGGCCATGACCTGCTTGCCTTTGTTAACCTTCCCTTTGCCTTTGTTCACATGCGATTTCTTCTGGATTCTCCCACCATGAATTGCCAACACTTGCGGGGTAGGATTCTTGACCTTGGCTGGTAGACTTTTCTCATACTCAATAAGCAATGCGAGTAATTCAGATACTGTCTTCCCCGAGCAGTGCATATTGAAGTTCTGCACAAAACCAGCAAAGTCCTTGTTAAGGGACCTGTTGATCAAGTGCACTTGCACATTGTCAGGGTAACCAAATCCAATTCTGTGAAGCTGATCAAAAGATTCCTTCATCTCAGTCACATAATCTTCAACTGGTTTACCATCACCATGCTTGCAGTTATGTAGCTTGTCCAATTCATCATACAATTCAACTGCTGGTGGTTTCTCATAAGATTGCCTAAGAACATCAAGCATATCTTTTGGGAAAAAGTACTCAAACTTCTTTTGCAATTGAGCACTCATGCTAGTGAGCATTAAACAAGCAACCTCATTAAACTTAGCATGTTCCACCCTCCATGCCGCCTTGACTGCTTCTGGTTCAGAAGCAGCAGGCTCAGCTGGGCATTCTTCGGTCAAATAGTCCATTTTACCGGTCGACCTCAAGACAATTCTAAGTGAGCGGTACCAATCATTGAAATTCTTTCCAGTCAGTTTCTCTCTCTCAAGATGACTCTTGAAAGCAGAAATCACAGATGGGGTATCGGGTTGAGCCATATCTACAGATAAAAGTTCAAACATTAGTATTTTCGATAATAAATATCTTCAAGAAAATAAAATACCCATTAGTTATATTCATATAACCACCAAAATTTTCTTGAAAACCTAGGATCTAACTTTACATAGTTCCACCACATCAGTTGATCTGCTAGTGGTGAAAGTACAAAAGATAGTAATCTGTCGAACAATAATTGGCAAACAAGATTTCCAATTCCTAGATCATTATGGGAATTACATCAAATTGATTCATCAATTTGCCTTGTAAGCATGTTTCATCCCATCTCATGCCTTAAGTTCTAGGTCTCACGCACAACTTAATTAAGTCGTCTACCTTAGAAACTGTAAAATTACAATTATGGTCTCACGCGTTAAAAGAATTTTACCTTGTTATAGTAATTTAGCCTAGGTCTCACGTTTACTAAATTAAAATTCCAAGTGTTTCTTATAGGTAGATGGCATGTAACTTAAATTATAAAGGGTATTTATTTTTGATATGTCAATCAAAATATGTACAAAGATGCATGCACTCATCTTTATAACATAAGTTTTCATAAAAACTTTTTATATCCAATTTGTGAAATTAATACACAAAGTTTTACTTGAGGTTTATGCCAAAACCCTAAGATGACTTTCTACAACATATGATTTTAAAAGTAATTCGTTTAAGACATATTCAAGATTGTGATAACCAAGGCAGACTCTAAGGCTCTTTTCTAAGCCTTCAAATCACGGTTATGAATATCATCTTAAAAGACTTAATTTTAAAAACATATTTGCACAAAACATCATTCAAGCAAAAGTTTATGGATTCAATCTCAAAATAGTAATAAAGTTTGAATTTTGCTAGTCTCGACTGGGAGCTGATTACCGTGCGAATCGGACCACGATTGTCAATAAGACCTTGCAAGATTCTTACTTTATCACTTTAGGGTTTCAAAATTATTAGTCCATATTATTTTCTTTTATGAAAATCACCCTTTTTATTGCTTACATCAAGTCAAACAATTAAGAAAACAATAAAACAAGTAATTTAAAGAAAATAAACAACTAATAATAAAACCTGAAACAATTAGCCACATGCAAACCATATTAAAAGATCCTAATAAAATCAATTCTAGGTATAATTATGCATGTAATCACCTAAGGCCTTCCCTTCTTAATGGAAGTGGAGCCACATACATTGACGAATCAATTGCGTAGGCCAAAGATAATATACACACCACATAGCATATAAATTGATTTTAATATATATGGAGTCTTCCCCAATTTTAGATCTATTTAAAACATGTGACATAAATAAACAAACAAGATCCATGACTAACATGCATGTTTCGTCACGGATTAACCTAACAATTAACCCACAGGTCCCAGGATCGAAACCTGGCTCTGATACCACTGTTAGAGTTTGACAATCAAAGTACATATATTGCGGAAGCTAGGATCAAGTAATAACACGTATAAAGATTAACTAAAACATAAATAGAAAACATACCCGATGCACTTCAAATAAACCTTGATTCTTGTACAATTAGATCAATGATAAACCCCTTACCGTTTTGTTTATCGATCTCTTGATAATTACTAAAGTAAGTAATTACCTCGTTCTTGTACACACAAACTACCAACGAATAAAGGTTTGATGCAAGTAAACAAAACACTTAATTTGCTTATGAAAATTTCGATCCTAAAACCCTTATGGGAGTGAGGATCGATCGACCAAGAGAAGAAACAAGGAGAAGAAAACTTTAGGGTTTTGTGTGTGTGCACAAGAGATGTGAAACCCTAATCCTTGGCCTTGTATATATACTAGGTGATTCCTTGGAGCACAAGCAAGGGTGGATCGACCCATGGTGTGGGCTTCGACCGGCCTAGGCACCCTTGGGGTGTTTCTAGATCCTTCTTGACTCCCAAGTTACACTCTAGTCCTCGTTCTCTTATCCCTTAATAATAATTAATACTTACGTTTAATATTAATGATTATTTAGTCCCTTAAGTGTTTATAAATATATATATACGATACATTTAACATATATATATTTATTTACATTATTCTTGTTTGTAAAGTGTGCAATCCCGAGGTCTCGGGTTCGATACTAGACATTTACTAATTAATATTTATACGTAACTTTTAACAGAACTGACCCTTGATATCTTAGTGCAAGACCATATGGTGTATCTGCATAATGAATTTTATTGAAAGTTGTAATCAGATTACACTAACTCAGAAACTTCCACAATATACTTGATTTCGAGTCAACTACATGTATCAACTAAGAAGTAAGAATGACTGGTATTGGGAGCATTAAACAACACAGGGAGTCTGACTGATATTGGGCAAAAAATGACTGAGTTCCCGTTAGACCCCCACAGCTCGCTAAACTGCCCTTAACATGTGAAGAATTTTGTTGTGTAAACAAAGTTATAATGATTGTATCTATGCTCTCAGTCCCCTCTGTATTCTTTAGTTCATAAGCCAAGAGCCCCAGACAGAAAAAAGCGAGGATGCACATGGAAAGTTTTCCGTGCCTGAACCCAATCATCTAACCTGAATCCAATCCATTTAAACGTTCACCACCTCATGTAAGTTCTTCTTAAGTTTTGGTTTGTTGGATTAATCGTTTATGTCATGGGTCACGTAATCACGTATGCATGGCTGGAGCTTTGAAAATAATATATCTATGGTTTCATGTACGTAGTATTATATTAGTTAATAGTTTGAATTGGTAAGAGCTCTGACCGAATTTTATGTATGCACTTGCACGTTGGGTAGAAGTGCATGCTCATGTTTACCCGGTCTTTAGTTAGTAGTAGGTTGTTGCTATTTTCATGCTTTAGTTGGTTTCTTGTGAAGGCTATATATAGGCCTCATGTTATAATAATAAAGGTGTGCTTCTCTGTAAACATCACTTTCATATATAAAAGTAGTGACTTTACATTCATATAAGTGAGTTGAGTGTGAGGAGTGCCATCTATTTTCTACATGGTTTTTACCTTCTTTTTTTTTTTAATTTTTTTTTGAACAGGTTTTGGTTTTTACCTGTTCTACCTTTTTTAATACTTTTGAGGTTTATTATTATTTTTTTTATGGCCCCTGCTCAGTTAAACATCTGTATTACCATGTTTTCATTATTTATTCTTAATTCATTACTTTTGTTTAAATAACGATTCCTTTAATCTAAGTCTTCTAATTCTGGTAGGTTTTTCCGGTAAGAAAAAATGTTACGTGTTCAAGAATTCGATGAAAGTTTCAAGAACTAATAAGTTTCACCACCTCATGTCATTTCTTCTTAAGTTTTGGTTTTTACCTGTTCTACCTTTTTTAATACTTTTGAGATTTATTCCCTATATATATTATAGAGAGAGAAAACGGTGCAATGTTATTGGCTAGCGAAAGGGGCCTCGAGCGAAGATACCAAAACCATTTCTTTATTCACATGTCGTCAGCCGAAGATAGCAAAAACCCTTTCTTTATTCAAATATTAGTAAAAAAACAAAAACAATTACAAAACATACCCTCAAGTTTTTAATATTTACGACTTTTTTTATATAACAAACTTTATTTGTCAAATATCTAACAGATATCTACCAGTTTATTGAATAAAAAAAATATTGGCAAAAAGGCCTCTCAATAACGAACAAAACAAGCCCAATATTGATATATTTTTTATGTAGGTATTATTTTATAAAAAATGTTGAAATTTAATAAAAATTCAAAATGTACCCTTAACTTATCAAATAACTTTAAAATTATCATATATATTTTTTTTAAACTATAGAAGCCCCGCCCAAACATTATCCGTAAATAATTAACGCAAAAATTCCTCGAAAATTCTAGCTGCAACGCAGCGGGCGCCTTCCCGCTTCTGTATCACCGTGTTTTCATTCTTTATTCTTAATTCTTTACTTTAGTTTAAGTAACGATTCCTTTAAGTCTTCTAATTCTGGTAGGTTTTTCCGGTAAGAGAAAATATTACGTGTTCAACAATTCGATGAAAGTTTCAAGCACTAATAATTGGTTTCCTTAACGGCCCTTATCGTTTTGAGACGGAGAATGATAATGTTAGAAGATAATAATTTTGAGACCGAGGGATTATTGCTTTTAATTTGTAGTCAAGCATAAGGAAAAAGATATGACCATAACCGTTTATGGTCATTCCATGTTTGATAGCATTTGATGATTTTTTTATGAATATACATAGGTGTAAGAAGTTTCATATACGTTTTTGATAGTCCAGTTACAGCCCGACTGACTGGGAACACCTGAAGGGCATCCGTACCCATTCTATGGCTATACACCTTCATTTTACCATACCCCGTATCAATCACATGATAAATACCGTCGACTGTTAACGATGTTTCTGCTATGTTTATAGCCACGATGCATTTGCGGGCACCATCCTCAGGTTTTTCGAAGATTTTGGCTTGTAATTAAGTCGGCTGAAAGTTGGGAGTAAATCGGGAGGATTAATAAGTTGGAAACCGTCTGTCTTGTGGAAGTAACGAGCTGTTCCATACGTTCGGCTAAAGCATAGCAGGTCACTTCAATTTCATCTTGACCCGTCATAAAAATAAGTATGTCACCAGGTGCACTTGGATTGTCATTGCATGTTTTACAGCAGCTTCAACATAATCTTCACATCGGGTTTTACTGTAAAGGATTTGTAACAGGAATGTTCTTCCAGGAATGTTAAAGATTGGGACACTGCAAAGATACAACTTAAATTTAGATATTACACATTTATACCACAAATGATAAATGATACGAAAGCCATGGTGACAAGAAACTAGAGGTGGCATTTTGGACTAATTTACTTAACAGTCAAACGGGGTAAAAAGCATCCCAAAATGTATTTTTAATATGCATAGAAGCGTCAAAATCACTTTAATAAAAAATAAGATTAAAAAACATAAACTCTGTAATTATATTCGACACGCTTATTATTTATCGAAAAATTACAAAATATGGAGGGGAAAAAAAAGTGTTTTCAGGCCAACCGACCAAATACGTAGTAAAAAAAAATTACCTGTTCTGAATTAAACCATTTTGACCCGTTAACCCCCCCCCCCCCCCCCCCCCCCCCCCTTGCCACCTCTGCATGATATGTTTGATCTAATAAGACTGTAAGAAGGAAGAAATTACCTCAAAAAGAAGTTTGAAAACTTTTGTGCATTGAGTGTGGCGGAAGTGACAATAAGCTTGAAGTCACGACATGTGGCAACAACTTTTTTAAGGATCCCAAACAGTACATATGTGCTTAATGATTTCACATGGGTTTCGTCCATCACAATGACACTGCAATATTTCATAATAATTTAGATACAACTAATTAATTATATATATCAAACACCAATGAATCAGTTATAATAATAGAATTACCGGTATTTGCACACCATCAGTCATGTACTGTGAACAGAAGAAAACAAACAATTTTTCAATATTTTATTGAAAGAGTTGCATAATAATATTCTGCAAGGCTAAAGTTCAAATTTGACTTGCCTTTATTACAGTCTTGGGTGCAGTCACGTCTTCAAAACGGATAGCATAACTGACCTTATCTCCAAGCTCAGTTTACATCTCTTCATTGACTCTTTTTGCCACACTCATTGCTGCCACACGTCTTGGTTGAGTGCAACCAACTATGCCATTAGTTGTATACCCATCTCCATGTAAATACTGCAAAAATAAATAATAAAATAAAAATTAAAAAACCAAATGTAAATAATCACCATCAAACGCAGTGTTTCCTTCTTCTGCGTCATACCTATGAAAAAAGCCAGGTTAATGTTAAACATTGATAGGAGCTTGCACAATTAAAAGGGTACCTACTAATCTAACGCTTTTTAAGTGAGGTATATACAACAAAAATAGTCTTATTATTTATGAAAACAGATACAAATTACCTATGTGACCGCGGGCGGAGGCAGTATTTTGCGAATTCACGAACTAGCAAACATTCTCTTAAACACAACTTTTGCATAAATATTTGGATATTCTGCAAATTATTTAGAAATAATGCATTTTTTGCAAAATTATGGGTAAAATTTTGGAAAAATCAAGTTTTGGCAATTTTTAGCTGGTTTGCAAAATTTAAGGAATCCACAAAATCGTTTATCAATATCCATGTTCATTCGTATCGCATATTTATGTGAAAACTTGATTAACTGTTAGGAAAGTATCTTATATAATACAGTTTATGAAATATATAGACTTACCATGCTTAATCAGCGTCGTATTCCATCTCTTATCGCATACTCTCGTAATCTTTGGATTAATAAAATTTTCCTTGTCGGCTTCTTCATCCTGTATACACAACATTAGAATAGGTATATAAGTGAAGAGATGCTTCTTCATTAGGACTGAAAAACAAGAAATATAAAAATAAAATGTGAACTTACCTCTGTTGTTTGTGAATTTTCTGCATTAAGTGGTCGCTGAGATCTTCCACCAGTTCTTGAACTTGCAGATCTAACTGAACCAGATGCTCTTTTTGGAACAGGTGAATGTCCCACATTGTCCCATGGTGAAGCAGCATACCCTGTTAGGTTACTTAAATAGTCAGTGCAACCAACCAACAGTAGATTGCAGGTTATGTAAAAGTGTAAAACTCAATCTAAGAAGTAAGAAATCAAAAGAAATGTTTAAAAAGTCTATTAAAGAGAGAGCTTAAAAAGACACGTCGAAAGTTGCCAAAAGTCAATTTTTAATATGTAGAACGCTTACCGGCTTACCCCTAACCATTTTATTTAATATATATAAACTTGACGCATCATTTTTTTTGTAAAAGATAAAGTGAAAAAGTGTTAAAGGGTCAACTTGAACCGCCCATACCAAAATGATCATGTTATTACCCTAACCAATTTAAGCCCACTACCTAAATCGTCCAACCGGCGCATTCTGACTAATCTAGGATAAATCTTAACTTTAGAAAAGAAAATTAAGTTAACACTAGATCCAAAAGAATTTATAAACATACCATACTGAGGAGTGTTGTCCCCAAGCCAAGGGAACACTAATCGTGCATCAGGAGAAGCACCAACTAGCATTGGTGATGTTGAAGGTTGATAATGCCTGCTACTCGAACGGCTATCACGGCGTGGTGATTCTTCCCATTTCCATCTCCCATCATCCCAATCAGGTCTGCCTACAATAGCCACACATGTTAATAATGAGATAAAACTAGCATTATATACGCATTAAAAAATAAAAATATGGCCTTTAATGAAATTTTGGGATATTCATGACATTACACATAGTTTTTTAAAAGAGATTTTCTAACTTGTGCCATGGTGGCACACGTTTTGAATCAATTAAACGAACTGTAATTAACATATTTACATGTTAGTTGATATTGATAGTTTCTTGAATTTGTTTTATACAGAATAGAAAATCCCTTTTTTATTAAATGCTGTTTCCACCAAAATAGCCACCAATTTGTAAAAATGGCTATTTTGATGAATTTCCCCCTAAACTTTCGACTTTCAGAGTCCAATTAAACTTGAGCTATACCAGGAGTTCTCCTTGAACTTTCATATATGCTTCTTTTAATATCATAATCTCTGTAGTCTCTTCCATGACGAGGTGACGGTTCTAAACGGCCTCGACAATCCCTATCATCACTATATCACCTTGAGACCACCCTACCTTCACACCTATCATATTCTAGTGAATCACTCCTAGAACGCCGATGATCACCACTTCTGAAACTTGTAGATGAAGGAGTAACACGCTGCAACATCTGAGTGCAAACTCAGTATTAGGAATGGGTGCAAACCTGATATATCATTCATACGCAAAATGCAACTATGATTGCCCAGTTGCAGATACAAAAGTTTGATCATGTTAACAAGATTAAAAACTTTATCTCAAACAGCCAAGTTACCTCTGAATGTGAGGTAGAAGCATATCTAGATGCCATCATAGAAGAAACTTTTGGTCTGGGAACTTTAAATGATTTTTCAACTCGTTTTGCACTTACAAGAACATATGATCCTGAAACGTAGTAAACTTTGTGTTATTAAAGAAACTGAAAATGAATGACTATTCAAAACGTTAACACTCAAACAAGATACCAGAAGAGTGTAAACCAGAGAAACTAATCCTTATAACTTTTAATCTTTTATAACCAAACTTAACAAAGATAACGCCTTTAGATATGTGGTTCTTATCTTGAGGCAGAACAAGGCTACATACATTATATTGGCTTCAATCATGCCCAAAGGATACTAAGATGATGCAATGTATCAGGATAAGCTTATGCTTAACTTATGCATTTATTCATTATCGAAAAACCCCCTATTCCCCCAAATAACTAATAAGCACTTTGGCATAACCTTGCCCAGCCTATATAAGCTTAACCAAACACCCCCTAAATCCCATATTCCCACTACAGTTATCTCTCACAACCTCACGCTGCTCTACACATGATAATTAGGAAGATTACAAATACATCCCAATGTACAAAGACTTCGACATGAGCTTACCCAAACACATTCAATAAAAGCTTTGTACCTTTTTTTTTTTTTTTTTTTTTTTTACCCAATAGCTTGTTAACCTCTTAAAATAAGCCTACCCAGTGTTGTAAAGCTCGGACTACAAAGTAATCTGCGATTACAAGCCACAAGGTCAGTGACCAGGGCGAGTTGAGCAGAATCGGCCAAAAGATTCAATTTGGTCAAAACTTGGTCAGCTCGGTGCTAATTCGTACAAAACTCGGTCTGAAGTGTCTTAACAATTGTGTTGATGTTTCCAAACATAATTTGTGGTTCTATGAACAATACTATGGTCCTATAAACAAATGATACATATAATTTCAAAACGTGTACCTACAGATTCCAATACCCACACGTACTCCCCGCCTAGGCCAATTACTCGCTGCCGGCTAGCGAGATTTGCAACCTCAATTTTAGCTTTTATGGAACCCAATAACGTATTAAGGTATTTAAATAAGCTTACCCAAACACCCCGTGAATCCTGTACGATCACACTACTAAAACACATAATAGTCCAAGAAACGGCAGATACATCATCCCAATGTAATAAACATAAGTCCTCACCTGACAACGATTTCCTCTCAGACAGACGGTCTAAAGACGATCGATCTCTTCCGGCTCCAACGTGTCTGTCATCTTATTGATATCCATTGGATCCAGTTATCACCAAAATCAAACATGTTAACACCTAACAACAAACATAAACTTTTACACATAGGCTATGTTTGGCAAAACTAGCAGTAATTAGTAGTTGTTTGTTTCATAAAAGTGTAAAACAATGTAAAACCTCAACGCGTCTTTTATTAGCATTTTAAATAGAAGCATTTAACAAAATCTAAAAAATGAACGCATCTAGTTGCCAAATAATAAGCATTATATTCTAGACGCTGAAAAATAGCCTTTTAGACCGGTTCTAGAGGCCTTTAAAAACGGTGTTCGGACAAGTCTAAATGAGGGGAGGTCCAAAAGATAAAACACATATAGACCGGTTGAAGCACCGGTCTAAAAGTGGGTTTTATAGACCTGTTAGTATCATTGTAACCTGTCTTTATGTCAAATTTTAATTAAAAATATGGCAATCCCAAACAGCCCCTTCTCACGTGCAATTTCAGTAAGCAATCTCAAATAAGCCCCTTTATAAGCATTTCTAATAAGTGATCCCAGACAGTCCATAAAATTATACATGAGCTGTTTAGAATTGCTTATTGAAAAATGCTTGTCAAGGAGGCTGTATGGGAATGCTGATTAAAAACTGCTCATGATAGAGAAGATTTGGGATTCCTTATATTAAATCCTATATGCAAATAAAGATACAAGTGTTAAAGATAGTAACTTTTAGAAACAACAGGGTAGCATACTCTTTTTTTGGGGAAATATCACTAATATGCATATGCATATTAACAAATACAGTTTTTATAAGTTAATTCACACCAATATTATCTATTTTCTCTACTATTTGAATGCATACTCAAGGAAGATTTCAGCTTATAGTAACCATTCTATTCTTTCTTATGTCTTCCTAAAACACAGCCAACGATCTTTATCGAACAACACGCATCCATATTATCCAAAAAAACACATCAATAGCATGAGTAAAGTTCACTTCAGATGTCCCTTAAACCCTATCATTGCAATCAATTCAGGTGTCAAATAGAGCAACCTTCAAAAATAACACTAGATTCGCAATGTAAATTATTAACTTTAATCAGTACCTTATTCCTAAAAGACGACAACATATCCAACCATAAGCTTACCCATTCAGCAGCAACTACATGAAAAATTGGTCTAGTAAGTTGACACAGAAGCAGACATACTACTGAGATTACCTCCACCCCACGTCCACCCACAATTTATCTATTAGCAAAAGGAAAATCACATACGATATCTTAAACTTAAGGTTTCATGTTAGATTAAAAATAACACTAGATTCACAATGTAAATTATTAACTTTAATCACCCCACGTCCACGACTCCACCCACAATGCCTACTATTTTTATGAGTATCTCAAGACAGAACGTAATTACCTTCTCCGATTACTAAGCAATCAAGAACCCTATTTCCTTGTAAAATACATGATTATTTTACTATTAAGGGCCTGTTTGTTTAATTTTTTTTATTAAGTCATGTTAATTAACAGATGACTTAATGCAGACAACATCAGTTTTATTACTTAATATTTTCAGTCATCTTTCTCTATTAAGTCACAAACAAACAGTTTTCATATGAATTAATGAATTCAGTTTTTTTCATATTAAGTCAATTAAGTCGCAATCAAACACCCCCTTAGCTTGTCAAACTGAGGTTGAATCACAAACATGACAAATCATGGTTTTAAGATATGGTATACCAGTAAGAAGTATTTATACTAAGACAAGAGCATTACTTTAGGCTGTTTAATGGGGTCGAATATACATGATTATCAATTCTTAGGTGCTAGAACAAGTGAAGAGATGCAAATTAGAAACTAAACTGGGGCTAAATATGGGGATGTTTGTTTAAGCTTACTTTTGGGCTTATGAGCTTATTTGACTATGCTTAAATCTCATACGCCCATATTTTCCGGCTTATCTTCAGACTTGTGAACTTATTATGACTTAAAGATGGAAGATAAGCTCATAAACTAAACCATAAGATGGAAAAGAAATTAGCTTATGAGATATAAGCTGAAAGCCCAAACATAAGCTTAAACAAATCTAATTATAAGCACATAAGGTAAACTATCACAACCAATTATAAGGGGGATGTTTGTTTAAGCTTACTTTTGGGCTTATAAGCTTATTTGACTATGCTTATATCTCATACACCCATATTCTCCAGCCTATTTTCGACTTGTAAGCTTATTATGACTTAAAGATGGAAGATAAGGTCATAAGGTAGAAAAAAGGCGGATAAAGAAGAGCTTATGAGATATAAGCCGAACGAAATAAGATCATAAGCCTAAAATAAGATTAAACAACAACCCCTAAGTTAAAAGTTTTAACCTGAGTAATCTTCAATTAATGTAATTGGCAAACCACCCCAATTAGTCCATACTTGTAATCACCATACCAATTCATGTAACACTAATAATATGAGTAAAATTGGCAAAACCCAATTAAACGATAAATTAAATCAAGTCAACCTCTAAAACCTATCTCTAATCTATCATTTTGATATAATCAAATTACACATATATATAGCCAAACACAATTTTTAAAGAATTAAATGAATTGAAGCTTAAGAAGAAAGAGAAGGTACCATCGCTTTTATCAATATCAATCAAGTCCGCTGCTGTGAAATGATTTTGAGTGAAATAAACAAAAAAAAAATGGAGAGTGATGCATTGGACGGTGAAATAAACAAAAAATAATAATTATAAAAAATAAGGGGTGAGATTGGATGGTGGTGATTAATTAGAGTCTTGTGTTTGGATGGGATGGCAACTCCTGTATTTGTTTGTAAAAGTTTATTCTTTTTCCTTTTATCTATCTTTGACACATTAATTTGTTGTAAAAATGTAAGTATAGCTGCTCAAAAAGTTGATCAACTAGACTTAAGAGGACTTTATTTATCTCTAATCTTAACTACATATAATGTAAAAGCTAACTTTTATTGAAAGTGAAAAAGTAATGATTTTCAAAGGGAAAATTATCTAAAAAAGCATCAAAGTTGACACTTTTTACCATTGTGTGTAGCAATGTTTTTTTTTCCTATTGTGTGACTAAACTTTCGAATTTGGTACATTGTGTGTACTTTGCGACTATTCAGCCCTGTAAAATGACCATTTTACCCTTTAAAATTTGAAAAGGGTAACGGTAAAATGGTCATAAAGTACACACAATGTACCAAATTAGAAAGTTTAGTCACACAATAGGAAAAAAAAACTTTGCTACACACAATGATAAAAAGTGTCAACTTTGATGCTTTTTTAGATAATTTTCAAAAGGTGGGAGGATTGGATGGCGGAGATTATATGTTCGGTCCGGTCCGGTCTCAGTCCAAATAGGCTAAATGTACATTTTTAAGGCGGACCGAACCGAACCGAGACCGAAATTATAAAAAACATTAGACCGAGACCGGACCGAATGTGGTCGGTCCGGTCTGGTCGGTTTTGTCGGTCGGTCCGGTCCATTTGCTCACCCCTACATGTGTCTAATAAGTGGATTAGGCATGTAATTAGGTTTGCATTTTTAGGCTTAAATATCATTACTCTTTTATTATTTTGTATCTATGACACATTAATTTAATTTGTTGAAAAAATGAACATAGCTGCTCAAAAAGTTGATCAACAACATTTGGAAGGTGTTTACTTTTCTATTATTCTCTCTTAATTGAGATAAATATGAGCCCAAAACACCTTCTTTTATTTCTTTAAAAAAAATGATACTTACAAATGTATCTCTCTTCTAATTAAGAGGCTAATTAAGGTTGTGTTTGTGTTTTAAAAAAAATGTATGAAAGTCTCTTACCGAATCATATCTTACAAGAGTTAAAATATAATTTTTTTAAATTATTTTTTTTAAAGTTAAAATTAAAAAAAAAATTAAAATTTAAAAAAATTTATAATTTTTTAAAAATTTAAAATTTTTAAATACAAAAAAAATTAAATTTTTTAAAAAAGTTTAAAGTTAAAAAAAAATAATAATAATAAATTAAAAAATCCAAATAAAAGGAAATACATCAACTACTGTATTTATTTTATTTTTTATTTTTTAATATATTTTTTTGTATGTTTTATTTATTATTTTTTTTATTTTTTTTAAAAATGAACATAGTTGCTCAAAAAGTTGATCAACTATACTTTTCTTTTCCACTTACCGAGTGAGCTAAAACTTTGATTCACCTTATTAAGAAGGTTCACAAAAACTTCTCTCTTAATTAAGTGGCTAATTTAGACATATCTTCATACCATTTAATTTAGTGAACAACCCCTTACTCCACTACTAAATTATGAGAATAAGTAGAGGCATGGCTGAACTCTTAACTGGAATAAGCTTAAACCAATCCCCCTGATTTCACTTGAGTAACCTCCAATTAATATAATTGGCAAACCCCAATTAGTCCATAGTTCTAATCATCATCCCGATGCATGTAACACTAATATGAGTATATATTAGTATTAAATTATCACAACCAATTAGACCATAATTAAACGTTAAATTAAATGAAGCACAAGAATGAGAACTTACCATCAGTTAAAAATGGTGTTTGGTGAATGGAAATGTGGGACGATGTTTGATGTTTAGAAAGGTTGTGTGATGGGGATTGCCAACGTGGCACCCTCATTGTTTGTTTTGTTGACACATTAATTAATTTGTTGCAAAAATTAACATAGGTTTTCAAAAAGTTAACCAAAAACTTCTCTCTCTTAATTAAGTGGCTAATTTAGACATATCTTCATACCATTTAATTTAGTAAACAACCCCTTACTCACTACTAAATTATGAGAATAAGTAGAGGCATGGCTGAACTCTTAACTGGAATAAGCTTAAACCAATCCCCCTGATTTCACTTGAGTAACCTCCAATTAATATAATTGGCAAACCCCAATTAGTCCATAGTTCTAATCATCATCCCGATGTATGTAACACTAATATGAGTATATATTAGTATTAAATTATCACAACCAATTAGACCATAATTAAACGTTAAATTAAATGAAGCACAAGAATGAGAACTTACCATCAGTTAAAAATGGTGTTTGGTGAATGGAAATGTGGGACGATGTTTGATGTTTAGAAAGGTTGTGTGATGGGGATTGCCAACGTGGCACCCTCATTGTTTGTTTTGTTGACAGATTAATTAATTTGTTGCAAAAATTAACATAGGTTTTCAAAAAGTTAACCAACTATACTTCCTCCATTACTAAATATTGGACACAATTATTTTAATTCACGTGTTGTGGCAGAGTGTTATCACTCGGTAAAAAAGTAAGTCACTAAATGCTATAAGAAAATATAGTGTATAAATACCCTTTGACAAAATTTCAAAACACACATGTTAATTTCTTTATTAATATGTACTCATTTACTTTATAATCCAATCAATATGATAAGTCTTTTTGATATGATATGTATCACTAAACTTTGATCACTAATAAGATGACAAAAAAGAGTTGCAACAATACCTAAAATAGTGATCCAAGTTTAACGGGATAATAAAGTAAATGAAAACCTATTGATTAAAAACAATGTGTGTTTTGAATTTTTGTCAACAAGTCTTTATAGAATATAACTTTTTGAGCATTTAGTAGCTTATTTTCTTGCTGACTAATCAGTATTTTTAGTCCATGAAGTGATGTTGCCAGTGGCGGACCCAGCCAGAAAACAAATGTGGTTCCTAGTTTTGGCAAGGTGAAAATTTAGATACTTAGTTAACAAGTTTTATCACCGCCAATTACACAAGAAAAGGAAGTGGTCGTTTCACCCCAAATCCTTATTACCACATATAGCCATACATAATTTTGCAAGTAAATGAGTAACAAAACTAGTTTAAGAATTAAATGAAGCACAAGAATGAGAACTTACCATTGAGTTTGGTGTGAAATGAAATGAGTGAAATAAACAAAAAATGAAGTGTGATGGTTTGGTGAATGGTGGAGAGGAGGAGGATTGGACGGTGAAGATTAATTAGAGTCAAGTGTGTATGTTTGTATGGGATTGCCAACGTGGCAAACACAAAATGGAATACATCAACTATTTGTTTGTAAGTTCAAAGCTTTTTTTTTATTATTATTATTTTAAATATTCTTTGTAAGTTTTACTTATTATTATTATTATTTTATTTTCTTGCAAAAATGAACATAGTTGCTCAAAAAGTTGATCAACTAGACTTTGATGTGTTTCTTTTTTCACTTAATGAGTGAGCTCAAATCTTACTAAAGAGGCTTACAAAAACCCATATCTGTCAATTTGTGGCTAAACTAGACATGTCTTCAAACCACAAATTATTAAAGAGCCCCTTACTCCACCTACTAAATTATGGGAATAAGTGGAGGCATAGCTATAGCCGCGAGCACTGTTTATTGCTTTAAGAGTTGTAGCAATCTTGCCATCTTACTGTAAATTCATTTATTTACTCAGTTCTGGTTAATCACAAACTTGAGTATTGTATGGATACGGTAATTTATTTGAGTAATCAAGATCATGTATTAGTATTGTTGTCTTATGATTTATAAGGTTGCAAAATGCGCTAGGCGCTAGTCGGGCGGTCGACCACCGCCTAGCGCCTAGGCACCCTAGGCGGGGCCAACATACCTTCTTATTATTTTTAATTATGTATGTTTGAACTTTTCTATATAAAAAAATTAAAATTATGTATATTTGATATAAAATCTGCATAATTTGTATATCTTTAATAATTTTATAATGTTCTTATTATTTTTAATTATATATCTTTTGTATATATTTGCAAAATGATGAGGCGAAAAATGGTCCGTTTTTAGGGGGTCATTTAAGCCCGAATTCGAATTTATTTGATCAAATATTGCCCTAAATCGTTCCTTTTGTGATTTTAGGTACTTGGAGAGTGAATTCTGGAAAAGAAGCCATTTTGGACGTTTTTGAAGCATAAAAGTGAAGAAAACGGCAAAGTCTCAATTTTCCATGCTGGGAACAGTAGGTGACGGCGTAAAGAGTAATTTCCTGACGGCGTCAAACCTCAATAATAAAATCCGAGAGTTCATGAAGGCGTCAAGAGTTTTCCTGACGGCGTCAAAACCCCAAGAATTAAAATCCGTAGTTGATGACGGCGTCACACACAGGGCGTCAAGAGTAATTTTTGTGACGGCCTAGGCCTTGACGGCGTCAGAAGTAGATCAAGGCCGTCCGAGGAAGTATTTGGCGGCGAGATGACGGCGTCACACCTTTGTTCTTGATGCCGTCATCCCTATTTTTCTATATATAGTTTTCTAGTTTTTCACATTAAAAGAGAGAAGTTTTGGGAGAAACCCTAAAGACGATTTTGGTGTAACTTTACAGGTTTTTCAAGGGTTCCAACCCCTTGATACCTTGCATGATTAATTAAGATAAGTGTTCTTCTAATTCAATCAATATGTCTATGTGTTGGTTGTCTATATCATGTTCTTGTCTTAATTCTATCATGCTAGGCTAGATCTCTTTTGTGTTTGCTTAGATCTAATGAAACCTAGATATTGATTATTTGTTGATTACTTGTTTATTCTTGTCTTGGATGAATGATTTATATGTTAGGCTTAAGAAAACTGGCAGATCTCCAAATGGTAACATGCTCGAACGTCTTAAGAAACATGAACCGAGGCGTACTAGGTCTTTATTGGTTGTATTTAATGCATGAGCCACTGTTTACAATCCCTATAGTTGTGCTGGGCATGGTGTAGGAGGAGATAAGAGCTCATAGAATTGGGGAGTTATGTATGCCACCCCATGAATGGTATTAAGGAATACAATCCGTCATCCATGCAATTATAACAAGTAATTAACGTGTAAAAGATATCTAGGGAGTAGTGAAATCTAAGTAAACACATTTTCTCCAATTACTGCTCACAACTTTAGTATAATTTAGCTTATTTTAATTTCTAGTATTTTATTTTGATTGCATCTTAGTTTTGGGTTAGTTGAATAGCAACTAATTCCGCCCACTCTTCCAAAACCCGAGATTTTTACTTGCTTTCCATAAAATATAAAAACACAAAAATAATCATCCCTCACCTTTAGAAATAGTAATTAGGTTTTCTAATCCTAGCGACACTATTCCTAAGCTGAACGATCAATCCCCCGGTACTTGTCACTATACTATACTACAACGATCAGGTACACTGCCTGGTGGGGGTTGTAAGCTTCCCGAGATCCCTCGAGAGGTAAAACCTGTTGCGATTCCCACGCATCACAAAATTTACAAGAAAACGATATATTATTAGGGCCAATATATATTTTTAATGGGCCAACATACATTCAAATTTTCGATTATGTGTGTTTAATTGTGATTGTTGTGTTTTTATGAATATGAATCATTTCAATTGTAGATCTAGAGGCTTATTCGGTCAGAGTGTATGAAAAGAGGGGTTAATTGGGGTAAAAAAACCCTAATTTGAAGTTTTTATAAGTGTTGACCAGGCGGGATGTTGAGCGCCTTTTGACCAAAACGCCTAATTCGACCGCCTAGCTTCAAACGACCACGGTAAGTGACCGCCTAGCGCCTAGGCGGCCACCTAGACCGCTTTTTACAACACTGATGATTATCACACATTCGATACGAATATACATGCAGTATAACAAATTGTTTGTGTCATGGTTGGTGTTAATACTATAGTACTACATCTATCCATCTTTTATAATTATATAATAAAGAGTAAGTTGCATTTTTAGTCATTGTGGCCAAATTGCAGGTTTGGTTCTCATCCTTTCGAAACTGCAGTGATAGTCCACATTTTGAAGTTTGGATTGCGTTTTTGGTCCACGATCGATGTGAAGTGACCAAATTACCCTTGTCTTCTTCTGAAGAAGACAAAGAGTGTTTTAGTCGTTTAACTTTGTCCATGGACCAAATATGCAATCCAAAACTTAAAACGGGGACTAGCGTTGTACTTTCAAAAGGATGGGGACCAAACCTGCAATTTGGCCAAAACAACAAAGATAAAAAATGTAATTTTTTTTTTTTTTTTTTTGGTAATGCAATTTACTCTATAATAAAAGAATTATATCATTTTGGAATGCTTTTGGCAAAACAATCTTATTAAAAACAATAGATTAGACCAATCAGGTTATTTGATTTTAGGGAAATTAGCAAAAAAATGCATCATACTTGCCACTTTTTGTCATTGTATGTAGCGTCCTTTTTTTTAATTGTAGCACTAACCTTTTTAAATCGTGCCATTGTGTGTACTTTGTGACCATTTTACCTTTAAGTTTTTCAAATTTTGAAGGGTAAAATGGTCATTTCACATGGCTAAAAAGTCGCAAAGTACACACAATGACACGATTTAGAAAGGTTAGTGCTACAATAAAAAAAAGGACGCTACATACAATGACAAAAAGTAGCAAGTATGATGTCTTTTTTTGCCAATTTCCCTTGATTTTAACACGTAGCAAAATCAAGCAATGTAACTGAGTAATAAAAAGTCAAAATTGATTTGATTTTGGTGATTGTTTGTTAAATTTCATGCATAGAAAAAATTCACAACAACAGCATATGGTTTTGTTTGGCAACGGGGTTTTGAGAGCTTATAGGGGCCTGAATTTTAAAAATAAGCATTGTTTGTCACACGGGCTTATAAAAGCTTTCATAAGTCATAAGCCCAAAACCATAGAAAAAAGGCTTATAATAATTTATCACGTAAAAGTTAAAACTATATGTAAATTTAATTTGATATATTTTTATGCAATTACGTTAATAAGTTCAGGTTCAACTAATTCACCAAAAAACTTTATAAAGATATAAAATTCAGCTTTCAGTTTATAATATAAGCTCCAGCTCCAGCCCGACGTCACCTCATTGCGCCAACACACCCCAAGTGTCAAAAATATGAAAAAATAAAATTACAAAAAAAGCTCCCGTTGTTTTATAAATCTTCAACAGTCAAAAAGCAATCCCTTTCTTTATCCACACAACAACCAAAATCCACAGAAATCAATTCTTTCCTAGAACCCCAAAGAAAACATTTGTTTTACTTTACCCAAAGAAAAAGTAAATCTCTATTAATATATAAACATAGCCCCAAATTGACCCATCTCCTAACTAAACGGGTCAAAGTTGCTACATTAATTATGTATATAAAAGATGTGGTATTTAAAGCACTTAAATCATATAAGAGTCATTGTTATGTAGATATTCTAAAGTAAAAACCATTCGTTTGAAATTCGTCCCGAGAATGTTTCTAAAAATGGATCATGGGAATTGAAATATCAAGTAAAGTGCACCCCATATACATGAAGATACTTTCTTTATATGCTGAAAAGAATGAATGATAATTTGTTGTCTCCGAAGGACTTATTGGAGTAGGAAGTATGAACGACCAACGACCCTCCAAGTTTTGCAACTTAAGAATGCAACTTATCTCCACACTATACTCCAAGCAACAGAAGGTTTTCCTGGAAATATGCTCAAGGTATGGCTTTTGTCTTTATATTTTTTTGTTATTCACCAATTTTAGTTAGGATTTTAATGGGCAGCAAAGGTTGGGGTAGAATTTCACCCAAAAATTTTGAAGGGATTTTACGGCTATATGTTGGCAAGTTACTTCTCAGAATCTAATGAAAACCACATTTGAGTAAACTTGAGTGGCTTCACTTATGGGTGGGTTTAATTTTACATGTATGGTTTACTGGCTTGGTTAATTATTTGTGGTTTTGGAAAGGGTTACTTCAGTTTGGACTTTTTTAGGTTGAATGAATGACGTTTGCATTAGCATACCCTTATGAGTATATGCACTTCCAAATATTTAGTGGATTTCAAAAAAGAACAAATTCTTTGATTGAACAGATAATGCAATTTAACAGTCAACCTCTAAGCGTCGATTTAACATCCAGCACTAATGTTATTGCCAACGAATCAATAGCTTCTTATTGACTATCAAACGAGTCATTGATTTAGCATCACTGGAAGTTGTGAACATCTTTTGTCATTTTTCCTTAATTTTTATAGTGCATGTAAATTCTGCACCAAAATGCATGATTGAATGTTTACAAGTTGCATCCTAAAAGTAGTTGTACCATTATCGCTTAAAGTTAGAGAGAATTGCAAAAATCGTCCCTAAAGTTTCGCCAAATTGCACATTTCGTCCCCAGAAGTTTAAAATTTTGGGGCAAAATTCGTCCCTGACCTACATCAAATGACTAAAATACCCTTGTCTCTATATTATTTTTCAGTTTCTTACACGAATGCTCCCAGTGTTTCGCCAGGTTTTACAAATTTAATCCTAACTTTTTCTTTATTCATTTATTTAACTATTAATATTAGTATTATTTTTTTACACGTTTTCGTCCGTTTTTCTTACGTTTTTGTCCGTTCTAGTTACGTTTTTTCCGTTTTCATACGTTTTTGTCCGTTTTCTCACGTTTTTTCCGTTTTCATACGTTTTTGTCCGTTTTTCTTACGTTTTTTTCCGTTTTCATACGTTTTTGTCCGTTTTTCTTACGTTTTTGTCCATTTTTCTTACGTTTTGTCCGTTTTTCTTACATTTTTATCCGCTTTTCTGACGTTTTCATTCGTTTTTCACACGTTTTTCCGTTTTCATACATTTTGTCGATTTTTCTTACGTTTTTGTCCGTTTTCTCACGTTTTTTTCGTTTTCATACGCTTTTGTCCGTTTTCATACATTTTTGTCCGTTTTTCTTACGTTTTTGTCCATTCTTCTTACGTTTTTGTTCGTTTTTCTTTCATTTTTGTCCATTTTTCTTACGTTTTTTTCCTTTTTCATACGTTTTTGTTCAATTTTCTTATATTTTTGTCCGTTTTTCTTACATTTTCATCCTTTTTTTCTCATATTTTTCATACATTTTGTCCGTTTTCTTACGTTTTTGTCCGATTTTCTCACGTTTTTTTCGTTTTTGTCCGATTTTCTTATGTTTTTGTCCGTTCTTCTTACCTTTTTTCCGTTTTGGGTGAAGTCTAAAGATTTCTTCTATTAAAAAATAAAATTCTTTTCGAATTTTTTTTTTCAAAAACTTTTTTTCTATTTTTTTTCAAAATTTTTTTTCCATAACTTTTTTTCGAAATTTTATTTTCTAATTCTTTTTTTCGAAAATTTTTTTTTTGAAAAATTCAAAAAATATCAGTAGTAAAAAAATTTTCTTGAAATATTCGAAAAATAAAAATATTTTTTTGGAATTTAAAAAAAAATCTAAAATATATATTTTTAAAAATATCGAATAAATGTTTTTTCGAGTAAAAATTTTTTAGAAAAATATTTGAAAAGAAAGATATTTTTTAGAAAAAATATATTTGTTAGAAAAATTTTCAAATTATTAAAATTTTTTTCGTAAATATGTTTTTTGGAATTTTAAAATTCAAAAACATTTTTTCGAATTTATTTCGAAAACCTTTTTCTAAATTTTTTTTTGAAAATATTTTTTTGGTGGTGATGGACAGTGTAAACACGGACGAAAAAGTGGAAAAAACGGAAGAAAAACGGAAAAAACGTAAGAAGAACAGACAAAAACGTAAGAAAATCGGACAAAAAACATATGAAAACGGAAAAAACGTGAGAAAAACGGACAAAAATGTAAGAAAAAGGGGGGAAAATGTAAGAAAAATGGACAAAAAAGTACGAAAACGGAAAAAACGTAAGAAAAATGAACAAAAACATAAGAAAACGTATTAAAACGGAAAACGTAAGAAGAACGGACAAAACCGTAAGAAAAACGGACAAAAACATATGAAAACGAAAAAAACGTGAGAAAAATGGACAAAAACGTAATAAAGACGTACAAAAACGGACGAAAACGTATGAAAAATAATACTAATATTAAAAGTTAAATAAATAAATTAAAAAAAAAGTTATGACTAAATCTGTAAAACCTGACGAAATACAGGGACCATTTGTGTAAGAAACTAAAAAATAATATAGAGACAAGGGTATTTTAGTCATTTGATGTAGGCCAGAGACGAATTTTGCCCCAAAAGTTTCCCACATGGACGATCTTTGCACTTTCCAAACTTTCAGGACGAAACGTTCGATTTGGCCAAACTTTAGGGATGATTTTTGCAATTCTCTCTTAAATTTATAATGCAATGTAAGTCTAGTCATCCCACTCTGAAGGTACAAATAAAAGGAAGGTGCAAGTCAAGTTGCTAACATCTTGGACCATTATCACTAGTATAGGTGATACTAGTCGTGCTACTTGGATGGCATGATTAAAGTTATAATAGTGCAATATAAGTCTAGTCTTCCCACTCCCAAGTTTACTTCAAAGTCTTTTATGATATGATTATACATAGAAATCAGTTATTGTTAGTCAAAGAATATGTGGAGGACAGACAAAATGTGTTGCTAGTTGTGCTACATGTTATAATGCAATATAGGTGCAGTCTCCCCCACCCCAGCAATGGGGCAAAATAACCATCTGTACTATTGTTGGTTATTTGTTGTACTGACTGCTTGTGGAACCTGTTAACAATGACAGAGGATTCTCGCTAAATCCGTCCCCTTTACATAGTAGTCACTAAATCAATAGTTGTATACCTCGACAATGAAATTCTGAAAGTTTCGCCTTTCGCGTGTATTCATAATTTATTAAAGTGCTTACTTTAAGAGCTTCATCTTAAAATTCATGAGCTAAGTACAAATATACACATGAAGTAAGCTAGTGTTTCATAAGCAGAATACACGAAACATGAAACGAAATACACTATGTACAAACAACCAAGGAATGCAAATAATATAATCAAACGAAACCTCTCAGGCTCTATATCTTGCATAGCATTGATGCATAGCTTACAACCCCATTGGGCCGGTCAGTTTGAGCACATGTTATAAAGCCATTGTGGAGGGAAAAGTAAAACTATTGGGAATATCTCTTTTTGTTTCACACCTGATCTTCAAAAAGTATTATGAACCAGCTTGTGCCATTTCCATATTTCAAACTTATATTCAACATTACCCTTCTTAAGACCTAATCAATTAATCAATATAAGGAATCTTTAGAGTGACCAACATAGAATGTAAAATGATATTTATATAAAAAACAAAGAAGAATGAGGTATGCAATGTTGTTGTGCTACTCTTGTTTGTAGTTCCAAAATTTTGCTTATTCCAAAATTATAATGGCAGATTTAAAAAAAAGTTAAGCTATTACTAATTTCTTAAACATTAATATGCAGGACACCACCGAGAATCACTAGTTAGTTACTTTTTTTTTTTTTTTTACAAATCTAACATTAATGCAGACTAATAATTACTAATTGCTTAAATTACATTAGTAATCCATAAAGATCCGTAAAAATACCAGATCATTTATTATGCCAATAAACATATGAATTCAGAAAATTGAATTGGTCCAACACACGTACATACACATTAGAGACTTGAAACTTGAGAGTTGAGAGTGTTGTCAAAGTTACAATGTCAATAAGCTTTATGGATAGTACAACACTGGAGTTTCAATGTTGCTACTTAATGGAAGTTTAATTAACAAAAAAGGTGTAGTTATAGATTGTCCTAAAAAGATGGGTAAAACTAAATGGGTCAAACAGTTAATGTGGAAACATGTAGCTTACAGTAATATGAAATGGGTTAAACGTGGAACTGTATACCCACTCTTGTGAAACAAACCAAAGAACAGCAAAAACTAAAATTGGTCAAACGGGTACACTCAAAAAAAATATCTTAATCTGAACGTGTCATATTATTTTGTTTCATTACATATTTACATACAAAACTTTCCATCATTATTAATATACTTAACTTAAAAAGCTACAAATGACCTAAGTTATCGTAATAAAGGTCTCTGTGCTAAAAAAGGACATAAATACTGAAAAGAATGTATATCAGCTTCAACCAAAGTATGAATATTAACACCTCTTCTAATTATAAATGTAAAAGTTCAACCTTCAAATAAGTGATCCTATGTTATAAGTTCTTATTCCTTCAAGCGCCACCAAGATTCATAGCAACAAGAGAAAATAACTTGCATAGAATGTTTTAGTAGTATTAATAGATAGATTTGACATAAAACGCAACAAGAACAGCAATACCCACTCCATAAAAACATGACCACAAACGAAATAACATAACCCAAAACAAAACAACAGCTTTGGGTCCTTATAATTTCTTCCATTGTTTAATAAGAGCTGCTTTTTTAACAAGTTATATTCCAAAAGGAAGGTGTCAATATAAGTCTAGTCTTCCCACTCCAAGTTTTCTTCAAAGTCTTTTATAATATGATTAAAGTTATTAGTGGATGATAGACAATAGGTGTTGCTAGTCGTGCTATTGGATGGCATGATTAAAGTTGCTTACAAGTTTTCCCACTCCCAAAGTAGTCAAGGATGGAATTAGTAGATGTTGCTCAACCTGACTAAAAAAAGCCAATACTTATTCTTATGAAATCAAATAAAATTCCAAAAATGAATTCACCACAAGCAATAATTCACTTCCGCCACCGTCTCTGCTTCCTATTTTTTGGTCTCGCGATAACATGTCTTACTTCCGCCACCGTCTCTTCTTCATATGACGGTAATGAGACTGATTATCATGCATTGTTGTCATTTAAGTCAAAGATCACCCATGATCCATACGAAGTTCTAACCTCATGGAACCATTCCTTTCACTTCTGTGACTGGAGTGGTATTTCATGTGGAAAGCGGCACAAACGAGTGACTGTTTTATGGCTGGATTCGCAAGGCTTAGAAGGCTCGTTGTCTCCTCATGTAGGAAACCTTAGCTTCCTACGTATACTTTCTCTCTCTAACAACAGCTTTCAAGGAACCATTCCTCATGAACTTGGTCGTCTGTTTAGGCTACGTGGTCTTTATCTTTATCTTAACAAATTCAGTGGAGTCATTCCAACAAACTTGTCTCATTGTTCTAACCTTGAAGTGCTTTCGCTCGGTGGAAATGAGCTAGCTGGAAGCATACCCAAGGAGATGAGTTTACTCTTGAAACTTTCTTTTCTTGCAATTCATGACAATAAGTTAACAGGTGGAATCCCACCTTTCTTGGGGAATATTACATCAATGGAAGTCTTCTCAGCTCGCAGAAACCCGTTTGGTGGGAGGATTCCAGATACCTTGGGTCATTGGAAAAGCTTGACAGACTTTCACTCTGGTGGCTGCAACTTATACGGAAGCATCCCTCATTCCATTTTCAACCTCTCACTCTTAGCTAATTTTTCCTTAGCTAATAATCACCTCACTGGTAGTCTTCCTTTAGAAATTGGTAATCAGCTCCCAAATCTTGAGTACCTTCAGTTAAGGAATAACAAACTCACCGGAGTTCTTCCACCTTCTATTTCTAATTGTTCTAAATTAGGAATACTTGAAATGAATGACAACAATTTTAGTGGAAAGTTGACAATCGATTTTTCAAATCTAAGAGATATTAAGGAAATTTGGTTAGATAATAACAACTTCCATGGACCTGGAGAAGCTGATGACACGAGGTTTGTTGATTCTTTGAAAAACTGCACCAAATTAGTATTGTTGAGTCTTTTTAGTTGCAACCTTACAGGAGTCCTTCCGATATCAATAGGTAATCTCTCTGCTGAACTCACCTTTCTAGATTTAGCAGAAAATCAATTATTTGGAAGCTTCCCTTCAAGTATAGGTAGTCTAGTTGGCTTGACCTCTTTATATTTAGGAGATAATCGATTCAAAGGAAACATTCCCACTGCCATTGGTAAACTTCAAAAGCTACAAGGTCTTGCTCTAAATAGCAATCAATTTTCAGGGCCTATCCCTAATGCCATCGGGAACCTATCACTGTTGACTGAACTTGTATTATATTCCAACAAATTAGAAGGCCATATTCCACCAAGCCTTGAGAATTGTAAAAAACTTATTGGGTTAGACCTTTCATACAATAGACTCGGTGGTAAAATACCCAAGCAACTTCTTCAACTTCCATCACTAACTATTGATTTAGATCTTTCAAACAACAACCTCTCTGGTTCCATTCCATCAGAGATTGAAGACCTTAAGATGTTGAGCGGTCTTGCTTTATCGTATAATAATCTGTCAGGCACCATTACTAGCCTTGGTGAGTGTATTAGCCTTACAAAGTTATACCTTAGTGGCAACAGATTTCAAGGCATAATACCATCTTCATTAAGTTCCTTGAGAGGATTGGAGGTACTAGACATTTCTCAAAATAAATTATCAGGCAAAATTCCTCAATTCTTAGAGAAATGGAATTCCTTAGAGTTTTTGAACCTATCCTTTAATGATTTTGAGGGTGAAGTACCGGTTGTAGGAGTGTTTGCCAATGCAAGTTTATTTTCGGTTTTGGGGAATGATAAGCTTTGTGGTGGTTTGGTTACACTTGAGTTACCCAAATGCAAGGAGACGGGTAGTAAGAAAAAATGGTTTCCTTTCTTCATATTAGTCATTGTGATTGCACCGATGTTGCTCATCGTATTATGTTGTGTGTATCTTTTGTGTAAGAAGAAACGCAATAGTCATCCGTCTTAATCTTCAGGGAATGAAAGGTTCTTGAAAGTTTCATACAATCAGCTTCTGAAGGCTACTCATGGGTTCTCTACAGCAAATTTGATTGGCGAGGGTGGGCACAGCTCTGTTTATAAGGGAATCCTCGATTCTATTGATGATAAATCTTTTGGGTAAAAGGTCAACGACCCGGTAAATGTATTATCCAAAAAAACGTTTAAGTACAATGGAATGTGGCTGAAGTACCACATTAACCTCAAGCACAGGCGCTTGATAAACAAGTGTTTATGACAGGCCATAAACACAAACCAAACCTAGCTAATTACAAAGTAACAAACTAGGTATAACAGCAAGACAAAACATGACATGCGAACATCCCACATCCACCCAGCAGCACGAACCGTTGAAGTACATAGAATGAGGGTGCAATCCCTCACCACAGTCCTAACGGACAACTTATAGCCATCACATATGAAGCATGATGACCAGTAGCGTATGACAGCAGCCAAAACAGTCCCAAAACCTCCAGCAAAACTTCCATCTCTCCCTTAAACCCACTTCCAAATACAATCAAAAACCAAACCAAAAAGGGTTAACGTGCAGATAAAGCGTTAAACACACTCCAATCCACCAATCGACCCTAAGAAAAGGGACGATTAATCTGCAAATCAATATTACCAAAACCCTAAAAGGGTGTCGATAAAGCTTCAAAGTATAGCAGCATCACCAAACAACCCATACGATCGACCAGAATATAGACAATATAAACCCTACAAACGATAACAAAATCGTTTAGGGTTGTGAAACCAATAAAACGAAACCCTTAATAGATTAGGAATTATAACCGTGAAGGATTTATATAGAAAACAACCAAACTCGAAACCCTCATAACCCTAAAACGATCAGAAGATCATAATGAGTATTAAGGGATCGACAGTTAGGGTTTTCTTGATACATAAACGTGTAACGATTTTATAAAAAGGCTTAAAAATCTCCCAGCCGCCACCACTAGAAAGATAATCACAACATAATCGATTGCATACCAGGAAGAACGGATTAGATCGCGTCATAAAAGGTAGAGATACGATTTAGGCTGTTTGATTATGATCGGAAAAGGCATGGTAGTGGCGGCCGGAAATCGCCACACATGGGGAGAGAACTTTAGGGTTTTTAATACGGTTTATTTATTGATGATAAATCTGTTGCAGTTAAAGTTCTACATCTTCAAAGTCGAGGAGCGCACAAAAGCTTTATAGCAGAATGTGAAGCATGGCGTAATATTAGACACCGTAATTTGTTGAAGATAATAACTTCATGTTCAAGTACTGATTTCCATGGAAATGATTTTAAAGCGCTAGTTTACGAGTTTATGCCCAATGTGTAACAATTCGCAATTTCAGGTTAATTACCATTCCCGGAAAATTTCACTATTCACTTTTACTATTCATTTTTCCCGAAACTTTCCCGAAAGTTGATTTTTATTTGATATTCTCGAGTGATAAATCATTTCCATGGCAAATTAAATGTTTGACATTCGTCAGATCATTTTCCTGAAAGTTATTAAGGAATTACACGTTTTAGGGTAAAACGTCATTCAGAAATTCTACGTACAACGAAACTCGACCGCGTTAAGTGACCCCGCATCAGAAAAATGTTTGACACACTCATGATTTATTTGAGAATTAATCGTGACTGAGAAAAACATGACCAAAGACTTCCCGGCAGGTCACCCAAGCCAGTACTATTCTCGCATGAGCACGCTTAACCGTATGGGCGATTAACCGTAAGACCACAAAACGCGTTTCTAAGACTATTTGAGTTTTCAACTTATTAGAAAAAGTCAACATATTTTTTCCCTCCTCCATTGACCAAAAATCATCCCTTGATGTTATAAGTCATTTCGTGATTTTTAGGCTTACGGTTTGATGTCTAAAAGACATTTAATACCAACCGACACTAGACTGAGCCCAGTCTAGACACTATAAGCCTTTTTAAATCATTTATAACCTATTAGAAAAGTAACATTTTACTTTTCTCAATTTTACGCAATATTCGTACATTTTACGTATTACGCGTTTTAGACCCGTGTTTCCAGTTTTTAGCAGGGTTTTAGCACCCGATAGATCCTACCACTCATTTTATATTTTATTATGGACTATATGGACATGTTTAACAATACTTTCAAGTTCCATAATTTTACGACACCCGGTTTTACGTTTTGAGGCTTAATCATTTACGATTGGCATTTCCCGGAGTCAAAACTAACCAAGTATCTTGGATAATACCAAGAAAAGTCTAACCCTTTCTCTCCAAGACTCATGAACCGCCCTAGGAGGGGGGAGTCACACCCATGTGGCTTCATCTCATGAATTTACCCTTAAATCAACACTTATTTACAACTTGGTCACCAAGTTGTAACACTTTCCTAGTAAGCTTCCTAACCTCCTCAATGGACCTATAAATACTCCCTCCCCATCCCTTCTTTGTGCCGTGCATCCCTAACCCCATAACCATCCCATTCTTAGCTTAATTCCTTCTAATTTCTAGCAAGGTTCAAGTGATTCTTCAAGGTAGAAACCCTAGTTAGAATATCATTCACCAAAACTCTTCCAATCCCTAATATACTTGGTGATTTCTCTTGAGTTTAAATCCACTCAATTCACCTCAACTTTCATTACATCTCTTTCAAGAATACCAAGGGTAGAAAG
This sequence comes from Artemisia argyi, assembly GCA_030686995.1. Classification (NCBI taxonomy): domain Eukaryota; kingdom Viridiplantae; phylum Streptophyta; class Magnoliopsida; order Asterales; family Asteraceae; genus Artemisia; species Artemisia argyi. Next base: position 198,420,994 of record CM060683.1, on the reverse strand, counting down.
ATTGCATGAAGTGAAAAAGGGTTGAAGCAAGTCTATCAAAGTCCTATCCTTACATGTTAACTTCCTTTCATCTTTGAAAGCCAAAAGTTGTAAGCCAAACCCTAACATGCTTCTTGTTAATTTATCATGTTCATATCATTTACATGTTATTCTTGCTATATTATGTCTTGTATTGATGTCCATGATGTATAAAAATGAGTAAAAGATGTTGTTATAATGGATTGTTGAAACAAGTTACTAAAACAAGCAAACTAATGAATTTCTTGGTAAGACCTGATCAAAATGGTAAAAATATGATATTTGATTATTACATATTGTGGTAGAGGACCTAACAAGGAAACCATAGCAATTTGAACCACCCAAAACGAGTATACGAGTCAAAAGTTATGGCGATTTGAAGTTACCAAAGATTTCCGGCAAAACTGCCAAATACCATTCTGATCAAATTTGGGTTTTGAAAGTCCCACTTCTGGTCCGATTCATCAAAAAGTTAAAACACGAAAGTTGTCCGGAACGACGTTTTCGTTCAGGAACAAAGAAGCTCGAGCCCTGAAAACGCTTTCCGAGTGATAAAATTCTTCAAATTCAAAACAGCCCATTTTTAGACCAAAGTCACTAGATTATGGTTATACTTTAAAAGGAACAAGAGGTCTTATGACCTATAATCAAGACCACAACCATGGCTAGAGCCAAGGTTGAGTCTCATGACCTTGGAACAAGGACCAAAGGTCATGGCTAGGCCATGACAAAATGACCAAATAAACTTACAAAGGCGTAAACATGAAACAAAGTATTGGCGATAACTTGAACAAGCAACTTGGATCTACTTCATCTAAAGGAAACCATGAGATATTGCCAAGAGAAAATGGTCATTCAAGACTTATGAAACTATCACTAATAACAATCTTCATGTACAAATAAACTTTCCTAAGTTTATTCAAATATCGGACATGTAACCTTTCGGATCAAAACTTATATCTATATATTTCATCAACTACTACAATAGTAGGGAGCCTCATGTGAGGAGTTCATTATGTAAGCCGTCGAGTTGAGTTGTGGATTTACGAGTTAAAGTGTCCTGGCTCCTCGAACGCTTACTAACATGACTTCTGAATTATGTCGGCCCGAACGGTAGTAAACGATATACAAAACATACATGTTTCATGAATCTTTTCTTTCTAAAGACTTACAATATACATCATACCATATCATGGACTAAGTGCAAGACATACATATATCGGCATGTTTATGTTTCCTTAGACATTATTCCAAACCTAAGTTACAACAATTATTCTAGGTTGCTCATAAAAGTTCTTACGGCATATCCATCATTCTCATTATACATCATCCAACTCAAGGTGAGTTCATAGCCCCATTTTCCATTACTTAATTGTTTTACAAACCCTTGGGGGAATACATGCTATTTTTAACCGAGCACAATGTTTTTAAATTGTATGCTTGCCTGATTGTTTTATTATCACTAAGTACCAGCCTTGCTAAACCGAGATCCCTTATTATGAACCATTTAATCACTAGCAATAGTGAGCGCAAATATTGTGAATAGGCCTATTGGGATTGACGAATCCCATTTGTATTGACTAAGTTCAAACAAATGCACTAATATTTGAGATTTAGGTATGTTAGCAAAGTACCTACCGGGATAAATCTGCCGATCGATATTGGTACACGTTAACGTTTTGGTGTCATAAGCTTAGTGTATAATACATTTTATTGGCGTATAATAACGTAGCCTGCCTGTTTTGTTTCCAAACATTGGTGTGAGTCTACAGCTCACACTACCAACATATTGTGTTCAAACGATTAAACAAACTCTATGAATATCACTCAACCTTTGTGTTGACCTCTCAAGCATGTATTTCAGGTTCATGACGATCAAGGATGGCACGGAAGCACACGGATACTCAAGAGGGCTATAAATTTTATTATCATTCAAAAACACATTTATTATACATTGTAAACATGGAACCATTTGGGACCTCATTTTGAAATCTCTGATATTTATACAATTTGAATGATAAATCTTTTAAAACGACTCAATTGGAGTTCGTTTTCTATTATTGTGACTATTGTGCCGTCAAGTAACACCCAGTTCGAATTCCGCTGCATCCATGAATTGGGGGTGTTACAGATTGGTACCAGAGACATGGTTATAGAGAAACGGGTCTAACTGAGACCTAAACTATAACCACATGTACAAACAAAAACATTTTATAGCCTTCCGCTCTCTGTGTCTTCCATCCTCCAGACGATTATGGACTTAGTAAGCATGTTATGCTTCACAAACATATTAGTATATTCATATATACCCATTTTGAGCATTTCCCCGTAAGCATTAGTATATTGATATTTAAACTCGGTTTATTTTCAATCATTTATCTAAACAATGGACTAAACATATCTGTGTATGCCTATTCTAAGGCATTTCGGCACAGCCACACTCTCCCAATCATGTTCCTACTCCAACATTATATGTCCAAGACATTGTAACTAATTACAATGGTCTCATTCACTTTTCCAAGACATTGTGAGATACAATGGTCTCATTCACTTTTCCAAGACATTGTGAGATACAATGGTCTCATTCATTTTCCAAGACATTGTGAGATACAATGGTCTCATTCATTTTCCAAGACATTGTATGATACAATGGTCTTAATCATTTCTCAAAATGTTTTGAGTCACACAATGGCCTAACCTACTTCCCAGACATTGTGAATTGCACAATGGTCTAACCTACTTCCGAGACATTGTGTTTTGTGCAAATGGTCTCTAGAATTATTCCATCACATCATCAATATCATTTCTTATGATATCAAAAACCCGTCACAATCTATCGATTTCAAAACAAGAAATATGAGATTTCTAAAGGACAAACAAATCCATCACCTACAAAAGCTGAAGTTCAGCTTTACATTTATCAAAGTTTTCTTCTGAAACCTTCATTATTAAAGGTTCGTGATCCTGGCCAAGTATGTTCTATTTTAGAACTACTTAAAACTTCCTTTCCATACGTACCTACCTTTACTATCTTCTATGCAATGGAATATGAAAACATACGTTACAAGTCTTGTATGGACGGGACTTGCAACTTAAGGGTTGACATCGCCTTTGTTTAGTAAACAGTTTCCCAAAACCAACGGACATATCACAAGTATACCTAATTTAGGTATTTGAAAATTTTATCGAACCTTGGCTAAATATAGACTAGTCACCTATATTTAACCTAGGGACAGTGGAATATAGTCTGACTAACTATATTCGACTTAAAATTTTCAAATACTGAGAGTAGTTGTACTAGGGTTATGTTTAGGTTGATTTCCTACATGAACACGATAAACCACCAGAATACATTAAAACAATCTAGAGACACGATAGTGCCTTACCACTCAGCGAAATCTTAACATCTTATTTGTACTACCTAATTTCATTCTTGAAGGTTTTCATTTATGAGATAATCTGAACTACTATCTTGGGATAGTTATCAATTATTCTCTTTATCCTGTAGAAGTACTATCCTGTTTAGTTCCTAAGGATACCATTCCATCATAAACTTTTAAAATCTCTTAAGATTTTAAAGCAAACTCAACATCTATACCAATGGAAAGCATATATGATAAGAGAAGAAGAAGCTTATCAGAATCTCAACAACACTGCAGAACAATGAAGTTTAGAACTTAGCAGTCATATTTATTTATGCACTATGTTGTACTACGTGTATGTCATCCCTAGTAATGGGAGTTTTATGACTTAAGAATATTTGATGTTCAATAAATAACTCTTTGTGAAAATTCTCATCTATGGTACTTTCTATCTCTAAACCAATTTGATTGTTTAGTAGACTATTACCATTCTATAAGATTTACTCAGTTATCTTGTAAACCATTCAACAAATTTTACTTCAAGCTATTTTGTTATCACTTTATTGTTTCACATCATGTTACTCCAAGATATTTTACCACCATCTTAGAAAAATCACTTCGTTGATACCACCCTATAAATCAATATCATGCCTTCATTTCCAACTTTCATCACAAACCACTAAATCTCAACATACCAAAATGAAGAACACAAACCTTCATAACCTTCTCACCATCATCATCTTCACAACCCTTAATCCCACAAGCTCACTTTCTGATCTTGATGCACTTTTAAAGCTCAAATCATCCTTAGTTACACCACAAGCACCCTTATCAGCTTTACAAGTTTGAATTTTCATCTTGTACTTTTGGAACACCAGTATCATCTCATAATACACTACATTGTAACTCACCGGCTAATTGTGAATGTTGTGTTGGAAATTCTTAAGTAGGATGATTTGTAATTATTTGAATGGATTGGGATGCCTTTTCATTTAAATAAAGAAATTGTAAATCGCCGAACCATAAGTTTATAATTCCGTATTTACATTGTTTGGGATGCCTCTCTAAGTAAATAAAGAATTATAAATAAGTGGGCTTATTTGTATCCGAAATAACATAAGTATGAAGTCAATAAACACTAGGTACAACAACCGATTACCTACTAGGCTATGATTGCAATTACTATCTCAATTCCTATTAATATTCGACTGCTATATCAATTTCCTTTGATATTCGACTATTACCATACCTTTCCTACATAAAAGTAAGCCTCATCTTACACCATACACTGAAATGACAAATCAAATTACATCACCAGTAATCCCAGGCTTTAGTCCTCATAAGTAACCACACATCTTTATCGACACCACTCCAACATATGACACACATAGAACTTCAGGACGAAGTTCCCCGTAAGGGGTAGAGACTGTAACAATTCGCAATTTCAGGTTAATTACCATTCCCGGAAAATTTCACTATTCACTTTTACTATTCATTTTTCCCGAAACTTTCCCGAAAGTTGATTTTTATTTGATATTCTCGAGTGATAAATCATTTCCATGGCAAATTAAATGTTTGACATTCGTCAGATCATTTTCGTGAAAGTTATTAAGGAATTACACGTTTTAGGGTAAAACGTCATTCAGAAATTCTACGTACAACGAAACTCGACCGCGTTAAGTGACCCCGCATTAGAAAAATGTTTGACACACTCATGATTTATTTGAGAATTAATCGTGACTGAGAAAAACATGACCAAAGACTTCCCGGCAGGTCACCCAAGCCAGTACTATTCTCGCATGAGCACGCTTAACCGTATGGGCGATTAACCGTAAGACCACAAAACGCGTTTCTAAGACTATTTGAGTTTTCAACTTATTAGAAAAAGTCAACATATTTTTTCCCTCCTCCATTGACCAAAAATCATCCATTGATGTTATAAGTCATTTCGTGATTTTTAGGCTTACGGTTTGATGTCTAAAAGACATTTAATACCAACCGACACTAGACTGAGCCCAGTCTAGACACTATAAGCCTTTTTAAATCATTTATAACCTATTAGAAAAGTAACATTTTACTTTTCTCAATTTTACGCAATATTCGTACATTTTACGTATTACGCGTTTTAGACCCGTGTTTCCAGTTTTTAGCAGGGTTTTAGCACCCGATAGATCCTACCACTCATTTTATATTTTATTATGGACTATATGGACATGTTTAACAATACTTTCAAGTTCCATAATTTTACGACACCCGGTTTTACGTTTTGAGGCTTAATCATTTACGATTGGCATTTCCCGGAGTCAAAACTAACCAAGTATCTTGGATAATACCAAGAAAAGTCTAACCCTTTCTCTCCAAGACTCATGAACCGCCCTAGGAGGGGGGAGTCACACCCATGTGGCTTCATCTCATGAATTTACCCTTAAATCAACACTTATTTACAACTTGGTCACCAAGTTGTAACACTTTCCTAGTAAGCTTCCTAACCTCCTCAATGGACCTATAAATACTCCCTCCCCATCCCTTCTTTGTGCCGTGCATCCCTAACCCCATAACCATCCCATTCTTAGCTTAATTCCTTCTAATTTCTAGCAAGGTTCAAGTGATTCTTCAAGGTAGAAACCCTAGTTAGAATATCATTCACCAAAACTCTTCCAATCCCTAATATACTTGGTGATTTCTCTTGAGTTTAAATCCACTCAATTCACCTCAACTTTCATTACATCTCTTTCAAGAATACCAAGGGTAGAAAGATTGCATGAAGTGAAAAAGGGTTGAAGCAAGTCTATCAAAGTCCTATCCTTACATGTTAACTTCCTTTCATCTTTGAAAGCCAAAAGTTGTAAGCCAAACCCTAACATGCTTCTTGTTAATTTATCATGTTCATATCATTTACATGTTATTCTTGCTATATTATGTCTTGTATTGATGTCCATGATGTATAAAAATGAGTAAAAGATGTTGTTATAATGGATTGTTGAAACAAGTTACTAAAACAAGCAAACTAATGAATTTCTTGGTAAGACCTGATCAAAATGGTAAAAATATGATATTTGATTATTACATATTGTGGTAGAGGACCTAACAAGGAAACCATAGCAATTTGAACCACCCAAAACGAGTATACGAGTCAAAAGTTATGGCGATTTGAAGTTACCAAAGATTTCCGGCAAAACTGCCAAATACCATTCTGATCAAATTTGGGTTTTGAAAGTCCCACTTCTGCTCCGATTCATCAAAAAGTTAAAACACGAAAGTTGTCCGGAACGACGTTTTCGTTCAGGAACAAAGAAGCTCGAGCCCTGAAAACGCTTTCCGAGTGATAAAATTCTTCAAATTCAAAACAGCCCATTTTTAGACCAAAGTCACTAGATTATGGTTATACTTTAAAAGGAACAAGAGGTCTTATGACCTATAATCAAGACCACAACCATGGCTAGAGCCAAGGTTGAGTCTCATGACCTTGGAACAAGGACCAAAGGTCATGGCTAGGCCATGACAAAATGACCAAATAAACTTACAAAGGCGTAAACATGAAACAAAGTATTGGCGATAACTTGAACAAGCAACTTGGATCTACTTCATCTAAAGGAAACCATGAGATATTGCCAAGAGAAAATGGTCATTCAAGACTTATGAAACTATCACTAATAACAATCTTCATGTACAAATAAACTTTCCTAAGTTTATTCAAATATCGGACATGTAACCTTTCGGATCAAAACTTATATCTATATATTTCATCAACTACTACAATAGTAGGGAGCCTCATGTGAGGAGTTCATTATGTAAGCCGTCGAGTTGAGTTGTGGATTTACGAGTTAAAGTGTCCTGGCTCCTCGAACGCTTACTAACATGACTTCTGAATTATGTCGGCCCGAACGGTAGTAAACGATATACAAAACATACATGTTTCATGAATCTTTTCTTTCTAAAGACTTACAATATACATCATACCATATCATGGACTAAGTGCAAGACATACATATATCGGCATGTTTATGTTTCCTTAGACATTATTCCAAACCTAAGTTACAACAATTATTCTAGGTTGCTCATAAAAGTTCTTACGGCATATCCATCATTCTCATTATACATCATCCAACTCAAGGTGAGTTCATAGCCCCATTTTCCATTACTTAATTGTTTTACAAACCCTTGGGGGAATACATGCTATTTTTAACCGAGCACAATGTTTTTAAATTGTATGCTTGCCTGATTGTTTTATTATCACTAAGTACCAGCCTTGCTAAACCGAGATCCCTTATTATGAACCATTTAATCACTAGCAATAGTGAGCGCAAATATTGTGAATAGGCCTATTGGGATTGACGAATCCCATTTGTATTGACTAAGTTCAAACAAATGCACTAATATTTGAGATTTAGGTATGTTAGCAAAGTACCTACCGGGATAAATCTGCCGATCGATATTGGTACACGTTAACGTTTTGGTGTCATAAGCTTAGTGTATAATACATTTTATTGGCGTATAATAACGTAGCCTGCCTGTTTTGTTTCCAAACATTGGTGTGAGTCTACAGCTCACACTACCAACATATTGTGTTCAAACGATTAAACAAACTCTATGAATATCACTCAACCTTTGTGTTGACCTCTCAAGCATGTATTTCAGGTTCATGACGATCAAGGATGGCACGGAAGCACACGGATACTCAAGAGGGCTATAAATTTTATTATCATTCAAAAACACATTTATTATACATTGTAAACATGGAACCATTTGGGACCTCATTTTGTAAATCTCTGATATTTATACTATTTGAATGATAAATCTTTTAAAACGACTCAATTGGAGTTCGTTTTCTATTATTGTGACTATTGTGCCGTCAAGTAACACCCAGTTCGAATTCCGCTGCATCCATGAATTGGGGGTGTTACACAATGGAAGTGTACATGATTGGCTTCATTCAAGTGCATATACATTGGAACTGAACCTTCTTCAAAGAATTAACATACTTAGAGATGTTGCCACTGCACTCGATTATCTTCACAATCGCTGCCAAACAACGATTGTTCACGGTGACTTGAAGCCAAGTAACATTCTACTTGATGATGATATGGTGGCTCATGTTGGAGACTTTGGTTTAGCTCGACTACTTGGTACAGACTTAAACCAAAACAGCTCATCCGAGGTTAAAGGAACAATTGGTTATGCACCTCCAGGTAATTCCACTTCTATTCCATGATGCTTATATTACTGGTTAAAGTTTGTAAATTAATTAATTGTTATTCATATGTAGAGTATGGTATCGGGAATGAGATGACAAGTTGTGGGGACGTCTACAGTTTTGGAATATTATTACTAGAGGTGATGACCGGGAAAAGGCCGACAGATGAAATGTTAAGGAAGGTCTTAGCCTTCATAAATTTGTTTACATGGCATTACCAGATCATGTAGTCGATGTTATTGATGATGATGCGATTGTGTTGCAAAGTACGGAAGCGAATGCAAAGAAAATGGAAGAATGTTTGGTTGCAACTATCAAGATTGGAGTATCGTGCTCTGTGGATTCACCACAACAACGAATGAAAATAGAAATTTTTGTCAATGAGTTGCAGCGTATTGTCCATATGCTTCAAAATATATAAGGTACTATGTTCTCCCATTTTGTAAAATCTGATTTCACATGAGTTTGTTAAAAATCATAACTAAAATGGTTTTATTTTTCAACTCTTTCAGGTCTATTATCAAGCTTGTATGGTGAAGTTGTAGGAAACTGCAACAAGGAGCAGTGCATGTCATAGTTAAATAAATGTTAAGTTGTTTAAGATGTTCGTAATTGTGGTTTAATTTTCTTGTTGCATAAGTGTACGAGACATAAGAGTACGTTTACTTTCCTGGTGACGTATCAAATGTATCAAGCATGTTTGTAAGTGTGATTTAATTTCCATGAATCCAATTTGTGGTATAGAATTCTACTTAAGCTCTAGTTGGTGTTCGATTCCATAATGAACAGCCTAATGTTATTCGTGTTTTTGACTATCAATTTCATAAATTTTACTTTTTCTTGAATATCTGAATGAGAAAGCTCAAGGCTTCCCCCTCTTCTGATTTCGAGTAGTGTATGATTCAATTTTATAGAAAGTTAACCTCATGTTTGGTTAAACACTTGTACCATGCATTCGGCTAGTACAAAATCATTATTATTACTCCAATTATACTGTATTCAAAGTGTATTTCTTATACATAAATCAGCTCGAATATTTTGATACTTTTGGTATTCCTTATACAGTTGTACAACTCTATTTTCTTCATCGGATAAGTGTTTGGATAAGCAATCCCAAATAGCCCTTTAGCAGTTAATGTGTAGCTTTATGGTCATCATTGTAAACTACACGAACTGGCCCCTTTTAAGCTACTTTTATTTTTTATATCTTTTTTACAAAGCCTCAACCGACATGTAGGACCTGAATTTTAAGCTATGAAAGACCAAATCCGACATGTTGGTCCTGTTTTTTAAGCTATGTTTATATCTTTTTAACATAACCTGAACTGAACCATTTTATACGGGTCGATGTAGCCAGAACCTTTTTATACGGGTCGATGTAGCTCCAATGGGCTTGTTGCAGCTCTGTGAAATAAAGAGATTTTTTTTTTTGTTTTTTTGTTTTTTTTTTTTTTTTTTTTTTTTTGATACTCTCCAATATATTTGATATCATTAAAATTATTTGATTTTGGGAGGTTCTATGTACTGGGCACCTTTTTTTTCTCCAAGTTACCTTTTCATTTACCATTCAAAAGTAAAATGGGTTGAAATAGCCCTGATTGGTTTTGGAATTTGTTAACACTAACAGATGGCTGTGTTTACAAAACAAGCATAACCCATAATGCTTTTAAAGGATGAATCGTCCGATATGGCTAAGATTTCAAGAAAGGTTCCAACCTTGTTCGTGAAGTTCAGGACACCACCAAGAATCACCAGTTAGTTACTTTTTTTTACAAATCTAACATTAATTCAGACTAATAATTACTAATTGCTTAAATTACATCAGGAATCCATAAAGATCCGTAAAAATACCATATCATTTATCATGCCAATGAACATACAAATTCAGAAAATTAATTTGGTCCAACACACGTACATTCAATAAGCTTTATGTATAGTAAAACACTGGAGTTTCAATAAGCTTTATCAGATAATTTCAGCCATGAATGAATTTGTTGCTCTTCTTTTCCGAAATGAACATAGTGTTGATTCAAATAAGGAAGATCCATTGACATTACAAATGAGTTGATACATTGAGCTTGACTATTGTATGACTACTCTTGCAAACAACACATCGAAAAAGACACACGCCAAACTTATTAACAACTTGAGCAGAAATGAAAATAAAACATACACCATAGCCGTCACTGTAACTATCATTATCGTCACTGCATTTGAATAACTCGAGAAAAACAGATGGGGTTTGATGAAGTTGATGTCGTCTCCAATCTGCCTTTAGAATTGAGAATCAGGCCATATGACGAATACATAATAAATCTTGACTTTATCCATCCAAGTACAAGCTCCAAATAACACTAATAACTAGCAATACATTGACCACCTGCACAAACTAAACAAATACACTTTATCATTCTTTCGAGCTTCAAACATATGAATGGCAGTAAATGTTAAGCTTTGGCATTGGTGATATCACTGAGCCAATTCCAGTAAATTGTTGCTCTTTCAAAGGGAAGAAGATATTTACGTTGTTAAGAAAGTAACTGTCGAATACAGAGGTCGCAATTTCAAGCATTTTACTTATAAATGGATCAATTTACGTTATGTTATGTTTAATGGGTTCAACAGGCTAAAAACATTCATTAATCATTATTTTTAAACAAGTTTAATAAAAGGACAGACCACGTTTGCAGGTCAACCTGATCCAGTCCAGACTAAAATTACCAGTTTGACTTGTTTCCCAGCCTGACTAGCTGCCTATTAGATCATGTGTTACCTGTAAGGCTCCCAAGCCTGCATTTCCAAGGGTCCACATCTACGGTGTGACTAATAAAGCATTTTCTGCGATACAAAGAAATGGGAATACAAACGGGTTAGGACTGACGTGTCATATATATTGTTCACAATGTTAACGAGTCTATGTCAAAAGCAACCACCATTTACAGTAGCAAAATTGGGGATCTTGAAACAAAAGTCAAACATATAAATAATGTTTTAAACACATAATTTTCTTGTGGAGCTGAAGTAATAACTTCTGGAATGGGCTCAGTTATATCACCAATCCCAAGGCTTATCATTTGTTCATCAGGGTATTTTAGCTTATGTGCAGCCATTCTTCTACGAATCTGTAATTCCACCAACACATTTCATGTATCTAAGTCTCATGTCCAAATGAAAAATAACAAGTTTCTATATCCATGTTTTTATTAGCAAGAAACATGTGACAGTGATACCGATGTAAACTGAATCTATAGTGACAAAAAATCGAGCCGTAATTTGATAAGTACCCTTGTAATCAGAGATGAAATTCCTACAATGCTTAGTGATACCGATGTTTTTATTTCAGATTTTGTAGTAGTGTGAGAAAAGGGAGTTTATGAGTCAAAGAATTTCAGTACCAAACACTCCTTTATTCAATAGCAGAAAAGTTCATGACATTTTCCAGCCTGCAAGCCTTTTATCCATAACCATCCAAATTAATGATCATTTCATTTACTATCAAACAGGAAACTATCCTATCCCAAACATTGATCAACAAGGGAGGTATGGTTAACCTGACCATTAGTTAGGGCAAAGTAGCTTTCATCTTTCACAGCTCACCGGCCCCCATACTAAAGAAACCACACCTAACTTTTCACATAATCCCATTCATGTCATATATCTTATAAGATTGAATAGCTGCAACATCCGAGTACAAACTCAATATTAGGTATGGGCGCAAACCTGATATAACATTCAGACGCAAAATACAACTTTGATTGCAGTTGCAGATACAAAAGTTTGATCATGTTAACAAGATCAGAAACATTACCTCTGAATGTGAGGTAGAAGCATATCTAGCAGATCGTTCTTCTTCAGTGATACTTTCTGCAACATTAGAAAACATCTCACAATTAGATCAAACTGTACAGGTTACATTATATTAAAACGATGACTTGAAGTAACTAACTCCTGCTAAAATCAAACGTTTTGCTTCCACTTGAATCATGGTACTTTCTGTTTCGATTTTGCCCACTGCTGGACCACTTCCAACGTCATTTTGATCAGCTAGTGAGTATTTTTCCACATCTTCGTCTACAGATTCCATCATAGAGAAAACTTTTGGTCTAGGAACTTTATATCATCCTTCAACTCGTTTTGCATTTTTAAGAACATCTAAATCCCTAAAACATAGTAAACTTGGTGTTATTGAAGACACTGAAAATGAATGACTATTCAAAATGTTAACACTCAAACAAGATTCAAGTAGAGTGTAAACCAGAGAAACTAATCCTTAATCCTTATAGCTTTTATAACCAAACTTAACAAAGATAACACCTTTAGATATGTGGTTCTTATCTCGAGGCAGAACAAGGATACATACATTATATTGGCTTCAATCATGGCCAAAGGATACTAAGATGATGTAATGTATCAGGATAACGTTATGCTTAACTTATGCATTTATTCATTATCCAAAAAACCCCTGTTCCCCAAATAACTAATAAGCACTTTCGCATAAGCTTGCCCAGCCTATATAAGTTCTTTATACCCAATAGCATTAACCTCTTAAAATAAGCCTACCCAATGTTGTAAATCTCGGACTACAAAGTAAGTAATCTGCGATTACAAGCCACAAGGTCAGTGACCAGGGCGAGTTGATCAGAATGGGCCAAAAGATTCAATATGGTCAAAACATGGTCAGCTCCGTGCTAATTCGTACAAAAACTCAGTTTGAAGTGTCTTAACAATTGTGTTGATGTTTCCAAACATAATTTGTGGTTCTATGAACAATACTATGGTCCTATAAACAAATGATACATTTAATTTCAAAACGTGTACATACAGATTCCAATACCCACACGTACTCCCCGCATAGGCCAATTACTCGCTGCCGCCTAGCGAGATTTGCAACCTCAATTTTAGCTTTTTTGGAACCCAATAACGTATTAAGGTATTTAAATAAGCTTACCCAAACACCCCCTAAATCCCATATGATCAAACTGCTATAAGACATAATAGTCCAAAAAAAGGCAAATACATCATCCAAATGTAATAAACATAAGTGCTGACCTAATAACGAATTCCAACATCACACACACGCATTTAATCATCTTCAACAAACTCCACCAATCTATCATTTCTTCAAATTAGAGGGTTCGGGTTTTCAATTTTTATAAAATTTGTTTAAATTGAAGGAATTATTAAAGGGTTACTGTTTGGTGGTGGGAGATGCTGGTGGTTAGAAATTGTTTCAGAGAGTGTAAAAGCGATAATGAGTAGTAAAGAGGTTAGAAGGGGATGGTCACTGGGTCAATGGGGTGTCAAAATACGTGGATAACTCGGGTTCGGGTCGGCCGTTTGACCCAAGTAAATATTTTTTAATTTTTTAATTTTTTAATATACAGATTATCGATATAAATTAGAACAAATATGCAAATTTCTGACTATTTTACTCGTATTTAGGTTGACTCGAACCTGAGTTGACCTGACCCGAAATGACTCGAACCCGATTAACCCGATATCAAATAAGGTCGGATTCGGGTATATTATTTTTAACCTTGTCCCGACTTTGACCCGGACCGAACCCAACAAACCTGTCCCTACTGACACCCCTAACTGGGTGTGTATTTAATTTAGGGTGCTTTTACTAATTTTATATAAGTTGAAGGGTTAAAAGTGTAAAATTATGATAAGATAAAGGGTAATGAACATTACAACATGAACATACAACAACAATAATCAATTATGTCCAAGCGAGATATAAATAAGATGAAGGATCAATATAAATAAGAACACTTTTAAATAGAGATAGTGAAAATGTTTTTTATGTGATTTATGAAGGGATTTTTTTGTTTTTAAAATGAAAGTTGAAGGGGTAAGAGTGTAAATTTAAAAAAAATGAAGGATCAAAAAGTAAAAGTGTTTTCTTATTTAAATAAGTGAAAAGTGAAATCTTAAAACTAATTTAGAAAACTAATTTGTAAATGTAAGGCTGAAAAAAACTCAAAACAAATGTATCATATATCTTGGATATTGAAATTAACTAACTTTTTTTCTTTTTCTTTTCTTTTTTTTTTTACTTAAAATCATTATATGTTACAATAATCTACAGTTATATTTTGATTTTTTTTAGGTTGTATGAATAAATTTTATACGAAACACCTAACCAAAAATATCAAAATCATAATTATGTGTTGTGATAAAGTCTCATTGTTAGAATTTAATAACCATGACAATCATATAAATAAATCATAATCAAAGTATACACGTATGCGAAAGCTATGGATCAAGTATAACATACAATTATTAACGAAAACATAAATAGGAAAGTACCATATGCAATCTTTAATTCTTGAACAATTGATGAACCCTAATTAGGGTTTATAAGGATCAATGAATAACCCCTTACCGTTTTGTTATTCGATCCAAGATACTAACAATAATGTGTTAGTATCACGTTCTTGTACACACGTACTAATAGCGATTCGATGTGAATGCTAGTTCTTGAATCACAAATAAAATACTAAACAAACAAGGTTTTGCTTTTAAAATAAATAGGTTCGAAAACCATTTATACTTAGCAATCTGTCTTATACAGAAAAGAATGAGAATCATGAATGCACATGGCATGTCATGCGTATTGTGATTGCATGCATGGCATGTGAATATCATTCTGATGTACGATACATATATCTACTAAAGTGAGGGTTATTTTGTCGATATTGAGTACATATATTTTTTTCGTGAATGAGACCAAAGGTGTGCTTATAAAGTATTAAATTTTGTGCAACAAGTTATTGCTAGCACCCCCTTAAGTTCCAAAACTCGACACTCAACCCCCTTTCTTTTTCCTTGTTCGACCATATTAATCAACACCACATGGGTTTGGTTTTCATACTAATAAGTCCCTCATGTATTAGTTACTTTATTTGTGATTTAATAATTAAATATAACTATTTATATATTAATTATTTAACATCGATTTTTATACGTAAAGTGTGCAATCACGTGGTCTCGGGTTCGATACTAGACATATACTTATTAATATTTTATCCACAAACTCTAACATCTCCCACTTGGATATCTATTAATAGTATAATGACATTGGTTAGCGTCTAGCAACACGCCAATGCCCCTAGATCAACTCGATGGAGGTCTCCTTGAAAACCTTTAATGATTCATCATTATTATTATCCTTTTGTTTCTAATACCACGTTAATAAAGATATGGATCTGAGTCATTCTTTAATTAACAATTCTGTTTCTCGTTGTTTATGATTGAGCAAGATTACCAAAATATCTGAACGTATTCCATATAGACTTTGGGCATGCGCACGCAAACATCTTGTCAACCCTACGAGGGGCCCAGCAGTATTAAACTTCAAAACAAATTTGAAGGAACAAATTCTTTCTTGACTACAAGAATAACCCATGAACTTTGCAACACTTCTGAAAACAACCCTTATAACTCCCTGTTATGGTGAGCGGTAGATTGCTTCACAAAAATGCACTACATCCACGACACTTATCTGGTATCTCAAGTCTGAGGATAACAAATTCATGATTTACTTACTGACAAGATCCATAAAGTAAAATCATATAGTTGGGATAAGTCCTATATTCAATTCATTGAATATCATGCAAAATTAGTATGTCAACGCATCAATATACTTTCAAGTATATTTTAACCAATACTCAGATTTGCCTTAGTTTAATGATATTCCCATATCATTAATTGACAACGGACAATTTAGAATAACATAAGTTATTCACGGATTTAAACATGCAAATATAGGACACAATTTATTATTAATGAAAACAAACGTATTAAGTACTTTAATTCATTATAAATAATAATTGCTTAATATCCTTTATCCAAACACTAAATAGATCAATGCATGATAATTCTAGTTAATGAATTATGCCTCAAGTCATGTAATTCATACCTGTCGACAAGGCATAAATCAACTAACGTTGATCTATAGGAATTTTGAGAATACTTATTTCAAGAATTCAATTATTGAAGTTCTTGTATGTGTGCATTCAACAATCTTGATATTGCCACACAATACTTCATAAATGGCGTGTCATCCTCAATCACCAATTTATGACAATTAAACTTTCAAACAATTTTAAAGTTTAAAGTATTCTAATTCTTTAATGTATAATGCAACTATACTCTTAGTTGAGTACAACTAGTTCACATGGCTATTAATAAGGATGAAATCCTTCCATGACTAGTTATTTGAGTGTCGTCTCAATTTAAACCAGCATCATTGTATATAAAACACAATATGCTCTTTAAAATTCCGTAAACTTAATATCCATTGTGTAATTTTTAGGAGCTATTCCAGGTTTGAGGATCATTATTCTAAGGTCAAACATATTTCTTTAGAATATTCATTACACAAGATATCAAATATTGTTAAATCATTAAGCATTTAAGCATGATGTAACGATAATATGATGCACATGAAAATCCTTCAGTCATACTTAGATTTATATTCATGTTCTATCTTTTCATAATATATATCCATTTTCTAAATGATATATTATGTTCTATTAGAATTTATTTACCGCACATGTTTATTTAATAATAAACTTTTGTTCCAAGGTTGTATGTTTTATTTTCTAAATCTTTCAAATAAAGTTTCATTCCAAACTAAGTCTAACATTTTACTTATATGGAATGTTACTCTATAACATATATGATTTAGTAAATCAAACATAATACTCCCACTAGCTTTCAGGAATACTTAGAAATTATCTTATTTCAATTATAAATCAAAACATGGATTTATTAATTAAATATAAGAGTAATCTCCTAGATGCATGCATTTATCCATTCATGGATTATTGCACTTTGTACACTTCCAAAGATTTGCTTGAATTCGTAAACTCCTTTTGATTACTTATCGTCCTCGCTCAAGTAATTGTTCAAGAAAGAGTTCTGATATTCATTGTCAAATTTCATATATATGAAAATAAGCATGACAATTAATATCTTTGTATTTTAATGTGCTTAAGAAAGAGTATTCAATCATAGTTAATTGCTTAAGTATGATTAATAATCTTTTCATAAGACATTCATTAAAATATGTATACAATTTTGTCCATATGATTGTTACACAAAGATTTAAACCACTAGAGTTACATTATCTTTGAATAAACTCATCTTCATTCTCTAACAATTAAGAATTAAGATAAACCAAATTTTCAAAATTTTGAATATCTTTATGAACAGCATCTATAACATTCATAGTATGAGTAATTTACCCACTTCATTATTTTGGTAATACTACATCATATAATCGTCGTCATATTAATTAAATATCTGAGATATCCAAGTGGATCTATGAATGAAAATTCCATCATCTTGAGGTTTATCATTTACATGTTTAGCCTCATCATGATTTTCACTAATGTGTTTTTAGAAGATTATGTATCTTGTAATTCTATCTTTTTAAGATAAAACTCCCACTTGCCTTTAGTAATATATAGACTATCTATAAATACTTGGCAATTAGTGCAACAATCCAATTTCACTTTTAGGACATTACAAATACACATTGATAGTTCTTTGTTAATAACCTTCACATAAGTAGCTTAACAAATTCAGAACTTCAATTTTAAGACTTAATGTGATTCATCACATTTCATAATTCAATAATGTCTTATTAATCTTCCAGGAGTCTAATTGAGTATATTCAATCTATACTCAATTTCTAACCTTGATAACTTTTGGAAGATAAGAAGATGTAGTTATCTTGAACCAAACACTACAACAAGGGTTTGATTTCCTAACTGAACATACTATAATCTAGTATTTCATTAGAACTCATATTGTAAGACAATCTAACAATATGTAAGATAACCATATATCTTTTAGCTTGTCTATTTACCAACTAAATCAACTTAATGGTATAATAGTATTTTCAAGCCAATTGCATGCTTTATAACCCAAGTACACATAAACTGTTATAATCCCACTACACGTTATTAATCATTGATCAACTCAATGACTTCTTGTATATGTCTTAATTAAAAGACCATAACAAGCTAACGTCTTACTTTATTATAAGTCTTGTAATACTTAAAAGACTTCATGTTTATAACTATACAATAAAGTATAAACTTGTATAATTAAAGTAATCATGAACACCATCATTTGGTTCCAATAATATTTTCAAGTTAACACACTACTTCATTTATTTATGTCATTCTAAGAATACATAATTATTGAAGTAGTATTATATTACTTCATGCATTTATGTCATTCAAATAATACATAAATATTAAAGTTGAAGTAGTATTGTTATTGACACATGTTCTAATATATGTCTAATTTAGAAACTGTAAATTATCCATGTTGGTCTCACGCATACATGGAAATTCACCTTGTTGTTAATATTTAGCATGCGTCTCACGTTTACTAAATTTCAACTCCAAGTGTTTCTTAGATTAGATGTATATTAATCATATTAGAACTATAGTCTCTTACTTTGCAGGTAAGAGAATCCATTAAATCATATTCTTATGTGTTGTACCTTGCACACAATGTAGATTTCTCCCACTTGTGCATGGCACAACATCATGTACCACATAAACAACACGCACGTGTAATGTGAACAATATGATTTGTGTCATTAGCATAACTAGTAGATATAGAGTTACTCAATCAATCAAGGAAACGCACATGACTATCCTTGAAAATATTAGTGTCTATATTTGGAAAGTAATTATCTTTAGACATTTAAAAGATAATCTAAGTTACAAATAAGACAATAAGTCTTATAACTCCCACTGAATTAGAGAACATTACAATAATCCCTTATTCAGCCATAAGAACACAATACTCCCACTGAATTTGACAACATTGTAAATGTTTCATTAATCAATGAAAGGAAATAGTGTACTATTTACTTTCCTACATCTTTTAAGAAAACTCATTCCAACAATTATATATAGGTGCTAAAAGAATGTATTCTACTATTTAAATGTGATTCATCACATTCCAAACTATTAACTTAAAAAAAACTGGGCATGCAATTTCTTCCTGTATATATCTACCATTCCAACAATTGTATGTAGTATCTGTAAATGGTCAAATCAAAACAACTAGATAAAATAATCTAATTCGTCTTTTACCATTGTGCAGTAATCAGTCTAGCTTCTAATTTAATAACTCATAAAGTGCAAATAATCTTACTATTAAATTTTGCTATGAGTTATGTATTTAGAATTTAGACAATTCTAATCATCCTATTATACCTTTCTCATTCATGAAAAGGATTAGGATTAAGTCTCACACTTCTCCTAATGGAAAGAAGACTAGATTTATTCTTTTAGTAAAATTGACTCTAACCAAAAAACCCATACGGGTGTACTCACGTTTACGGTTTTAATGTTGCATTAATACATTTAAAAGAATTTACAAAATTCAATTTTTGTATTTTCGATAATTTATATTTCCAAGAAAATATATTACCCAAGGATACATTCATATAACCAACATATTTTCTTGAAAATCTAGGATCCAACTTTACATAGATCCCACCACATCAGAAAAAATGGTAATCTGTCGAACAATAATTGGCAAACACTTTTCCAATTCCTAGATCATTATGGGATATACATCAAATTGATTCATCAATTTGTCATGTAAGCATGTTTCATCCCATCTCATGCCTTAAGTTCTAGGTCTCACGCATCAACTTAATTAAGTCGTCTAACTTAGAAACTGCAAATTCTCCATGTGTGGTCTCACGCACACTCGGAAATTTACCTTGTCATTAAAATTTAGCATGCGTCTCACGTTTACTAAATAATAACTTCAAGTGTTTCTTATAGTTTGATGGCATGTAACTTAAATTTTAGGGTATTTTTGTTTGATGTGAAAATCAAATCATGTATAAAGATGCATGCACTCATCTTTATAGCATAAGTTTTAAAAAACTTTTATTACCAATTCTTGAAATTAATACACAAAGTTTTACGTTTAAAAACCTTAAGATGACTTTCCACAAGAATGATTTTAAAAGAAATTCGTTTAAGTCGTATTCAAGATTGTGATAACCAAGGCAGACTCTAAGTCTCTTTTCTAAGCCTTCATATCACGATTATGAATTTGTCTTAAAAGAGTTACTTTTAAAAGCATGTTGTACAAAACATCAATCAAGCAAAAGTTTATGGATTCAATCTCAAAACATGTAACAAAGTATGAATCTTGCTAGTCTCGCCTTGGAGCGAATTACTGTGTGAAGCGAACCTTTGTTGGCACATAAGACTCCGCAAGATTCAATCTTTATTACTTAGGGTTTCACCATTATTAGTCCGTATTATTTTCTTTATGAAAAAATTACCCTTTTATTGCCTACAAACGTGTCCAACAATTAAACAATAAAACAAGCAATAAAGACAAATCAAAACAACTAATAACATAACAATTATAAAGGTGAAACAATTAGCCACATGCAATCCTTATTAGAAAAGATCCTAATAAAATCAAGTCTAGGTATAATCATGCATGTAATCAACTAAGGTCTTCTCCTCTTAATGGAAGAGAGTCACATACATTGACGAATCAATTGCGTAGGCCAAAGCTAATATACACACCACATAGCATATAAATTGATTTCAATATATATTGGAGTCTTACCCAATTTTAGATCTATCTAAAACATGTGATAAATAAAAAAAACAACAAGATCCATGACTAACGTGCATGTTTCGTCACGGATTAAACCTAACAGTTAGCACATAGGTCACAAGATACGTTCACTTAACCGATTAATGACCTAGGGTTTCTAGTGATTACAATTAATCAATTAAATCACAAACCCTAATTAGGGTTTTAAGTGGAAAATCGACCCCCCCCCCCCATAAATTAGGGTTAGGGTTTCAAATTTTATAAAAAATTTAAAAGGAAAAACCCTAGATCAAAACATGTATTTAAAACAATTAAAGATCCGATTTTTATTACGTTTTA
The DNA here is from genome assembly GCA_030686995.1 of Artemisia argyi. Lineage (NCBI taxonomy): Eukaryota > Viridiplantae > Streptophyta > Magnoliopsida > Asterales > Asteraceae > Artemisia > Artemisia argyi. The sequence continues at coordinate 198,399,454 of CM060683.1, read as the reverse complement.
GTAATCAATTACATGTTATACATGGCTCGTGATGCCACTGTTAGAATTTAATAACCATGAAAATCATATAAATAAATCATAATCAAAGTATACACGTATGCAGAAGCTATGGATCAAGTATAACATACAATTATTAACGAAAACATAAATAGGAATGTACCATATGCAATCTTTAATTCTTGAACAATTGATGAACCCTAATTAGGGTTTATAAGGATCAATGAATAACCCCTTACCGTTTTGTTATTCGATCCAAGATACTAACAATAATATGTTAGTACCACGTTCTTGTACACACGTACTAATAGCGATTCGATGTGAATGCTAGTTCTTGAATCACAAATAAAATACTAAACAAACAAGGTTTTACTTATAAAATAAATAGGTTCGAAAACCATTTATATTTAGCAATCTGTCTTATACAGAAAAGAATGAGAATCATGAATGCACATGGCATGTCATGCGTATTGTGATTGCATGCATGGCATGTGAATATCATTCTGATGTACGATACATATATCTACTAAAGTGAGGGTTATTTTGTCGATATTGAGTACATATATTTTTTTCGTGAATGAGACCAAAGGTGTGCTTATAAAGCATTAAATCTTGTGAAACAAGTTATTGCTAGCACCTCTTTAAGTTCCAAAATTCGACACTCAACCCCCTTTCTTTTTCCTTGTTCGACCATATTAATCAACACCACATGGGTTTGGTTTTCATACTAATAAGTCCCTCATGTATTAGTTACTTTATTTGTGATTTAATAATTAAATATAACTATTTATATATTAATTATTTAACATCGATTCTTATACGTAAAGTGTGCAATCCCGTGGTCTCGGGTTCGATACTAGACATATACTTATTAATATTTTATCCACAAACTCTAACACTCATTGCTATGCGCGACTCGACAATCGTATAGCATATCTATAATATCTATAAAGAGAAAACGGTTAAAGTGAAAAACTTAATCTTGGTCAAACTTAAAAATTCAGTCATCTATCCAAGGAAACTTACATTATTTTCAAAAAAAATTAAAAATTCAGTTATCTATCTTGGGAAACTATTATTTTCATAAAAACTTAAAAATCCAGTCATTTATCTAACGAAGTTTACATTATTTTCGGAAAGCATATGCAAAGCTGTAAAGTGTAAACTATTAACACACTATTAATACATATCTAAAACCAGGTTGACCCGGTTCGCTTAAACCGGGTGGGTTGACCGGTTTAATTTGATCCTTTTTTACCCAATCTGACGGGTTGACTGGTTTAATTTGACCCGTCTTTTGGACCGGAACGATTTCAACCGGTTGAACCGTCCGAGTCGAAACGGGTTTTAAAATATTATGTTTGATTCCAAAATCCTCAAACTTTTATTATTTTGAGTTTATAACCCACAAACTTTTTTTTTATAAACGAAACTATCTGTCGCTATAAAATCTCATTGCTATGCATGGGTACTCGTTTATATAAAATCTCGTTGCTATGCATGAGTACTCGTCTTAGTATATAATAAAACGAAATCTTTCTGAAATTCCCTCCCAACGGACGTCACTAAGTATATCATAAATGACGTCATTAAATATCAACGCAACTTTATCACTTCCTTATTCATATTTACATATTTAGTCATTCTTTTTATTAGTCTTCTATTACTATACTACATCTCACAAAACTTTTTCATTATTTTGACCCTCAAACTACTACATTTTATTTTACATGTGACGTGAGTAGAATGATCCTCCATTGTTTATTCTCTTAATCCAACTTAGTGCTTTTTATAAAGGGTTTTTCCATCACGAGGGCACAAGATATATAGAAAAACCCATCTCATTATAACTCGTTCCCTCCTAACAAGTGTTTAACTGTTTACTCATCACCTGTTCTTGAAGCATCTGGTTATCCTTTTTGGATTGTTTGAAGAATATTCATGTACTTCTCTTATTATCCAAGGATTTTTTTTTTTTTTTTTTTTTTTTTTTTATATGCATAATTTTTCAAGCTGAGATCAACTACCATAATCTACCAACGGGTTATTCAATTCTCATTCATCCATATTCATCACCATTACCAACACTTTAAAAAATCCAAGTATTGAAATCAGTTCCTCAACTGGGTTTATCTTATGTGCGTCTATAAATACTTCTCATTCTTCTCATTTTAGATTTTCTTCTCACATGATATAATTAAACAAAATCTTTTTGAAATTCCCTCCCAGCCAATTGACGTCACCAAATACGTCATAAATGACGTCATTAAATATCAATAAAACTTTATCTAGGGGTGAGTATCGGGTCAAACTAGGATCGGACCGAAAAAATTGGACCGGACCGAGATCTATTTAGCCCAAAACCACGGACCGAAAAGGAAAAATGGAGGTTGTACGTAAGACCGGACCGGGCCGAGGACCGAACATGATGTAAAGTGTGAACCGAGGACTGAACATGATGTAAAGTGTGGAGGTTCGATCCGGTCTAGTCGGTCCGATTTCTCGGTTCGGTCATGTCTACGGTTCGTTACGCTCACCCTAACTTTATCACTTCCTTATTCCATATTTACATATTTAGTCCTTTTTATTATTTTCTAATACTGCATGCCCTCACAAAACTTATTCATTATTTTGACCCTCAAACTACTACATTCCCTAACAAGTGTTTACTCATCACATGTTCTTGAAGCATCTTGTTATCCTTTTTGGATTGTTTGAAGAATATTCATGTACTTCTCTTATTATCCAAGGATTGTTTGAAGAATTATTTTTTTGTTTATGCATAATTTTTCAAGCCCAGATCAAGTCTGTAACACCCCCAATTCATGATGCAGCGGAATTCAACTTGGGTGTTACTCGACGGCACAACAGTCATAATAATAGAAAACGATCTCTAAACGAATCGTAATAAAAAGAGTTGTCATTCATATTATTCAAATATATCAAAGTTTACATAGTGAGGTCCCAAAATGTTGCATTGTTTCAAAACACATCAATATAAGGTCTATGATGTTTTTATAGAATGACATAATTGTTTATAGCCTTCTTCCTTCGGTACGTGCCCTTCCCGCTCCATTCTTGATTATCATGGACCTGAAATACATGCTTAAGAGGTCAACACAAAGGTTGAGTGAAATTCATAGAGTTTGTTTAACGGTTGAACACAATATGTTGGTAGTAATGAGTTAATTAGACTCATACTCATGTTAGAAAACAAAACAGTTATTATTATGTACTAAGCTCATGCAACCAATACGTTAACGGGTACCAATATCAATCGGCGGTTATGTTGCCCCGGTAAGTACTTTGCCGTCATACTTAATGTTTCAAATATAGTGCATTCGATTGAACTAACTGCTCAAACAAATGGGATTCGTCAATCCCAATAGGCCTATTCACAATACTCGCGCTCACTAATACTAGTGATTAAATGGTTCATGATGGGGCCTAGGATTGGCAAGGTAGGTACTTAGTAATAATAAAACAATCAGGCAGCATACAGTTTCAAAGCATTGTGTTCGGTTTAAAAGTAGCATGTATTTCCCCCAAGGGTTTGTAAAACATTAAAGTAATGTAAGCGGGGCTATGAACTCACCTCAAGTATGATAGCAAATAATGAAGGTGATGATCGGATCGTGTAGGTTTCTACGAGCAACCTAGAATAGAATGTTGCGACTTAGGATTTGTGTAAAGAATATAACGGAGTGCCTATATATATGTCTTGCATTTAGTCCATGATGAGGTATGATGTATATTTGTAAGTCTTTGAAAGAAAGATTTATGAACATGTATGTTTTGGTATATCGTTTACTACCGTTCGGGCTAACATATTTCAGAAGTCATGTTAGTAAGCGTTCGAGGAGCCAGGACACTTTAATTCGTAAATCCACAACTCATCTCGACGGCTTACATAATGAACTCCTCACATGAAGCTCCCTACTATTGTAGTAGTTGATAAAGTATATAGATATAAGTTTTGATCCGAAAAAGTTACATGTCCGATATTTGTATAAACTTAGGAAAGTTTATAGTACATGAAGATTGTTATTAGGGGTAGTTTTATAAGTCTTGTATGACCATTTGTCTTGGTAAAATCTCATGGTTTCCTTTTAGGTGAAGTAGATACAAATTGCTTGTTCATGTTATCGCCAATTTCATTGTTTCATGTTTACGCCTTTGTAAGTTGGTTTGGTCATTTCGTCATGGCCTAGCCATGACCTTTGGTCCTTGTTCCATGGTCATGAGACACTACCTTGGTTCTAGCCATGGTGGTGGTCTTGGTTATAGGTCATAATACCTTTTATTCCTTTGAAAGTATGACAATAACTTAGTAACTTAAAATATGTAAATAGCTGTTAAGAAAACTGAGAAATATCTCACTCAGAAGGCGTTTTCAAGGCTTGAGCCTCTTTGTTCCTGAATGAAAACGTGATTCCGGACAACTTTCGTGTTTTAACTTTTTCATGAATCGGACCAGAAAGGCCTCTTTTTGCGTGTTTTAGGTTCTGTCACAGAAATCACAGAAACATTTAGGCAGTTTTGCCGGAAATCTTTGGTAACTTCAAATCGCCATAACTTTTGACTCGTTTACTCTTTTTAGGTGGTTCAAATTGCTATGGTTTTCTTGTTAAGTCCTCTACTGTAATATGTAATAATCCAATATAAAATTTTTACCATTTTGATCAGGTTATACCAAGATATTCACTAGTTTGCTTGTTTTAGTAACTTGTTTCAATAAGTCATTACAACAACATCTTTTACTCATCATGATTCATCATGGACATAATTACAACACATAATATAGCAAGAATAACATATAAATGAGATGAACATGATAAATAAACAAGAAGCATGTTAGGTTTAGGCTTACAACTTTAGGCTTTCTAATTAAAGAAAGGAGTAACTAGTAAGGAAATGGACTTTGATAGACAAGCTTCAACCCTTTCACTTCAAGCAACCTTTCTACCCTTGGCATTCTTGAAAGATATGTAATGAAAGTTGAGGTGTATTGAGTGGATTTAAACTCAAAAGAAAACACCAAGTATGTTAGGGTTTGGAAGATTTTTGGTGAAAAATAAGCTACCTAGGGTTTCTATCTTGAACTAACTCTTGAACCTTGCAACAAATTAGAAGAAATAAGCTAAGTGTGAGAGGTTTAGGTGTGTTGGGATGGCCGGCCATATGGGGGGAGAGGGGGTATATATATGACTTTGAGGAGGTTAGTTACTTAAGATATTTTTATGCCAAAAACACATGTAACCATCTCAAGACAACAAGCCATGAGATCAAGCCACCAAGGGTGTGACTCCCCCCCCCTTGTGGCGGTTCCAAAAAGATAAGGAGGGGAGGTGGCTTGGCTTGGTATTATCCTTGGTTAATAGATGCATTTTGACTCCGGGAAATGCCAACCGTAAATGATTAGGCCTCAAAACGTAAAACCGGGTGTCGTAAAATTATGAAACTTTAAAGTATTGTTAGAAATGTTCATAAGTCCCATAATAAAATATAAAATGGGTGATAAGTTCCATTTGGGTGGTAAAACCTGCTAAAAGCTGAAAACACGGGTCTAAAACGCGTAATACGTAAAATGTACGAATATTGCGTAAAACTGAGAAAAGTAAAATGTTACTTTTCTAATATGATAAAAATGATTTAAAATGATTTATAATGTCTAGACTGGGCTCAGTCTGGTGTCGGTTGGTCTTAAATGTCTTTTAGACATCAAACCGGAAGCCTAAAAATCACGAGATGACTTATAAAATCAAAGAATGATTTTTAGTCAATGGAGGAGGGAAAAATATGTTGACTTAATTTAATAAGTTGAAAGCTCAAATCGTCTTAGAAACACGGTGCAGGTAAAGGCTAGGGTTACGGCTGAGTAAAAACGCGTAAAACTGAATATTCCAGTTTTTCACGGCCGAAGTTTATTTGGGCCATGATTTTTCTCAGTCATGATTTATTCTCAAATAAATCATGAATGTGTTAAACATTTTTCTGATGTGGGGTCACCTGACGGGATCAAATTTCGTTGTGCGGAGAATTTTTGAATGACGTTTTGCCCTAAAACGGGTAATTCTATGTAATTCCTTAATAACTTTCACGAAACTGATCTGACGAATGTCAAACATTTAATTTTCCATGGAAATGATTTATCACTCGAGAATATGAAATAAAAATCAACTTTCGGGAAAATTTCAGAAAGAAATGAATAGTAACATGAATAGTAAAATTTTCCGAAAATAGAAATTAACCTGAAATTGCGAATTGTTACAGTCTCCACCCCATATGAGAGCTCCGTCCCGGAGATCAATTTACGTTGGAGGTAGAAGCTTCGTTGGTAAAAAGGTGTGGGTATTTCTTTCGTATCTGGTCCTCTCGTTCCCATGTGTACTCAGGACCACGTCGTGAGTTCCAACGAACTTTGATAATTGGTATACGGCTTTGTTTGAGTTGTTTGACCTCTCGGTCCATGATTTCTACGGGTTCCTCAACAAATTGAAGATCGTCATTGAGTTGAATTTCATCGAGTGGAATCACAAGTGATTCATCCGATAAACATTTCTTTAGGTTAGATACATGGAAAGTGGGGTGTACACTACTGAGTTCTGATGGAAGCTCAAGTCTGTACGCCACAGGGCCAACCCTGGCTAGGATTTTGAATGGTCCGATGTATCTTGGGTTTAGTTTTCCTCGTTTACCGAATCGTATCAAGCCCTTCCAAGGTGATACCTTTAGCATAACCCTATCTCCGACTTGGAATTCTAGGGGTCTGCGTCGTGTGTCGACATAACTTTTCTGTCGATCTCTTGCGGCTTGTAACCGATTTTTGATTTGTACAATCTTATCCGTTGTTTCACGGATGAGTTCTGGTCCAGTGAGTTGAACTTCTCCCACTTCAGCCCAACAAGCAGGTGAACGACACTTTCGACCATAAAGTGCTTCAAATGGAGCTGCTTGAATACTTGTATGATAGCTGTTGTTGTAGGAAAATTCGACTAATGGTAGATGAGTATCCCATCCTTTTCCAAAGTCTATTATACAAGCTCGAAGCATGTCTTCAAGTGTTTGAATGGTTCGTTCACTCTGACCATCGGTCTGAGGGTGGTACGCTGTACTCATGTCTAGATTTGTTCCAAAGGCGCCTTGGAGTGACTGCCAGAAATTGGAAGTAAATCTACCATCTCTGTCGGATATGATGGATATCGGTGCACCATGTCTTGAGACTATTTCTTTGACGTACAGTCGGGTTAGTTGTTCCATTTTGTAAGTCTCTTTGATTGGTATAAAGTGTGCGGATTTTGTGAGACGATCAACTATGACCCAGATGGAGTCATAACCGCTTGATGTCTTTGGGAGCTTGGTAATGAAGTCCATAGTAATTCTTTCCCATTTCCAGGTAGGAATTTCTGGTTGTTGCAATGGACCGGATGGTTTTTGGTGTTCGGCTTTTACTTTGGAGCAGGTAAGACACTTGCTAACGTATGTTGCAATGTCGGCTTTCATGTTCGGCCACCAATAGAGTAACTTAAGATCATGATACATTTTATCAGATCCTGGATGTATGGAGTATTTAGACTTGTGTGATTCATGCATGATCAAGTCTCGTAGGCCACCAAAAAGTGGTAACCAACTTCGACCTTGGAAGCATAGAGTTCCATCTGAACGGGTTTCGAATTTCTTTTGTATCATGCCATCCAACCTCTCCTTTTGGATGTCTTCTTGTTTCACCGCCTCAGCTTGAGCGTGAAGGATTTGGGTAGGAAAGTTTGAATTTATGGTTAAAACTAAGGCTCGGACTCGTAATGGTTTAACCCGTTCCTTTCGGCTTAGTGCGTCGGCTACTACGTTTGCTTTTCCTGGGTGATAACGAATGTCGCAGTCATAATCACTAAGTAATTCCAACCAACGATGTTGTCTCATGTTTAGTTCTTTTTGGTCCAAAATGTGTTGTAGACTTTTATGATCGGTGTACACAGTACATCTAGTACCGTATAGATAGTGTCTCCAGATTTTTAGTGCAAAGACCACAGCTCCTAACTCTAAGTCATGAGTGGTGTAATTTTCCTCATGAACCTTGAGTTGTCTTGATGCATAAGCCATGACCTTATCGCGTTGCATCAATACGGCACCTAACCCTTGGTGCGATGCATCACAATAGACTACAAAATCTTCTATCCCATCGGGCAATGCTAGGATAGGAGCACTACAAAGTTTCTGTTTGAGGGTTTGGAAAGCTTTTTCTTCGTTTTCATCCCACACGTATTTCTTGTCTTTCTGAGTTAGCTTAGTCAAAGACTTTGCTATTGAGGAAAATCCTTCAATAAACCTTCGGTAATACCCGGCTAAACCCAGAAATTGCCGAATTTCTGTAGGTGTGGTAGGTGTTGGCCAGTTTTTGATAGCTTCAATTTTAGCGGGATCGACATGTAAACCGGTCTTGTCAATAACATGCCCAAGGAATTGTACGGATTGAATCCAAAATTCGCATTTGGAAAACTTCGCATACAATTTCTCTTCCTTGAGTAGTCCTAAAATTGTTCTCAGGTGTTCTTTGTATTCTACTTCGTTTTTGGAATAAATGAGAATGTCGTCTATGAATACGATCACGAATTTGTCCAAATATGGTTTACACACCCGATTCATGAGATCCATGAATACTGCCGGTGCATTTGTTAACCCAAATGGCATCACTTGGAATTCGTGGTGACCATATCGTGTCCTAAAGGCTGTTTTTGGAATGTCTTCATCACGAACTCTAACTTGGTGGTAACCTGAACGTAGGTCGATTTTTGAGTAATAGGTTGAACCTTGTAATTGATCGAATAAATCATCAATTCTTAGTAGTGGGTATCGGTTCTTTATGGTTAATTTGTTTAGTTCACGATAGTCAATACACATGCGTAATGACCCGTCTTTCTTTTTCACGAATAAAACTGGAGCTCCCCAAGGTGAGGAACTGGGTCGAATAAATCCCTTGTTCGAAAGTTCTTGTAATTGATTTGATAGCTCTTGCATCTCTGAAGGTGCTAGCCGGTATGGTGCGCGGGCAACTGGCGCCGCTCCTGGTATTAAATCAATTCTGAACTCTATTTGACGATTTGGTGGTAGTCCGGGTAAGTCTTCTGGAAAGACTTCAGGAAACTCGCGGGCAATAGGAACATCTTCGAGATGTTTTTCATCGGTTTTCTTTTCTGTTACATGGGCTAAGAAAGCATAACATCCCTTCTCAATGTACTTCATGGTTTTGATACATGAGATGATGTTTATTCGAGTTCCACTTTGATCACCACGAATGATCAAAGTTTCATTGTCACATGGAATGTGCACAACTCTTTCACCACAAATAATGTTAGCTTGATGTTTAGACAACCAATCCATGCCAATAACAACATCGAAACTTCCGAGTTCGATTGGCATAAGATTGATGTTAAAGGGGTGGTCTAATAGATTAAGGGTACAGTTTGGGATTACGGTATTGGTATTTACTAAGTCACCGGTAGCTAGCTCGACATTATAACTAGTGGTTAAAGTAATTGATGGAATATCAAGTAAAGGCGCAATTCTAGTAGATATAAAGCTCATATCAGCACCAGAATCGAATAATACTTTAACAGGAATATTATTGAGTAGGAACGTACCGGTAACCACGTTCGGGTCCTGGTGTGGTTCTTCTTTTCCCATGACGTAGGCCCTACCACGAGCACCTCCGCCTTGGGGTCCTTGGTTTTGAGGACAGTTGTTCTTGTAGTGTCCCCTTTCACCACACCCGAAACATGTAACTATGGGCTGTGTGTTAGCCCCAGTAGCTATACCCTTGCCTCTACAATCTTTGGCAAGATGTCCGGGCTTTTGGCACTTGTGGCATTTGGCCGGGCAAGGACCTTCGTGATGGTAATTGCACTTGGTACATTGTGGTTGATTACCCACGTACCTACCACCAGCTGGTGCAGCAACATAAGCCGTCGCGGCTTCCTGTCTCTTGTTCTGTTGATTGTGGTGGTTGTTGTTTCGGGTTTGGTTGTTGTTGTTGTTGTTGTTGTTGTTATTATTCCCACGGTTACCATCATATGGTCGTTTGTTGTTGTTGTTGTTCTTGTTGTTGTTGTTGTTACGGTAGTTGGAATTATTGGGGTTGTTGGCATTGCTGTTGTTGGTGTTGAGGTTGTTTTGCTTGCGGGTTTCCGACATACGTACCACTTGATCCATGAGACTACGGGACATCCGCATAGCCTCATCAAGTTCTTTGGGATTTGCCGAAGTCACATTCCCCTGTATGCTTGAGGGAAGCCCCCAAATATACCTTTCCAACAATTTTTCCTTTGGGGAAACCATTGCTGGACAAAGTATCCTCAGTTCCTGGAATCTACGGTTGTAGGTCATGATATCATTTCCCTTAACCGTAAGATCCCAGAACTCAACTTCCAACTTTTGTATCTCACTGCGTGGACAGTATTCCTTGACCATCATTTGTTTCAAATTAGCCCAAGTAATTTTGTAGGCATTCTCAATGCCCATGGGTTGAGCAATTGAGTTCCACCAGGACAAGGCCTCATTCAACAGAGTACTTGTGGCATACTGGACTTTATCCCCCTCGATACATTTACTAACAATGAACACCGACTCCGCCTTTTCGAACCAACGGGTCAAACCCACAGCCCCTTCAGTACCCTTGAATTTGAGGGGTTCACATTTCAGGTAGGAAATGAACGAGCAACCCTTTGGTACTGTAGTAACATTGGTCACCGGAGGGGTAGGTCCTCCAAGGTTAAGACTGGCAATTCTGGCAGCCTCTGCAGCTATAGCAGCTTCCGCAGCAGTGGCGGCTTCTGCGGCTGCTGCAGCATCAGCAGCTGCTGCAGCATCAGCGGCTGCTGCAGCATCAGCGGCTGCTGCAGCATCAGCGGCACCAGTAGCTGGGTCGGCATTGGCAGCTGCTGCAGCTGCTGCAGCTACGGCTGCTCTTTCCGCGATAAGTGCTGCATTGACACTATCCTTTACCAGTTTGCGGATGGCGGCTTGCGTCATCGTTGGTGGTGGGGTCTTTTTCTTTAGTGCCATGGTTCTATTGTTCAAAAGATACGTTGTAATTAGAGAGTTGTGAAATGAGCACAATTTGATAAGGATGATAGGATAATAATGTTGAAACTTAAAAACATAACACATGATGGTATATAAAACAAGAGTTTTATTTATATAACGTTGATTACAAAATCGAACTTATTACAAGTTCATTCAAAACTTACTAACTGATACTTTCAGTTAGTAATTACAACGTTGTACAAAAGCTAACTAGTACTATAACACTAGTCTAACGACGGTTGGGAGGTTGTTGTTGTCCAGACGGATTATTAATTCCGCGTGTTGCTAACACATCGACACTTTCATTCGGACGGTATTCTTTGACATCCTTTCGGTATAGCCTTTGTTGTATGGAACTCATTTGAGTTTGCATTCCACACAAATCATTCCTAAGTTGATACCTATCAAAGTTTGCAACATCTAACCGGATTTCGGCGGTATTTAGGCGGTTAAGTAGTTTATGAATTTGTACCGCATCCTGTTCTTGGGCCCTCTCAACCAAAGTGAGTCTATCCTTGACATTATCCAAGCCAGTCAAAGGATTTAAGACTACTTCCCCAACATGAGTCGAGTCACTCTTCACATAGCTCATGTCAAGCTTAAACCAATATAGGTCGTCTCGAGCATTCATGGCATCCATTCTAGCAGAATTTACCTTGGACATACATTCGTGCATTTGACTTGCCATACATTTAACTTTGAGTTGGGTTAGGTTGAGAGCTTGTTTCAAAGAGTAGATTTCGTATTGAGCTGAGTTTGCGAACATATGTGTAGATGTAGATGTTCCACCGGTTTGGTGAGTAGAATTCGGAACTTGAGCTGGAGTGGTACGGTTAGATTCGGATGAAATTGGTGAAACCGGAGGTGGAGATGTCAATGGTGATAGATGTGGCACTACTAATAGTTCCTCCGCTTCCTCATCGATGCCTTCGATGTCAACATCCATTTCAGGATCCTCTTCGTACTCATCGATGTTTATGTCCAAATCCATTTCCGGATCTTCGTCCGAATCTACATCTAGATCCTCATAAGGTTCTTCCTCGTCGTCGTAATCAATTGGTTCAAAATAAGGATCATCGGGTCCGGGAAGAATTGGTAAATACTCGGGCATAGCATGAAGATGATCGGGAGATGGAGGTGCGGACATGATGTCTACAATTAGTATTTCGATGTCAAAAATAATCAAATGTTTATGGAAAATGCTCAAACTAAGGAAATGTGCATATGACAATATACAAATATGTTCATGTAGCATAACATGTGTAATAAGTCCATAATCTTCTGGAGGATGGAAGGCACAAAGAGCGGAAGGCTATAAAAATGTTTTTGCTTGTTATTGTAGTTATAGTTTAGGTCTCACTTAGACCCGTTTCTCTATAACCATGGCTCTGGTACCAATCTGTAACACCCCCAATTCATGATGCAGCGGAATTCAACTTGGGTGTTACTCGACGGCACAACAGTCATAATAATAGAAAACGATCTCTAAACGAATCGTAATAAAAAGAGTTGTCATTCATATTATTCAAATATATCAAAGTTTACATAGTGAGGTCCCAAAATGTTGCATTGTTTCAAAACACATCAATATAAGGTCTATGATGTTTTTATAGAATGACATAATTGTTTATAGCCTTCTTCCTTCGGTACGTGCCCTTCCCGCTCCATTCTTGATTATCATGGACCTGAAATACATGCTTAAGAGGTCAACACAAAGGTTGAGTGAAATTCATAGAGTTTGTTTAACGGTTGAACACAATATGTTGGTAGTAATGAGTTAATTAGACTCATACTCATGTTAGAAAACAAAACAGTTATTATTATGTACTAAGCTCATGCAACCAATACGTTAACGGGTACCAATATCAATCGGCGGTTATGTTGCCCCGGTAAGTACTTTGCCGTCATACTTAATGTTTCAAATATAGTGCATTCGATTGAACTAACTGCTCAAACAAATGGGATTCGTCAATCCCAATAGGCCTATTCACAATACTCGCGCTCACTAATACTAGTGATTAAATGGTTCATGATGGGGCCTAGGATTGGCAAGGTAGGTACTTAGTAATAATAAAACAATCAGGCAGCATACAGTTTCAAAGCATTGTGTTCGGTTTAAAAGTAGCATGTATTTCCCCCAAGGGTTTGTAAAACATTAAAGTAATGTAAGCGGGGCTATGAACTCACCTCAAGTATGATAGCAAATAATGAAGGTGATGATCGGATCGTGTAGGTTTCTACGAGCAACCTAGAATAGAATGTTGCGACTTAGGATTTGTGTAAAGAATATAACGGAGTGCCTATATATATGTCTTGCATTTAGTCCATGATGAGGTATGATGTATATTTGTAAGTCTTTGAAAGAAAGATTTATGAACATGTATGTTTTGGTATATCGTTTACTACCGTTCGGGCTAACATATTTCAGAAGTCATGTTAGTAAGCGTTCGAGGAGCCAGGACACTTTAATTCGTAAATCCACAACTCATCTCGACGGCTTACATAATGAACTCCTCACATGAAGCTCCCTACTATTGTAGTAGTTGATAAAGTATATAGATATAAGTTTTGATCCGAAAAAGTTACATGTCCGATATTTGTATAAACTTAGGAAAGTTTATAGTACATGAAGATTGTTATTAGGGGTAGTTTTATAAGTCTTGTATGACCATTTGTCTTGGTAAAATCTCATGGTTTCCTTTTAGGTGAAGTAGATACAAATTGCTTGTTCATGTTATCGCCAATTTCATTGTTTCATGTTTACGCCTTTGTAAGTTGGTTTGGTCATTTCGTCATGGCCTAGCCATGACCTTTGGTCCTTGTTCCATGGTCATGAGACACTACCTTGGTTCTAGCCATGGTGGTGGTCTTGGTTATAGGTCATAATACCTTTTATTCCTTTGAAAGTATGACAATAACTTAGTAACTTAAAATATGTAAATAGCTGTTAAGAAAACTGAGAAATATCTCACTCAGAAGGCGTTTTCAAGGCTTGAGCCTCTTTGATCCTGAATGAAAACGTGATTCCGGACAACTTTCGTGTTTTAACTTTTTCATGAATCGGACCAGAAAGGCCTCTTTTTGCGTGTTTTAGGTTCTGTCACAGAAATCACAGAAACATTTAGGCAGTTTTGCCGGAAATCTTTGGTAACTTCAAATCGCCATAACTTTTGACTCGTTTACTCTTTTTAGGTGGTTCAAATTGCTATGGTTTTCTTGTTAAGTCCTCTACTGTAATATGTAATAATCCAATATAAAATTTTTACCATTTTGATCAGGTTATACCAAGATATTCACTAGTTTGCTTGTTTTAGTAACTTGTTTCAATAAGTCATTACAACAACATCTTTTACTCATCATGATTCATCATGGACATAATTACAACACATAATATAGCAAGAATAACATATAAATGAGATGAACATGATAAATAAACAAGAAGCATGTTAGGTTTAGGCTTACAACTTTAGGCTTTCTAATTAAAGAAAGGAGTAACTAGTAAGGAAATGGACTTTGATAGACAAGCTTCAACCCTTTCACTTCAAGCAACCTTTCTACCCTTGGTATTCTTGAAAGATATGTAATGAAAGTTGAGGTGTATTGAGTGGATTTAAACTCAAAAGAAAACACCAAGTATGTTAGGGTTTGGAAGATTTTTGGTGAAAAATAAGCTACCTAGGGTTTCTATCTTGAACTAACTCTTGAACCTTGCAACAAATTAGAAGAAATAAGCTAAGTGTGAGAGGTTTAGGTGTGTTGGGATGGCCGGCCATATGGGGGGAGAGGGGGTATATATATGACTTTGAGGAGGTTAGTTACTTAAGATATTTTTATGCCAAAAACACATGTAACCATCTCAAGACAACAAGCCATGAGATCAAGCCACCAAGGGTGTGACTCCCCCCCCCCTTGTGGCGGTTCCAAAAAGATAAGGAGGGGAGGTGGCTTGGCTTGGTATTATCCTTGGTTAATAGATGCATTTTGACTCCGGGAAATGCCAACCGTAAATGATTAGGCCTCAAAACGTAAAACCGGGTGTCGTAAAATTATGAAACTTTAAAGTATTGTTAGAAATGTTCATAAGTCCCATAATAAAATATAAAATGGGTGATAAGTTCCATTTGGGTGGTAAAACCTGCTAAAAGCTGAAAACACGGGTCTAAAACGCGTAATACGTAAAATGTACGAATATTGCGTAAAACTGAGAAAAGTAAAATGTTACTTTTCTAATATGCTAAAAATGATTTAAAATGATTTATAATGTCTAGACTGGGCTCAGTCTGGTGTCGGTTGGTCTTAAATGTCTTTTAGACATCAAACCGGAAGCCTAAAAATCACGAGATGACTTATAAAATCAAAGAATGATTTTTAGTCAATGGAGGAGGGAAAAATATGTTGACTTAATTTAATAAGTTGAAAGCTCAAATCGTCTTAGAAACACGGTGCAGGTAAAGGCTAGGGTTACGGCTGAGTAAAAACGCGTAAAACTGAATATTCCAGTTTTTCACGGCCGAAGTTTATTTGGGCCATGATTTTTCTCAGTCATGATTTATTCTCAAATAAATCATGAATGTGTTAAACATTTTTCTGATGTGGGGTCACCTGACGGGATCAAATTTCGTTGTGCGGAGAATTTTTGAATGACGTTTTGCCCTAAAACGGGTAATTCTATGTAATTACTTAATAACTTTCACGAAACTGATCTGACGAATGTCAAACATTTAATTTGCCATGGAAATGATTTATCACTCGAGAATATGAAATAAAAATCAACTTTCGGGAAAATTTCAGAAAGAAATGAATAGTAACATGAATAGTAAAATTTTCCGAAAATAGAAATTAACCTGAAATTGCGAATTGTTACAAAGTCACCATAATCTACCAATGGCTTATTCAATTCTCATTCATCCATATGCATTACCATTACCAACACGTTATAAAATCCAAGTATTGAAATCAGTTCCTCAACTGGATTTATCTTATGTTTCTACTTGGAATGGACTTAAGTCAAATGGCTTTTAAGCAATGTTTTGAAAACTAGATTTTTAATCGACTCGGTCGAGTCATCGAGTTACCGGTTCGACCGCCGGGTCAACCCGATTCTATATTAAAAACCATTTTTTCTTCCAACCGGGGTCAACCATGTTCAACCGGTTCGATCATCGGGTCAAGCCGGTTTTCTATAAAAAAAAAATTTGAAAAAACCAAACCCGACAGGGTTTCGAGAACCGGGTTGACCTGGGTCACTTGAAACCCGGTGGGTCTAACCGGTTAACCTGTTTTTAAAACCCGGTTTTTTGGCCGGAACCGGTTCAACCGGTTAACCCGGCCGAGTCGACCCAGGTTTCAAAACATTGGTTTGAGTGTATAAAAACTTTAAAAAATGGTAAGTTTTTAGCAAGTTGTAATGTAGTTGGTGCGAAGTCAGTTTGAACTTTTGAAATGTAAAAAAATGTTAATTTTGTTATAAATTTGAAACTAAATATGTTTAATTTGTAGTACTTGCTATCTATTTGATTAGTGGCAGGTGGAATTAGTAGAAATCACTTTGACATTGATATCAAATTTGATGTTGAAATGTAACTTAGTTTGACTTAAAAAGTCAGAATGGTTATGTGTGTCAGGTAAAACTGGTTGTTAGTTTCACTATAATGTTTTAAATTTGGTATGTTTTTGTTCAGTTTTAGTGTAGTTAGTACAAGGTCAAACTCAGGTTGTAAAATCGTACAAAGTCAAACTTAGGGAGTTTGAAGTGTATACAGATGTAAGCTTTTGGTATGTGATTTTACACCAAGTTTATTAAATTTGTAGTACTTAAGTTGAGTGTAATTTCTTATTGCAAGGTTTCATTTGAATGTGTAGTTTCTTACTTCAAGGTTCCAATTTAAGTGATGGATTTACTACATGATTTCTTATGGAAAGATTTCATTTTAATTTGCAACGGTTCTAAATTCCAAATTAAGTTATGGATCTACAAAGTTGTTTGCTTTCTTTTTCATAAACTATAACTTTGTATTTCAAAGTTATCAACAACTTATATTATCAACCTGTGAATTTACAGGCGTATAGGCTAGTAGGGGTGTTATTCGGGTTGACACGGTCGGGTTCGGGTCAAGGCTAAAAAAATATACCCGAACCCGACCTTGTTTAGAGCTCGAGTCACTCAGGTCGGGTCAATTCGGGTTCGGGTCAATCCGGGTCGGGTCAACTCGGGTTCGGGTATAGGCGGTTTAAAAATGATACAATTTTGGTGTTCAAACTTGAAATACATAAAAATGGGAAAGAAAAAAAAATTCAAACTCGGGTCACACGGGTTGACCCAAACCTCACCTTGTTTAAAACTCGGGTCAATTCGAGTTGACCTGATTGACCAGAATATAAATTTGTACCCGATTGATTCGGCCCGAATATCTATATTCGGGTTCGGGTTCGTGTCGGATCGGCTTTTATGACACCCCTATAGGCTAGTAAGCTAACAAACAAAAAACAATTGCTACAATACCCGAAACATTGGCTATAAATTAAATGGTTATAAAACTTCAAAATGTCTTAATGTATCCACATTTTTGGAAATAAGTTAAAAACCCTCTGGCGATTTTGGAGAACTTCGACTCCCATACTACCCTAAATCGATTTCTAAATCGATCCTATACTATCTGGTTCGGCTTATTCGATCGGTGTATAATCCCTAATCGTTCTTATCACACCAACTGATCTTCATCGATTGCTTGGATCTTTAATTAGGGTTCTTTAGGGTTTCGTGGGTCTGAATTGGTTTATCTTTGCTTCGATCGATCTCTTTTCACTCTAATCCATTATTAATCGATCTTCATATGGTGGGAGGTTAGTGATTTGGTTTATATTGCTTTAAACCCTAATCGCTTAGATTAGGGTTTTCTCTTATTTTTTCGTATTGCATGATTGCTGCTGGTTGATTATTTGTTGCGTTGTATACGTGGTGGTGGGTGATGGAGAGGGGTTTTTTGAGTCCTAAGCTTGATAAGAAGGATACTAGTGTTCCAATGGTTGATGTTGATGTGGTGGATGTTAATGTGAACAAGGGTAACGATAAGGTTGTTTTGGATGATTTGGAGCAGTCCTCTCATAGTTCAATACAACCTAATGTGGAGCTATTAATTGCTAATGCGAATAAGAAGTTTGATGAAGCAATGTCTAAAATTGACAGTGATATTGCCAATATGGCTTCATCTTCTGAGTTGAACAATTCGAGTGGGAGTGGGCCTCCTCCTAATGCACCCAAGATTGATTCTACTAGTGGTAATGGAGTGAAGTCGGTTTCTTATGCGGGTGTTGCTTCTAATGAATCTCATAAAAACGTGTCTAATTTTCGGAGATTAGAATGCAGCTATAAGAAGGATAATGTTGACCTTTCTGTCCCAATGAAAGTAGTGGAAGAGGTGAACATGAGGTTTGAGCATACACTCTATGGATATTTTCTTGGTCATCGTCTTGCTTTTCCTGTTGTGGATTATTTTGTTCGCAATGCGTGGGCTAAGTATGGGTTACAAAAGGTAATGATGAACGCTAAGGGATTCTTCTTCTTCAAGTTTACTTCGAAGAAAGGTGTTGATGATGTGCTTGATAATGGTCCATGGTTGATCCGTAATGTTCCTATTATTCTTAAACCTTGGACTTTGAATACCAATTTGTTAAAAGAGGATTTAACTCATATTCCGGTGTGGGTTAAATTTCATGATGTTCCTTTAGCGATGTTTTCTGATGATGGTCTTAGTTTGCTTGCTACTTTGATTGGGACTCCCAAGAGATTGGATGCCTTTACTAGTCAGATGTGTAAAGAATCTTGGGGTAGGAGTAGTTTTGCTAGATGTATGATTGAAGTGAAGTCGGATGAGGTTCTTAGGGATAGCCTTACTGTTGAGATTCCTTTACTTGACGGTTCGGGTGCGACTATTGAGAAGATCCGTGTGGAATATGAGTGGAAACCGCCTCGCTGTGATAAATGCAGGGTGTTTGGACATGTTTTGGTGGATTGTCCTAAGGGTGTGATACCGACTGCTCAACCTTCTAAGACTGTTAATGATGGTTTTAAGACTGTTAACAATAAGAAGAAGGGTAAGCAAGCTGCCTCGAATATGGGTCGCGGAGGTTTTACTAAACCTGTTGTGGGTAAGCATTTTGAATATCAGCCAAAGAAGACTCCTACTGTGCCCAAGAAAGTTAATGATGGTAAGAAGAAGACTTCTGATGTGGCTAGTACGAGTGGAACAACGATCTCTACATCTAACCAATTTGATGCGCTTAATATGGATGATACGAATACGTTTGGTATTCCTACTTATGAAACCTGCATGGATGTGGATACTGGCAGTTCAATGGAAGTTAATGTGGATGAGTCGGCTAAGACTGGTGCTGCATCACAAGAACCGCTTGTGAGTGATTCAATGGGAACTAAGGAAGTTGGTTCTACTCCTTTAGTTGAGAAAATTAGTAAGTTTGAAAAGCTTCTTATCGATAGGAAAGGTACTCTTGTGGATAATGATGGTCATCCTGTTCCGTCTGCCTCTGTCACTAAGAGGGCTAACCCATTTTCCAAGGTGGGTAATGTTGTGGTTTCTGATAGTGACGACGAGGAGGTTCTTAACACGTTCGACGAGTCTGCAAATCTTTTTGGTGGTGGTCATGAGCGTGAAGATGAGTTTGATGACTATGATGATTACTCGAAGCAAATTTATGATCTTCCAGGGGAATTGGATGCTCTTAATGCCATTTATGGCTTTAATCTCCAAGGTCGTAGGAAGTAGTTTATATTTTTGTTTGAGTCTTTCTATATGATGTGATAGTGGTTTGTTTTCTTATCTAGAGAATAGGAAGTATCTTGTTATGTAAGCTTTTCGCCTATGTAACGGGCTGAGATATGGGATTCACTCATATCCGTTGTACTTAAATGTTTTTTGGAGTAATATATTTACCGGGTCTTTTGACCTTTTACCCAAAAAAAAAAAAACTTCAAAATGTCTTTAGTCTTCCAGCTAGGATATACCCAGCCCACAATATTTCCTTTGACCCAGGCCACCCACGATCTAACATGCCAAAAGAGACAAACAACCACTTCCCTCCAAAATTAATACCAAACCAACCCATATCACTATATAAACCATCACCCAAACACTCTATCTTTTTTATATAATACAACAAAACTCCTAGTGGGGAGTTTTGTATTTAAAAAAAAAGATTATTTCTTTATTAAGTAATATTTTAATTAATTATTATTTTTTAATTTATAAATTTCTAAATTCGTTTTGTTGATATACTACACAAGTAAAAGATAAATACAAAAAATATAAATAAGATGCAACTAACAATATGATTAAACTTTTTAAATGATTATCTTTAATATTAAAAACTATAATTAAAAATCATAAATCAAACAAAATAAAGATTAAATTATTTATTTTTTTATAAATAAAAATATGTTATTCAAAAAACTTAAAAAAAAAAACCCGCGCGTGCGCAGGCATTATAACTAGTATATCCTGCACAAATAATTATCCATTAACCAAAACTTATAATCTTACCACCATTACGATATCTTGTTTTGAATTCCAAACATCAAACAAAGCAAACCAAGTCTGGCATTTTCAAAAACATATTTCCCTCTCAAATTACGTTCCAAACACCACAATTAAACATCGCAAAACTCTTTACAGGGTCTTCAAATTCCACTTCTGAATTAGGCCACTGAAACCTTGATATTAAGCTGGTCCAAACACCATTCATTCCATGATCTGCCAAACACTATTCAAAGTAACCAAAATGAAATCCAGCCATCTTAACATGATTTTTACCAGAAAAGAAATGACCAAAACCCCAAAGCCCAGCAGCCACCATTTTCACAATCTAATCCTCAAACTCGGCAATCTAAGTCTCACATTTTCGCTTATAATTCCACACAGTTTCTTACCACCAAACACTTCCAAATTCATATTAGCTGACCAAATATCAAACCAGCAGACAGAAGATCAAGGAATCTAACCCAATATCATTCCTTAAACCATCATTTTTTTTGACCTTCCAAACAGTCATCAACCAACCAAATCCCCAAGCACTGAATTTGACCTTCCAAACATAAATACCAACCAGCTAAGTGCCAAGACCAAAGACCACACCGAGACAGTAACAAAAATT
Source organism: Artemisia argyi (assembly GCA_030686995.1). Lineage (NCBI taxonomy): Eukaryota > Viridiplantae > Streptophyta > Magnoliopsida > Asterales > Asteraceae > Artemisia > Artemisia argyi. The sequence continues at coordinate 198,378,211 of CM060683.1, read as the reverse complement.
ACTACTCGTAGTACCGAAGACCACCACCAGATTTCTATCCGACAAAGAACATATAGTAGAACATATATGTATCATATTATTGTTGTTTCAAGACTATAACTTCAAATATCTAAAGAGCAACAAATAGTTACTATTGAAAACACTCATATACATATTCTAGCAAAACCTTCTCATTTTCACCCATCATGTATGTTTACACCACTCAAATTAAAGTCTCCACATAAAATAGTTCAATCATTTTAGAAAGTCCAACTTTTTAATTGTTGTTGATCAAGGTTCAACCTGGAAGTTAATCTTATTAGCTTTCTAAGACCAGATAATGTTGAAATCTCAATTTCCTTGTTATTTTGAATCTTATCAAGCTGTCAAAAAACTGTTTTTTTTTTTTTTCCTTCTTCTCAAATTCTTTTAATAGGTGTACACTCAAATAACTTCTCCTATCCTATAAGTTCGTATTACTTCAAGTGTCACCAAGATTCATAGAACCAAATGATTTATGTTAATAAATCTCTTTATTTATATATTGTTGTCTTATGTGTGTAACTTATTTTTGATACCTAGGCACTAAAAAAATGATATACGAATCAGTTGCGATTAATTTTGATCATGTCCTTGATCCTTTCATGAATACTTAACATAAAACGCAACAACAAGAAGAACACCCAATCCATCATAAACATGATAACAAAACCTAGCTGATTCATTTTCTTGATTGAAAATCCTAAAAGGGTAACAACTCACATTCCAATTTAACAAAAATCATTTCTTGTATTTTTAGTCAGGCATTTCTAATCAAACATATCCATGGCGGACAAAAAACAAAACAGCTTATGTTAGACATCTTGGTGGAATATGAGTCTTTGTAAGTTTATGTTATTAGTCTAGAAGGTACTGCTAGCTGCTTAAGGTCCTTATTGGCGGGCTAATGAGTACTCTTTGGTAAGTTTCTTCCATTGATCTATTTGTTAACGTTATTGGCAGACTAATACACATCTTGGACCATTATTCCTTAAATTAAAGTCTAGTCATCCCTCTCCCAAGTTTTCTTCATCAAAGACACGCAATACCGTGAGTTAATAAATTGAGCTATCTTGTAAAGTTTCTCATTGAGACATTTTATCAAACAGTTTATGTGCATATTATTACAAACTTGTTTGAACCATTAAACATATATAATACAATACCCATACTGAAACACGGTTAATTCATACATTGAAAGAGCTGCTTTTATTTACTTCCAACAAGTTATACATTTGTTTGTAAAATGGAATATATGAATGTGCTCGATCTTAATTATACATTGAAAGAGCAGCATTTGTCTGTATAGAACTTCTGGACCGAAATGCATGATTGAATGTTTACAAGTTGCGTTACGGACAAAAGGAAGGTGTCAAGTTGCTTACATCTTGGAATAATATGGCTATCAAAACTTGACTAGCTAGTATATATGCTCTCACTGAAAACTCTTGGTTAAGATGATAAGGAATTTGTGGACGCCATTCATTTTACCATTTGCATGTCAAGTACGTTAACATGCAAAACTAAGTATAAAATGCCAATGCATGTTCTCAGAATTTTAAGTAAACTTTCAAATATGAAGTCACCACAAGCAATAATTCACTTATCATCTTCCTCTCTTATTTCCTTTCTCTTTTACGGTCTCGCGATAACATGTCTCACTTTCGCCACTGTCTCTGCTTCATATGGTGGTAATGAGACTGATTATCACGCATTGTTGTCATTTAAGTCAATGATCACCCATGATCCATACAAAGTTCTAACCTCGTGGAACCATTCCTTTCATTTCTGTGACTGGACTGGTATTTCATGTGGAAAACGGCACAAAAGAGTGACTGTTTTACGGCTGGATTCACAAGGTTTAGAAGGCTCGTTGTCTCCTCATGTAGGAAACCTCAGCTTCCTCCGTAAGCTTTCTCTCTGGAACAACAGCCTTCAAGGAACCATTCCTCATGAACTTGATCGTCTATTTAGGCTACGTCATCTTTATCTTCCTGTAAACAAATTCAGTGGAGTCATTCCAACAAACTTGTCTGGTTGTTCTAACCTCGAAGACCTTTGGCTCTATCAAAATGAGCTAACTGGAAGCATACCCAAGGGAATGAGTTTGCTCTCAGAACTTTCTCGTCTTGTAATTCAAGACAATAAGTTAACAGGTGGAATCCCACCTTTCTTAGGGAATATTACATCAATGGAAGTCTTCTCCGCTCGCAGAAACCCGTTCGGTGGGAACATTCCAGATACCTTGGGTCATTGGAAAAGCTTGACGGTATTTTATTGTTATGACTGCAACTTATATGGAAGCATCCCACATTCCATTTTCAACCTCTCACTCCTAGTTAATTTTTCCTTAGCTGATAATCAACTCACTGGTAGTCTTCCTTCAGAAATTGGTAATCAGCTCCCAAATCTTGAGTTCCTTCAGTTATGGGGTAACGAACTGACTGGAGTTCTTCCACCTTCTCTTTCTAATTGTTCTAAATTAGGATTTCTTGAAATGAGCAACAACAGTTTTAGTGGGAAGTTGACTGTTGACTTTTCAAAACTAAGAGATATTTTTAAAATTAGATTAAATAATATTAACTTCCATGGACACGGAGAAGCTGATGACCTGAAGTTTATTGATTCTCTGAAAAACTGCACCAGATTAGTAAGGTTGGAACTTGTTAATTGCAGCCTTATAGGAGTGCTTCCGATATCTATAGGTAATCTCTCTCATCAACTCACCTCTCTATATTTAGGAGACAATCAATTATTTGGAAGCCTACCTTCAAGTATAGGTAGTCTAGTTGGTTTGACCGCTTTAGATTTAGGAATTAATTTATTCAAAGGAAAGATTCCCAGTACCATTGGAAAACTTAAAAATCTAAATTATCTTGGTGTAAATAGCAATCAATTTTCAGGGCCTATCCCTGATGCTATCGGGAACCTATCATTGTTGACTGCACTTTTTTTAGATTCCAACAAATTAGAAGGCCATATTCCATCAAGCCTTGGGAATTGTAAACAACTTAATGGGATAAACCTTGGAGACAATAGACTCAGTGGTAACATACCCAAGCAACTTCTTCGACTTCCATCACTAACTAATTTTTTAGACCTTTCATACAACAACCTTTCTGGTTCCATTCCATCAGAGATTAAAGACCTCAAGATGTTGAGCTATCTCGATTTATCTCATAATAATTTGTCAGGTACCATTACTAGCAGCCTTGGTGAGTGTAATAGCCTTATAGAGTTATACCTTAGTGGCAATAGATTAGAAGGCATAATACCATCTTCATTAAGTTCGTTAGGAGGATTGGGGGTACTAGACATTTCTCAAAATAAATTATCAGGCAAAATTCCTCAATTCTTAGAGAAATGGAATTTCTTAGAGTTTTTGAACCTATCCTTTAATGATTTTGAGGGTGAAGTACCGGTTGTAGGAGTATTTGCAAATGCAAGTGCATTTTCGGTTTTGGGGAACAATAGGCTTTGTGGTGGTTTGGTTACACTTGAGTTACCCAAGTGCAAGGAGACGGGTAGTAAGAAAAAATGGTTTCCTTTCTTCATATTAGTCATTGTGATTGCACCGACGTTGCTCATCGTATTATGTTGTGTGTATCTTTTTTGTAAGAAGAAACGCAATAGTCATCCGTCTCAATCTTCAGGGAATGAAAGGTTCTTGAAAGTTTCATACAATCAGCTTCTCCAGGCTACTGATGGGTTCTCTACAGCAAATTTGATTGGCGAGGGTGGGCACAGCTCTGTTTATAAGGGAATCATCGATTCTATTGATGATAAATCTGTTGCAGTTAAAGTTCTACATCTTCAAAGTCGAGGATCACACAAAAGCTTTATAGCAGAATGTGAAGCATGGCGTAATATTAGACACCGTAATCTGTTGAAGATAATAACTTCATGTTCGAGTACTGATTTCCATGGCAATGATTTTAAAGCGCTAGTTTACGAGTTTATGCCCAATGGAAGTGTACATGAATGGCTTCATTCAAGTGCATATACATCGAAACTAAACCTTCTTCAAAGAATAAATATTCTTAGAGATGTTGCCACTGCACTCGATTATCTTCACAATCGCTGCCAAACAACGATTGTTCACGGTGACTTGAAGCCAAGTAACATTCTACTTGATGATGATATGGTGGCTCATGTTGGAGACTTTGGTTTAGCTCGAGTACTTGATACAGACTTAAACCAAAACAGCTCATCCGGGGTTAAAGGAACAATTGGTTATGCACCTCCAGGTAATTCTAATTTTATTCCATGATGCTTATATTTATTTCCAGGTTAAAGTTTGTAAATTAATTAATTGTTATTCAAATGTAGAGTATGGTATAGGGAGCGAGATGACAAGTTGTGGGGACGTCTACAGTTTTGGAATATTATTACTAGAGGTGATGACTGGGAAAAAGCCGACAGACGGCATGTTTAACGATGGTCTTAGCCTTCATAAATTTGCTTACACGGCATTACCAGATCAAGTAATCGATGTTATTGATAATGATGCAATTGTGTTGCAAAGTACGGAAGCGAATGCAAAGAAAGTGGAAGAATGTTTGGCTGCAACTATCAAGATTGGAGTATCGTGCTCTGTGGATTCCCCATCAGAACGGATGAAAATAGAAATTGTTGTCATTGAGTTTCAGCGTATTCTGGATGTGCTTCAAAATATATAAGGTACTCTCTTCTCCCTATTTGTAAAATCTGATTTTACATGAGTTTGTTAACAAATCATCACTAACTTAGTTTTATTTTTGAACGATTTCAGGTCAAATACCAAGCTTTCTTAGTGAGATTTGAAAGTAACTGCAGCAAGGAGACATGTTGTAGTTATATAAATGTTACTTTGTCAAATATGTTTGTAAGTGTGTTTTAGTTTTCTTGTTGCTTAAGTACCGTTAGAGATGTAAGAGTGCATTTACACTCCTAATGACTTATCATATGTATCAAATATGTTTATGATTAAGTGTTTCGAGGAGAGTTTGATTCAATTTCATAAAAAGTTACTATATCACTGGATGAAAACTAAGCAAAAGAGTTGGGATAACCATTGGCAGGACATACTATAATCTTCATTTTTTTGATTTTATTGATATTTTTCTAAGTCATTTGTCAAACATGTACTTGGAGATCATGGGTGTTTCGTTACGCGTTCATGTTTAAACTGTTTTTATAAACAAAGTTCAATTAGAAGTGACCCTTGACATCTTAGTACAACACCATGGTGTATCTGCATAATGAATTTTGTTGAAAGTTATAATCAGATTACACTAACTTAGGAAAATCGACAATACTTGATTTCGAGTCATGGACCCGCCACCTAAACTTAACATTCTTAACTACATGTATCAACTAAAAATGACTGGTATTAGGAGCATTAAACAACACAGGGAGTCTGACTGATATTGGGCTAAAGATGACTGAGTTCCTGTTGGACCCACAGCTCGCTAAACTGCTTTTAACATATGAAGAATTTAGTTGTGTAAATGAAGTTTTAACAATTGTATCTATGCTCTCAGTCCTGTCTGTATTCTTTGGTCCATAAGCCCAGATAGAAAAAAGCGATGATGCACATGGAAAGTTAACAAATACTGTGGAGACTTGTGTAGCACTCATCACTTACAAGTGAAGGCTCTACGAAAGGCTCAGGAAGTGCGTTCTCAGTTACTCGACATTTTGAAAAAGGTTCATGATCTGGCTGACATTATGTGGGTCGAATTGGGGCGTCATCAGAAAAGTGATATGCTCAGTTTACTTCCATAACGCTGCAAAACCTAAAGGGATCAGGAATATATAAGTATTAGGAATGGTATGCCGTGTCATTTGCACCCGACCTCAGCTTTATGTTGCAACATCTTGGATGGGTAAGGCTGCTCTTTGAATAAATGTTTGTAAGGGTGGGAAAATGAGCGGGTCTAGCAGCTTGTGTAAAGGGTCAAAACGAGAACATTTTTGGTATGGATCAGGTTGGCCTGGAATGTATTTTTCCCAGTTTTATTTGAATCCCCAACAGATATTAGCGTGCTAAATATGATTACAAAAGTTATGCTTTAGTTTTTTGAATAAAACTATTTAGGAGCTTATAAGCATTAGGTATTCATTTTTGCCACGTAGGACCCATTGAGATAGTTATTATGCCTTTAACTATATTAGTCTGGTATTCGTGTTAGCTTGCCATATGGCAAATATTGGCAAGAAATTATTCATCTGGCTACCGGATGGACTCCGACAAATAGACTGTAGCAACCAAAGCTACAAGTCTTCTTGAAGAGTTATTTGCTCTTTGAATGTATATTCGTAAGGGTGGGAAAATGGGCATGTTCGACGGCTTGTGTAACAGGTCAAAAAGAGAACATTTTTTGTAAGGATCAGGTTGGCCCGGAATGTTTTTTGCTCAGTTTGATGTTATCGTGCTAAATATGATTACAAAATCAATGTTTTGGTTTTTGCTATAAGCATGCGTGATATTATATAAGTTGTTTTGGTCACACATTCAAACTCGAAAAATAATCTCCCACACAACTCAACGATAGACATAGCCAACAATGGCTAACTGGATGAAAAAGTTGCACATTCTTCATGTGGCCATCGGACATGATTAGCTGTTTCTACTGTTCATCATTGTAAATCACACCATAAATAGGCTCAAAAAACAACCAGACTTGAAACTGCAACTAATAAAAAGGAATTACAAGCACGTCATTGTCAAACCATAAATGATACAAACCATTCGCAAATGATGCTTTGAAGGAATTGTAAAGGAATTTGGTTATTTTGTAACCTCTGATATTGACGAAAATGATGCAGTAATGCTTAAGAAAATGTCAATATCAGAGGTTACAAAATAACCAAAAATCAATATTACAGGTCGCAAAAGTCATCATTTTAACGACACACATGTTTGTATTTTGTACGCAAAAAAACACTATATTTACCGAAAAAACACGCGAGCCTCTACAAAACAAGTTAAAGAACAGAAACACCCTAATGCAATGCACAATCAAGAAATAGAAGCATCAATCATGACTTAGAGAAAATGGCACTTTTGTCCATAGCAAAGAAGAGTCCTTTTAGATTTTAAATCAGTTTAATTATAAATTTTAAGTCACAAGTGTTGAAGGCGTCATACCAAATTAATGAATAATGTGTCATCTAATTAACAGTTGTAACCTTAATACACTAACATATGAAAACATAGATAACACCTTTGTAGGCAGAATTTAAGAGAGCGCACAATTGACAACAAAATTGTATACAAGTTTTCTTTCTTATCAGCTAGTAGTCAATTGCAACAAGCTAAATACCCTAACATATGAAAACATTACATATGGTTCCAAGCATACTAGCACCAAAATCATACACAGTCTCCAACTCAGTCGTTTTCAATGTCAGCTTCTCTGTTTTCAAAACACCATAATTACCAAACAATTGCACAATCTAGTGAGACATGGAGCTTGAGTGCTTACTACATTATGAATCAATACAAGCATACAACCGGAAGCCATGGGGTCATGATCACCATTCACATGTTCATCATAAAAGCATAATAGTCAGTATCAAGACTATGGTTTATTGGCAGTGACGACTATCATTGTCGCATTCAACTTATTATGCAATGTGGACATGTAATGGTCCTTCAGTCTATGGGATGGCAACGGGGTCAGGTATGTCGGGGATTGCATTTACCATCCCCGTCCCCAATCCTAAAGTCCACATCCCCATCCCCATTGGGGAATAGTTTTGCTTCCCCATCCCCATCGGGTATCGGGGATCCACATCGGATATTGAGGATTTTTAAGTTTCATAAAAATCAACTGATATATTCTCTTTCACATGTCTACCTATATATAAGCTGAAATCAAATGAGCTCATAGGCATGCATATAAGCCTACACAAACACCCCCGAAGATTAGCCCTGTGTATCCTTGACCAAGAATTTGCAGGTACCAAAACACTAGCATCAACTGTAAACATGCAGGTAATTTGAAACAGTAAACCATAACTTTAGAAATGCAGAGCAGTTTCTATAAATTAAAAGTGATATCAAAGGGAGAGATGTTAACGACTTAACACATACAAACACACACTTATACATTAGCTTAATTTGTATAAACATGCATACAAACATGCATCCTTACCCAGTTGCTCTTTCCACCATCCTCAAATCCTTCTTCCTTTATCATATCACCCACAATAAACTCCATAGACACATCCTTATTTCCATTCCTCTGAACACTTTTCTTCACAAAGTTTTCCATACCTCCAATAGCTCTTAGTTGACACCTCACTGAATTTTGGCCCATCAATAATCCTTACAAGATTGTTATCATTTGCTTCTATAACCTCATCCTCTTCAATATTCTTACTAATGTCTTCATTCTGCTTCCTTTTATAAAACCAAGTAACCATACTATCATCACTAACACTACAATCTTGATTATCCAAAATCTCATTTCCTTCATCTTCTTTTGAATTCTTTGGTTGATTTCCTTTAACTTCAACATCTTCTTTACATATTTCACTAAGAACCTTCAACCCAAAACTGTTAGGGATCACTCCACTTCATTCCTTTTCACCATCTTTCCTTCCTCTCTCTCCTTGTCAACTTCAACAACACGTGTTTCGTGTTCATCAATAAAAGGCCTCTCACTGTTTTTATTCATTTCAAATCCATTAGCACCATCACGAATCTCAACACCACCAAGAATTTAATTTACTCAAATCTCCTCCCGTGTCGTTATCTCAACACCACCAAAATACCCCCCACTTACACACACAACATACGCATCCAACAAGGGTAGTTACACCGTCACTTATCAGCAAATACTAACAAGCAGTAAACATCAAAAGCAATGTTAAATCCATATAAAAACAACTCAAATCATAAAAAACATTCATAGACAAATGTCAACAAAAACCCGAAAAATGAATCAGTTAACAATTAAAGCTTCAAAATCTAAGCTTGCAAGAACATCAACAAATCTCGCCATTATCTAAACATCATTTACAGCAAAATCTAAAAAATAATAAATTATAGGTTTTTCTTGTACAAACAATGATAAGAAGCTTTTCATCAAACAGCTGGTGAATACTCAGTGTAAAATGAACGAATCTATGGGTTTTCAAGTATGGGAGGCGTTGGATTGAAAAGGATGGTTGAAATTAGGAGAAAGGGGGTGGGGATCCGAGTGAGGTGATTTGCACCAATAACATATTTACACCTGTCTATTACCATTCAATTTTTTTGATTCTTTCAAAAAGAGATTAATGAATTTGGGTTTTTAGATCCAAAAAGTTTTAAAAAAATTGGTATTTTTAGATACAAAAAGTTAAAAAAAAAAACATGTTGAAGTATTTTGGGTTTTTGAGAAAGCTAAACTAATACTCATGTATAATAACAAAATTTTATTGTAGCAAACAGTTAATTGCGGTATCATGGTTATTCGCTTTCATCAACTATTAACTAACACTATAATTTAAAAAAAATGTCATATAATAGAGTTTGTGGAAGACATTCTATAAATTATTAATGTTGGGATCAAATACAAAAAAGTCTCCTTTTATTTTGTAGAAAATCATTAAAAAATATTGTCATGCTTTTTTTTTTTTTTTTTTTTTTTTTTTTTTTTTTTAGTTAAAACATTGTTAAGATAAGTAATCTTTTATATAATAAAACAAAACCCCTAGTGGGTACTTTGAAAAAAGAATATTTCATTATTAGGTAATATTTTAATTATTATTTTTTAATTTAAAATTTTAAAAATTTGTTTTGTTGATATACTACACAAGTAGAAGATAAATACAAAAAAATATAGATAATATGCAATACTACATAAGTAGAAGATATATACAAAAAAAAATATAGATAAGATGCGATTAAATTTTTAAACGATTATCTTTAATAATAAACAAATATAATAAAAAATCATAAATCAAACAAACAAAAAGATTAAATTATTTATTTTTTAATAAATAAAAATATATCATTAAAAAAAATTTTAAAAACTCGCGCGTACACGGGTATTATAACTAGTTTATTAAGGCAACATTGACTGAATTTGTATTTAGAAAAGTATTTTAGAAATTAAGCATTACTCATTATTAATTTTTTAAAATTTTAAGCAAAAATATTTTTGCTTTATGTGTAATAGAGATGTTTCAAAATTGACAATAATAAATATTCTCCTGAGCGTAACTAAATTGCTAAAATTATGTGTACTTATGTTTTGAGCTTTAACAAAGGGTCTAGCTGTATAGAATTTCTGGATATTAGTGTGGCCCATTTAAACATACATGGTTGGAAAAAATGATTACAACTTCTATAAAATCAATCACATAAATTTAACTATTGATATCATGTTGTACACAATATGCAAGTTTAATAGCACATCCGTTGATGAAGTTAAAATATAAAGTTTTTTAAAAATACTTTTCCGGATATCTTTATATAAACTATCAATAGGAATTACATGAATCATTGTTATAAGTATAATATCACAGTGCTCCGTGCTTACATTTGATATTTATATTTCCGTTATTAATAATTTAGCCGTATTTAATTTTCAAACTCATGTACGCATGGGTTAAACTTATAAAAATGGTTAACATGAGTCATTATTGAACGCATATAGTAAAAAACAAAACCGGATATCTTTACTAAAATTCATAAAGAAGAATAAAATAAGTTGTTCATAAACATAAAACCTCGTGTATTTATTTACCTAAAAATATCTTTACTTAATCTATGGTTTTTCAAATATGTATAATCAATGAGAAAAGTTCAATAGGAAACAACATTTATCTAAAGAACAAATAACAAGATCTTAACCATCCATCTATTTTAAATCTAAAGGTCTATATTAATCCTCATTTTAATATAATTAATTATTGAAGTGTACTTTTGTAATATCATTCCAATCTAAACACAATGTTAGGTACACCATTGACCTCCTCATTTACACATTTCACACACACATACACAAAAACCACACCAAACCACCACACCCTTGACCTCCTCTTTTCCTCTCAATACCACCACCACCTTCAACTGTCACCACACTCACCGCCACCACCTTCAACCGTCATCACACTCACCACCACTAACCTTCAACCTCCGCCATCAGGACCATTGCACCACAGCCGTCACGACCGGTGCACCACCGCAGTCAAAACCGTTGCACCGCCGCCACTAACATCGATGCATCTCCGTCACTACCACCACCACCTGCATCGCCATAAACAACTACTACCAGTACCTCTATTAACATCATCGCCTTTAATCACCTTGAACCCTAACTGCCGGATCTGCTGCCGAAAACACAAGCACACTTACATTACAGCAAGATCTGTTAAAAACTAAGAACCGCAAGATCACCATAGAAAAGATAATGCAGAGAATATGTTGCTATTGCCAAAGAAAACAATGAGGTAAGACAAAGAATAGGTGAAATGGAGGTTGCTGTTAAAAAAAAAAAAAAAAAAAAAAAAAAAAGAAAAAAAGTTGAAATGGAGGTGGATGACCATTGGTTGAGGAGAAAATTGCAAAAATCGTCCTTGTGGTTTGGTCAAATTGCACGTTTCGTCCTTGCTGTTCATTAATTGCAAAAATGGTACGTTGACTGCACTATTTCGTGCACTTTTGGTCCTTTGACCTAACTGGTGTTAAATGGACTCCGTTAGCAGTTACACTTTAGCCCTTTTAGTTAACCACCATTGTAGCACCCATCCTTTAACCTATAATTTAACTTTTTTTAGAATTTTTTGAAAAAAAAAAATCACCTTGGTTTTTTTTTGTTTATTATATTTTTTTTGAAACATTTTTTTCGAAATTTTTTTTTACAAAAAGAATTTTCAAAAATTTTCAAAAAAATATTTGTGGCACATTGAAAAAAAAAATTTTGAAGTTTTTTTTTTGGAAAATTTTTTTTACAAAAAGAATTTTCAAAATTTTTTAAAAAAGTATTTGCGGCACATTGAAAAAAATGTTTTGAAAAGTTTTTTTGGAATTTTTTTTTACAAAAAGAATTTTCAAGTTTTTTCAAAAAAGTATTTGCGGCACATTGAAATTTTTTTTTGACAAATTTTTTTGGAAATTTGTTTTATTCAAAAAGAATTTTCAATTTTTTTCAAAAAAGTATTTGCGGCACATTGAAAAAAAAATTTGGAATTTTTTTTTAAATTTTTTTGGAATTTTTTTTTACAAAAAGTATTTTCAAAATTTAAAAAAAAAAGTATTTGCGGCACGTTGAATTTTTTATTTTTTTTGGAAAAAAATAATTAAAGAAGTTTAGAAAAAACGGAGGATTTTTTTTCTTTTTTTCAAAAAATTTTTCCCTCTGCACACCTATTATATATACCATTGTAGACACGTTCATATTTTGCCACGTCATATTGCCACATAACACAAAAAGTTCCCAGTCTGCAACTTAAATGAGTGGAGTGGCAAATTCACCCCAACTTTTCAAATCTAATGGCAAATATGACCTCTTTAAAATTTGAGTGGCAAATTATGGCACACTCACCCTTTTAACCATTTTGGTTTCTTCGGGCCATCATGTAGGTCACTTATCTGCATAACAACTTATGTCAAACAATGTTATAAGATCCGATCATGTTTGGAATCATTCTTGGAAACGCATGACTAATGACATTGAAATATCCCGTCGTCAACTGTTCAACAATCCAGGTACTACATAATACAGTTTCTCTGCATATATAGTTAGCTATTACTAATCATGACACATTCCAATATAAACTCTTTGCATTCACGGTCAAATTATTTTCGGACAAAATTGTTTTATATGATTTGTGTAAGAGGATACCTTACCTTTGACCAGTCAAAATTTCAGCTGAATATACCCATCAATTTTTATACTCTATTTATGCTTACATCTAAAAATTTAGTAGTTTCTACGAACTTTTTTCACTATTAATGAAAAGTCAAATGTTAATGTTTTTCTCCTTAACCCTTTTTCAAGAACTGTTTTTGAAGCATGGTTTTTCTAATACATGATCTCAATATCACCATTCATACTTGTCTTTAACATAAAATCAATCTATCCAACTGGATAAGGGCCTCTTCGATCTAGGCATTTTATGTCAAAATAAGATGTTAAATTAAGGACCTGCATACCTTACCTCGTATATATTTATCAGTGAAGTAAATGATCGAGTACAAAGAAAGGAAAGAAAGTTTTATTTTCTTTTTTTATTATTGGACAAACCATATTAAATCATGTATTCAAAATTCATAATAATATGGTATTCAGCCTTTCAAGAAAAAAAAAAAAAAAAAAAAAAAAAAAAAAAAAAAAAAAAAGAGGATAAAAAAAGATTACGTATTCAGGTCTATGGATTTTTAAGCCTATATGTCATGGGTCGGATCAAGCTCGGATACCTTACTTAGTTGGAGCCATATCCGCGTTGATGTTTTCACACTTTCAGGTTAACATTGAAAGTTGCCCCTCCATTTATGTTACTTGGTAACATTGGTCAGACTGCCCGATTTATGCAATGGAACTAGACTTAAAGGTTCGAGACTCGACGACCTTGTTTTTGAGGAGGATATATAACCGGAACACATATAGTTAATAGACGACCATTTTATGTGTGTTTTACATTGACTATCAACGAGAATCAATGGAAATCTCTATCAAATGTTGTATATTTTTTTATTTATTTTTTTAATTTATTATTTTTTTATTTTTTTTGCATGAACTTGTATTCACATGAACAACATGACGTTAGAGTTTCTTCTAGTAAAAGTTGCAAAGGATTGAAGGTGTCGATCTACAACGGCGAATACTGTAAAGTATCAAACACTACAAGGTGTTTATCTTGATGTTGGTTGTTCTTGAATTCTATGTATGTCAATTTTTTTATATGCATGGTTATAGCTGAAACTTGATAAGTTCATAATCAAAAAAAAAAAAAAAAAAAAAAAAAAAAAAAAAAAAAAACAAAAACAAAAAACAAAAAGTGGGCTTGTGATCTTTTTAAAAGTTATATAAGCTCATAAGCTTACTTTTCAAGGTAAAACAAACACCCCGATATGTCATATGAATGCTTTATATTAACCAAGTAATGTATGTTCTTGTGATAGAAAGCGTGCTTATGATCATTTATAAAGTTACACAAGCTCATATATCTACTAAAGAGTTAATTGCATTTTTGGTCAATGTGGTTTGGCCAAATTGCAGTTTTGGTCTCAAAAACTTTAAAGTGCAGCAATAGTCCCATTTTAAAGTTTATATTACATTTTTGGTTCTTGGATAATGTTAAATGACTAAAATACCTTTTGTATATTTAGAGAATTCAAGGGTAATTTGGTCATTAACATCCATCAAGGACCAAAAATGCAAATCCAAACTTCAAAATGAGGACTATTACTGCATTTTCAAAGTTTTTGGGGACCAAAACTCCAATTTGGCCAAACCACATGGACCAAAAATGCAATTAACTCTTCTACTAAAATTATGTAAAAAAAAAAGCTATGTGTGGTGAATGTTTTATTTAACCGAGTAAGGGATATATATATATATATATATATATATATATATATATATATATATATATATATATATATATATATGTATATTGTATTTTTCAAATTATCTCTAACAAGGTGGTTGCTCCCGCCGCGTTGTGGCGGGTCGACTTCGTTTTTCATGGTGGTTGCAACATTTTGTTCAAAACGTCTAGCACATTTTTGTTTCTGTACTCTACTTTTACTTTAGTGTTTTTGGTATAGATATATGACTCACGTGTTTTTGGGCTGAGAACTTTAGTGGGCTAAAATAGTGCCTAATGATATAATTCCATGTTGCTTGAGCTGCTTCTACTGTTGGGCTAAGCAGAAAGTCCAGCAAAAAATGTTATTTTATGGAACTGTGCTTGAGAAAGAGGAATATTCCCGTGTGCTATAATATATATAAGTCAATTATAGCTTTTCTAATGCCACCCGCGAAACCCGTGGTGAATTTTTTATTTAACCAAGCCTTTTCACAACCAAATACCTTTTCTGATTTTTTGGCCGAGATTCAAGAACGTTGATGTGCATAGTGCAAACTACTAATCTGTATTTATTTGACTACCCACTGCTTAATAAAATTCATTTTTGATAACAAACTATTATAATTATCAAAATGCTAAATATATGACACTGATTAATCAATAACATACTTTTTATATTCCTTTTTCATACATATCTATAACAATTTTTATAGTACCGATCAATTTTCTACATACATAAGATTTTTGCGTGCTTAAAGGGCCTCTTTTCTAACTACGCCCAGGGCCTTTAAAGTCTTTTTAAAAGTCAAAATGTCTTGGTCAAGCTGAGAAGTAATGTGTGGATGATAGACCATAGGTGATGCTAGTCGTGCTACTTGGGTTGCATGATTGATATGTTACAATGAAATCTAAGTGTCTTCTTCCCAATCCCAAGTCTTCTTAAAAGTCTTCTGATCTGAGTAAACGTAGAAAATAGTTATTATCAATCAAATATTGCTTTGCTCAAGCCGATAATTAAGGAATTTGCGAATATCATAATTCTCTTCACAATTTACGTGTCGCGGACGTTAAACATTAAAGTTAGAAAATATCAGCATGTTTAAGTTGGAAAAGCATGCACTAAATATCTATCTCAACAACAAAATATATAGTTAAGAAATTTATGATGATTTAGTTATTGCTTATAATTAAATTTTCGTTATGATAGCGCATTCAGTTTTATTTGTTGGTATTGGTTCGTCTTATATATAAATGATTGTTGACATATATATTTTACGCCGATAATTGCTGTAAAAACTTTGACTAGTTAGTATATTATCATTGCACCAGTTGCATGTCACGCGCGAACGTAAACATGCGAAACTAAGTATAAAAAGCCAATGCTTGTTCTTATAATTTTAAGTAAATTTTCAAAAATGAAGTCACCACAAGCAATAACTCACTTATCATCTTCCTCTCTTATTTCTTTTCTCTTTTTCGGTCTCGCGATAACATGTCTTACTTCCGCCACCATCTCTGCGTATGGCGGTAATGAGACTGATTATCACGCGTTGTTGTCATTTAAGTCAAAGATCACCCATGATCCATACAAAGTTCTAACCTCATGGAACCATTCCTTTCATTTCTGTGACTGGAGTGGTATTTCATGTGGAAAGCGGCACAAACGAGTGACTGTTTTACGACTGGTTTCGCAAGGCTTAGAAGGCTCGTTGTCTCCTCATGTAGGAAACCTTAGCTTCCTACGTGTGCTTTCACTCGGGAACAACAGCTTTCAAGGAAACATTCCACATGAACTTGGTCGTTTGTCTAGGCTACATCATCTTTATTTTAACAGAAACAAATTTAGCGGAGGCATTCCAACAAACTTGTCTGGTTGTTCTAACCTCGAAGACCTTTGGCTCTATCAAAATGAGCTAACTGGAAGCATACCCAAGGAGATGAGTTTACTCTCGAAACTTGCTACTTTTAAAATTCACCTCAATAAGTTAACAGGTGGAATCCCACCTTTCTTGGGGAATATTACATCAATGGAAATGTTCTCTGCTAAAGAGAATCCGCTTGGTGGGAGCATTCCAGATACCTTGGGTCATTGGAAAAGCTTGACAATATTTTACTCTGGTGGCTGCAACTTATATGGAAGCATCCCTCATTCCATTTTCAACCTCTCACTCCTAGTTAATTTTTCCTTAGCTGAAAATCACCTCACTGGTAGTCTTCCTTCAGAAATTGGTAATCAGCTCCCAAATCTTGAGCTCCTTCAGTTATGGGGTAACGAACTGACCGGAGTTCTTCCACCTTCTCTTTCTAATTGTTCTAAATTAAGATATCTTGAAATGAGCAACAACAGTTTTAGTGGGAAGTTGACTATCGACTTTTCAAAACTAAGAGATATTAATAAAATTTTATTAGATTATAACAACTTCCATGGACATGGAGAAGCTGATGACATGAGGTTTGTTGATTCTTTGAAAAACTGCACCAAATTAGAAGATTTAGTTCTTGCAAATTGCAACTTAATAGGAGCGCTTCCAATATCAATTGGTAATCTTTCTGTTCAACTCACCTTTCTAAGTTTAGGAGAGAATCTGTTATTTGGAAGCCTCCCTTCAAGTATAGGTAGTCTAGTTGGCTTGACCTATTTACATTTAGGACCAAATCGATTCAAAGGAAAAATCCCAACTACCATTGGTAAACTTCAAAAGCTACAACGTCTTGGTCTAGATAGGAATCACTTTTCAGGGCCTATCCCCGATGCCATCGGGAACCTATCATTGTTGAATGAACTTTATTTATATTCCAACAAATTAGAAGGCCATATTCCATCAAGCCTTAGGAATTGTTCAAAACTCAACTATTTAGACCTTTCATACAATAGACTTAGTGGAAAAATACCCAAGCAACTTCTTCAAATTCCATCACTAACAAATTATTTAGATCTTTCTTACAACAGCCTGTATGGTTCAATTCCATCAGAGATTAAAGACCTCAAGATGTTGAGCAGACTTGTTTTATCTTACAATAAATTATCAGGCAACATTACTAGTAGCCTTGGTGAGTGCATTAGCCTTACAGAGTTATACCTTAGTGGCAACAGATTTCAAGGCGTAATACCATCTTCATTAAGTTCCTTGGGAGGATTGGGGGTACTCGACATTTCTCAAAATAACTTATCAGGCAGAATTCCACAATTTTTAGGCAAATGGAAATCCTTAGAGTATTTGAACCTATCCTTTAATGATTTTGAGGGTGAAGTACCGGTTGTAGGAGTGTTTGCAAATGCAAGTGCATTTTCGGTTTTAGGGAACAATAGGCTTTGTGGTGGTTTGGTTAAACTTGAGTTACCCAAATGCAAGGAGACAGGTAATAAGAAAAAAAGGTTTCCATTCTTCATATTTGTCATTGTGATTGCACCGACATTGCTCATCATATTATGTTGTGTGTATCTTTCGTGTAAGAAGAAACGGAATAGTCAACCATCTCAGTCATCAGGGAGTGAACGGTTCATGAAGGTTTCATACGGTCAACTTCTCAAGGCTACTGATGGGTTCTCTACAGCAAATTTGATTGGCGAGGGTGGGCATAGCTCTGTTTATAAGGGAATCCTCGATTCTAATGATGATAAATCTGTTGCAATCAAAGTTCTACATCTTCAAAATCGAGGAGCTCAGAAAAGTTTTGTAGCAGAATGTGAAGCTTGGCGAAATATTCGACACCGTAATCTGTTGAAGATAATAACTTCGTGTTCGAGTACTGATTTCCATGGCAATGATTTTAAAGCGCTGGTTTACGAGTTTATGTCCAATGGAAGTGTACACGATTGGCTTCATTCAAGTGCATATACATCGAAACTAAACCTTCTTCAAAGAATAAATATTCTTAGAGATGTTGCCACTGCACTTGATTATCTTCACAATCGCTGCCAAACAACGATCGTTCATGGTGACTTGAAGCCAAGTAACATTCTACTTGATGATGATATGGTTGCTCATGTTGGAGACTTTGGCTTAGCTCGACTACTTGGTACAGACTTAAACCAAAACAGCTCAACCGGGGTTAAAGGAACAATTGGTTATGCACCTCCAGGTAATTCCACTTTTATTCCATGATGTTTATATTTATTTACAGGTTAAAGTTTGTAAATTAATTAATTATTCATTTGTAGAGTACGGTATCGGGAGCGAGATGACAAGTTGTGGGGACGTCTACAGTTTTGGAATATTATTACTAGAGGTGATGACTGGCAAAAGGCCGACAGATGACATGTTTAAGGAAGGTCTTAACCTTCATAAATTTGCTTACATGGCATTACCAGATCATGCAATAGATGTTATTGATGATGATGCAATTGTGTTGCAAAGTACGGAAGCGAATGCAAAGAAAGTGGAAGAATGTTTGGTTGCAACTATCAAGATTGGAGTATCGTGCTCTGTGGATTCACCACCACAACGAATGAAAATAGAAACTGTTGTCAATGAGTTGCAGCGTATTCTTGATGTGCTTCAAAATATATAAGGTACTCTGTTCTGCGTTTTTGTAAAATCTTATTTTACATGAGTTTGTTAAAAATCATCACTAAAATGGTTTTATTTTTCAACTCTTTCAGGCCTAAAGCGTGTATGGTGAAGTTGTAGGAAACTGCAACAAGGAGGAGTGCATGTCGTAGTTAAATAAATGTTAAGTCATTAAAGATGTTCGTAATCGTGGTTTTATTTTCTTGTTTTATAAGTGTACGAGACATAAGAGTACATTTACATTCTTGGTGACGTATCCTATGTATCAAGCATGTTTGTATGTGTGGTTTAATTTTCATCAATCCAATTTGTGGTATTGAATTCTACTTAAGTTCTACTTGGTGTTCGATTCCTTAATGAACAGCCTAATGTTATTCGTGTTCTTTGACTTTCAATTTCATAATTTGACTTCTTTATGAATATCTGAATGGGAAAGCTCAAGGCTATTTTTACAAATGATTAACATGCCATATTTACTTTTTTCATGAAATGGCCCGAACTGGTCCGAACTGGGACCTGAATTTTATGCAATAAAAAGTGCTTAAGCAGTAGAAAGGAAAGGATGTTACAAGGCATTTACTTTCAAGCTCAATTACATAACACAAGATGTGTTAGTATGAAAAGAGAGTTATTATGTATGTTTGTGTTTAAGGTTGAAACCAAACAGAGATTAGTATAATCCAAAAAACGTTTAAGTACAAAGGATGTGGGTGACTCCCACATCTCAGCCCATTATCATGTATATATCTTACAAGATAGAAACATGATATAAATGTTTATTTTTGACTGATGATGTTATTTTCTTACTCGCATGTTTTAGGATGATCATGACCCATCATCTCGTCATAGAATAGAAAAGGGAAACAGGATGACGCTTGGTATGTAACGTTTGGGTATTCTGAAAGTTTATGTCATCACGTTTTACAAATGATTAATGTGCCATATTTATTATTTTAATGAAATGACTCAAACTGACCCGTTTTAAGCTATTTTAAATTTTTTACTACATCTTTTTTACATAGCCCTAACCGACATGTAGGATCTGAATTTTAAGCTATGAAAGACCAGAACCGACATGTTGGACCTGTTTCTTAAGATATGTTTATATCTTTTTAACATAACATGAACTGAACCATTTTATAATGGTCGATGTAGCCAGAAAACAGCTCCATGGGGCTTGTTGCAGCTCTGTAAAATAAAGAAAAGAAAATATAAAAATTGTTGGTACTCTCCATTAATAAGTAGTTAGTATGTTAATTATGAGTGCAAAAGTTCAAGATATCTGATATCATTAAAATTATTTGATTTGAGAGGTTCTATTTACTGGGCACCGTTTTTTTCTCCAAGTTACTTTTTTATTTACCATTCAAAAGTAAAATGGGTCGAAATAGCCATCTGTACTAGTGTTGGTTAGTTGCTGTACTGATTGGTTTTGGAATTTTAACACCAACGGATGGCTGTGTTTACAAAACAAGCATAACCCATAATGCTTTTAAAGGATGAATCGTTCGATATGGCTAAGATTTCAAGAAAGGTTCCAACCTTGTTCGTGAAGTTCAGGACACCACCGAGAATCACCAGCTAGTTACTTTTTTTTACAAATCTAACGTTAATTTTTTTTTTTTTTTTTTTTTTTGAACAGCCAACAAATCTAACATTAATTGAGACTAATAATTACTAATTGCTTAAATTACATCAGGAATCCATAAAGATTAGTAAAAATACCAGATCATTTATCATGCCAATGAACATACAAATTCAGAAAATTAAATTGGTCCAACACACGTACATTCACATTAGAGACTTGAAACTTGATAGTTGAGAGTGTTGTCAAAGTTACAATGACAATAAGGAAGATCCATTGACATTACAAATGAGTTGATACATTGAGCTTGCCTACTGTATGACCACTCTTGCAAACAACACATCTAAAAAGACACAAACCAACCTTATTAACTACTTGAGCAGAAATGAAATTAAAACACACACCATAGACATCACTGTAAGTATCGTTATCGTCACTGCCTTTGAATAACTCGAGAAAAACATATGGGGTTTGATGAAGTTGATGTCGTCTCCAATCTGCCTTTAGAATTGAGAATCAGGCCATATGACGAATATATAATAAATCTTGACTTTACCCATCCAAGTACAAGCTCCAAATAACACTAATAACTAGCAATACACCACATTGACCACCTGCACAAACTAAAACAAACACACCTTATCATCCTTTTGAGCTTCAAACAAATGAATGGCAGTAAATGTTAAGCCTTGGCATTGGTGACATCACTGGGCTCATTCCAGTAATTTGTTGCTCTTTCAAAGGGAAGAAAATATTTACGTTGTTAAGAAACTAACTGTTGAATACAGAAGTCACAATTTCAAGCATTGTACTTATAAATGGATCAATTTATGTTATGTTATATTTAATGGGTTCAACAGGCTGAAAACATTCATTAATCATTATTTGTTAAACAAGTTTAAGAAAAGGACAGACCTGATCCAGTTTGACTTGTTTCCCAACCAGACTAGCTGCCCGTTATGGAACACCTCTAGTTTAGATCACGTGTTACCTGTAACGCTCCCAAGCCTGCATTTCCAAGGGTCCACATCTACGGTGTGATTGATAAAGCATTAGCCAATGCTTTTCTGCAATACAAAGAAATGGGAATACCAACGGGTTAGGACTGAAGTCTCATATATATGGTTCACAATGTTAACGAGTCTACGTCAAAAACAACCATTTACAGTAGCAAAATTGGGGATCTTGCAACAAAAGTCAAACCTATCAATAATGTTTTAAACACATAATTTTCTATTAGGGGGGATTTATTTCAGATTTTGTAGTAGTGTGAGAAAAGGGAGTTTATGAGTCAAAGAATTTCAGTACCAAACACTCCTTTATTCAATAGCAGAAAAGTTCATGACATTTTCCAGCCTGCAAGCCTTTTATCCATAACCATCCAAATTAATGATCACTTCATTTACTACCAAACAGGAAACTATCCTATCCCAAACATTGATCAACAAGGGAGGTATGGTTAACCTGACCATTAGTTAGGGCAAAGTAGCTTTCATCTTTCACAGCTCACCGGCCCCCATCCTAAAGAAACCACACCTAACTCTTCACATAATCCCATTCATGTCATATATCTTATAAGATTGAATAGCTGCAACATCCGAGTACAAACTCAATATTAGGTATGGGCGCAAACCTGATATAACATTCAGACGCAAAATACAACTTTGATTGCAGTTGCAGATACAAAAGTTTGATCATGTTAACAAGATCAGAAACATTACCTCTGAATGTGAGGTAGAAGCATATCTAGCAGATCGTTCTTCTTCAGTGATACTTTCTGCAACATTAGAAAACATCTCACAATTAGATCAAACTGTACAGGTTACATTATATTAAAACGATGACTTGAAGTAACTAACTCCTGCTAAAATCAAACGTTTTGCTTCCACTTGAATCACGGTACTTTCTGTTTCGATTTTGCCCACTGCTGGACCACTTCCAACGTCATTTTGATCAGCTAGTGAGTATTTTTCCACATCTTCGTCTACAGATTCCATCATAGAGAAAACTTTTGGTCTAGGAACTTTATATCATCCTTCAACTCGTTTTGCATTTGCAAGAACATCTAAATCCCTAAAACATAGTAAACTTGGTGTTATTGAAGACACTGAAAATGAATGACTATTCAAAATGTTAACACTCAAACAAGATTCAAGTAGAGTGTAAACCAGAGAAACTAATCCTTAATCCTTATAGCTTTTATAACCAAACTTAACAAAGATAACACCTTTAGATATGTGGTTCTTATCTCGAGGCAGAACAAGGATACATACATTATATTGGCTTCAATCATGGCCAAAGGATACTAAGATGATGTAATGTATCAGGATAACGTTATGCTTAACTTATGCATTTATTCATTATCCAAAAAACCCCTGTTCCCCAAATAACTAATAAGCACTTTCGCATAAGCTTGCCCAGCCTATATAAGTTCTTTATACCCAATAGCATTAACCTCTTAAAATAAGCCTACCCAATGTTGTAAATCTCGGACTACAAAGTAAGTAATCTGCGATTACAAGCCACAAGGTCAGTGACCAGGGCGAGTTGATCAGAATGGGCCAAAAGATTCAATATGGTCAAAACATGGTCAGCTCCGTGCTAATTGGTACAAAAACTCAGTTTGAAGTGTCTTAACAATTGTGTTGATGTTTCCAAACATAATTTGTGGTTCTATGAACAATACTATGGTCCTATAAACAAATGATACATTTAATTTCAAAACGTGTACATACAGATTCCAATACCCACACGTACTCCCCGCCTAGGCCAATTACTCGCTGCCGCCTAGCGAGATTTGCAACCTCAATTTTAGCTTTTTTGGAACCCAATAACGTATTAAGGTATTTAAATAAGCTTACCCAAAACACCCCCTAAATCCCATATGATCACACTACTATAATAGTCCAAAAAAAAGGCAAATACATCATCCCAATGTAATAAACGTAAGTCCTCACCTAATAACAATTTCCTCTCATACGGACGGTATGAAGACTACTCGACCTTTCCCCAGCAATTGCAACCCGCCAACACCAGTCTCCTCCGGCTCCAAAATGCCCGTCATCATATTAATATCCATCGGATCCTGTTATCACCAAAATCAAACACGTTAACACCTAACAACAAACAAAAACCTTTACACTTAGGCTATGTTTGGCAAAACTAGCAGTAGTAGTTGTTTGTTTTATATAAGTTTAAAACAACGTAAAACCTCAACGCATCTTTTATTAGCATTTTAAAAAGAAGCGCTTAAACAAAATCCAAAAGGTAAACTCGTCTATACTATAAAGTATAAACCAAGCTAAAACACATAAAACAACTTATTATCCAAGTCAAGAAGAAGCATCATCCAAATACGAATACCACACATCAGCATATAGAGAAACCAAAAACTCGGGCTAAATAAGGGGATGCTTGTTTAAGCTTATTTTTTGCCTTATGAGCTTAATTGACTATGCTTAAATCTCATACGCCCATATTTTCCGGCTTATTTTCAGACTTGTGAACTTATTATGACTTAAAGATGGAAGATAAGCTCATAAGCTACTATAAGACTGAAAAAAAATGAGCTTATGAGATATAAGCTGAAAGCCCAAAATAAACTTAAACAAATCCAATTATAAGCACATAAGCTAAACTATCACAACCAATTACAAGGGGATGTTGTTTAAGCTTACTTTTGGGCTTATTTGACTATGCTTATATCTCATATGCCCATATTTTCCAGCTTATCTTCAGACTTGTGAGCTTATTACGACTTAAAGATGGAAAATAAGCTCATAAGCAAAACTATTAGACGGAAAAAAATGAGCTTATGAGATATAAGCTGAAAACCCAAACATAAGCTTAAACAAATCCAACTATAAGCACATAAGCTAAACTATCACAACGAATTATAAGGGGATGTTTGTTTAAGCTTAATTTTAGGCTTATGAGCTTATTTGACTAAGCTTAAATCTCATACACCCATATTTTCCGGCTTATTTTCATCAGACTTGTAAGCTTATTATGACTTAAAGATGGAAGATAAGCTGATAAGGTAGAAAAAAGGCGGATAAAGATGAGCTTATGAGATATAAGCCTAACCAAATAAGATCATAAGCCCAAAATTAGATTAAACAAATGCCGCTAAGTTCAAAGATTTGACCAGAGTAACCTCCAATGAATAAAATTGGCAAAACCCCAATTAGTCCATACTTGTAATCACCATCTGGATGTATGTAAGACTAATACGAGTATATATCAATAAATTAGATCAAACGATGAGTTGAAGTAACTAACTCTTACCTGAATCAAACGTTTTGACAACCACATCTCTAATTTTCTTCAAACTTTGACTACCAAACACTTTTGAAGTTAAATTAGAGGGTTTTTGGGTTTTTAATCTTTATAAAATTTGTGGATTTTGTTTAAATAGAAGGAATTCATTAAAGGGTTTGATAGATGCCACTAGGAATCAACTAAGATTCGTTAATGGGTCAAAGACTTGGACAATCAAGAAGATAGAATTGAAAGTCGAAAGTTACTTTGATTATGGAAATGTTTGTTACAATGAGATACAAGAGAAGTTGAGAGAAAATGTTTATCAAAAGCTAATCAATTATGAACAAGATACTAACTATTTAAACTAAGAATGGGCGCCAAATTCTGTTAGTGGCATGTGTGGAGAAGACCACGTGCACCTCACGTGTGGAATAAGAATTCCCCACGTGCACCTCACGTGCCTACACTTGCTACTATCAACTCTTATCAATCCACCCTTCTTAAAAACAAGCTTGTCCTCAAGCTTGTGCAGCAAATTCAGGGAACTTCTCAAACAATTCTGCTAATGGCTCCCAAGTAGCATCCTCTACTGTGCCATTAACCCATTGCACCAACCCATACACCACAGCTACATTCTTCTTTTTGAGCATTTTTCTGTCCAGGATAGCTATAGGTTGTACCTCAATCATCCCGTCTTTGTCACAACTGGGAAGTGTAGCTATTTGTGAAGGCTGTGGAGTACCTTTACAAAGCTTCAACTTGGCTGACATGAAACACATTATGGATTTAAGCATAAACAGGCAACTCCAATCTATAAGCAACTTGGCCAATTCTTTCTGTCACTTGAAAAGGACCAAAACTCTTAGGTGAGAATTTGTTCTGCTTTCCTTGCCTAATTGAAACTTGTCTGTGAGGCTGCAGTTTTAAGAAAACCCAATCACCAACTGCAAATGTTCTTTCAGACCTTTTCTTATCAGCTTGTTGCTTCATTCTGTTTTGTGACCTTGCCAAATGAAATTTCAACACCTCAATTGCTTGTTCTCTAGCCAAAAGTGTCCTGTCCACTGCATCCACCTTGCTTAAGCCCCCCAAGTATGGTACATGGACTGGTGGACTTTGTCCATAAACTGCTTCAAATGGTGTTGTAAGAATGGAAGTGTGAAAGTTTGAATTGTACCATAGTTCAGCTAATGACAACCACTTAACCCATTCTTTAGGTTTCTCACCAGTCATACATCTGAGGTATCCTTCCAAACATCTGTTCACCACCTCTGTTTGGCCATCCGTTTGTGGATGATAGGCTGTTGACTTGAGCAATTTAACCTGCAACATCTTGAATAACTCTGCCCAAAATTTACTTAGAAATACTTTATCTCTATCTGATACAATAGTGAGTGGCAACCCATGTAATTTGTAGACTGTATCCAAGAACACTTGTGCTACTTGACTGGCTGAGAATGGATGGGTCAAAGGCATGAAATGTGCATATTTTGTAAGCCTGTCAACTACCACAAATATGACATTGTAACCTTGTGACTTAGGGAGACCTTCAATGAAATCCATAGAGATACTCTCCCAGATCCTATTAGGAATTGGTAAAGGCTGCAAGAGTCCAGGATAAGCTGCCAGATCTGGTTTGCATCTTTGACAAGTGATACATTCCCTTACATACTTCTTAATTTCTTTTCTCATGCCTTTCCAGTAAAGAACAGAACTCATCTTGTGTGTGGTGACTTTGACCCCAGAATGACCACCAATTGAACTGCCATGGAAGTGAGCTAAGAGATCCATTCTCAACTGAATATCATTGCCCACCACTAACTTGTTCTTCCTGAAGAGTTGATTATTGGACCAAGTATAATGTTTTTTAGTACAGCTTCCAGTTTTCAATTCCAACAATAACTGTTTTAAGGTCACATCTTGCTCCCAACTGTCTGTAATTCTTGCACTTAGATCAGTTGGCATAGTAACCACCATGGCTGTCATTAAAAGACCATTATCTTGCACTCTTGACAAAGCATCAGCAGCTGCATTTTCTACTCCTTTCTTGTACTTTACCTCATAATCAAACCCCATTAACTTTGGCAGCCATTTCATCTGAGCTGGAGTAGTTATTCTCTGGTCCAATAAGTACTTCAAGCTATAGTGATCAGTTTTGATGATGAAGTGCCTATCCAGTAAGTACCCTCTCCACTTTTCAAGTGCCATCATAACAGCTAAAAACTCTTTCTCATATGTGGATAGTGACTGGTGCTTAGGTGCTAATGCTTTGCTTAGATAAGCAATTGGATGGCCATTTTGTTGTAGAACTGCACCAATACCCACCCCTGAAGCATCTGTCTCAACCTCAAAAGGAATATTAAAATTTGGTAAAGCCAACACAGGAGCTTGAACCATGGCTTCTTTCAGCATCTCAAAAGATTTTTGTGCTTCATCTGACCATTTGAAAGCATTCTTCTTCAACAACTGTGTAGCAACTCATAAATTCACACATCAAAATGACTATTTTGCCCTTTTGACTTTGACTTTTGACTATTTGACTTTTACCATAAAGTAAAAGCAATTACTATAACCGGTAGTTAACCGGTAGTCTTCCAAGTTAAATAATTCATTCTATTTTGAATTATTACTTTCTAAACAATTTCGTTCACCTCGGTCTATTTAACGAGAAGTTATTTTGCAAAACGTGAAAACCGCACACAACGCGTACCGACACAACAATAAACTCAACAACCAAGTTGATTTGATTATTATTTATTTTATGTCATATATATTACTTTTAATATTTAAATTACTTTTATAAGTAATTACGAAAGTTTAATAGTGTGAACTTTTCTCGTGACCAACCCAAAGACTATGAAATGTCTGTGTTCAAAATACTCATATTTCACCAATAGTCATATTTTATATGAACTAACGTCATACACGTGCTCAAACCTACGTTATTAGGTTTTAACAATGTATACGCGCTCCGTTAAAACTTATCACACCTCTAATATATTTAGTTGGAGTATATTGATAAGTTTCGACATTTTCATAAGTATTATATTCTTATGTTACCCGGTTTTAATTTCCATGACTTAAGGGCTTAACATTTGAAATTACCGGGATCAAACCTATACTCCGAAGCTCAATATTATCCCAACTTAGATATTTGTATAACCCTCCTAGCTAAGTTATAACAAATCAAAAGTCAATTTGACTTTTCTTATACCAAACCGACTCCACTCATTTGTATATATCTGCTCTTTTCACTTTCTGTTAGAACACAACAACAAAACTTATAACTCTCCTTTTCCCTCTCTTGTACTACAAGCAATCGACAACACCACCACCACACCCACCGCCTCATCAACCGCCTCACTCTGCCGCCAACAAATCACCACCATCCACCACTTTTGAGGCAAGAAAATTATAGATCGAAGGTGTAGAGGGTTGTTTTTGGGTTTGTTTGATTCGAGCTAATCACCGCAATCGCCGCCACCATCATCTCCATCACCTCTCTATCTTACTCTCTCGTTCACTCTCTTGGTATGTCAACACATAACACATCTTTGTTATTAGTTTAATAACAAACTAAATAATCGTTTCATATGTTTTCGTGGAATAAAGAGTTGAATAAAAACGTTTTGTTAATAATTCGTGTGGTAAACAAAGATTTAAAAAGGGTGTTGTATTTGTTGTGGTTCGGTTCACAGCAACAACCCAAAGGGGTGTTTGCTGCTCTCAGATTCAACAAAAACCCAAAAGGGTTGTTTGTTTGTTGTCGGCTCAAGAAAATCACCCACAAGGGTGCGTTTGTTTCTACCGGTGGGTCAACGAGACACCCAAAAGAGTGTTTGCTTGATTGGTTATGTATCGGGTCAGGTTTATAACCCGAGTGGTTCCAGGTTGAGTCGACCCATTTGGGACTCGGTGTGGATTTATGTGTTTGACTTATTTGTTTTAGCTTAGTCATGAAAGCTCATAGCTTATTTGTAATTTAATTCGTGTAGCTTATGCTTGTTTTCGTTATTAGCTTATCTTGGATACATGTGGCTTATTTTGTAAACTAAGCCTATTTGAGTTGTTGGCTATCGATAAATAGCAGTAACCCGCGTAGTGGTGTTTGTATGATTGTTATTTTGTTGGGTTTTTCAGTCATAAGGGGTGCGTTTGCTGCTGCCAAACAGCCCCATCAGGGGTGTTTGTGGGTGCGTATTAACAGCCCAAGGGGTGTGTTTGTTTTGCTGTTCCAGCCCACACCGCAAGCCCGCCAAGGGTGCTGTTGGGGTTTGGTTTCTCGGTTCGCTAATAGCCCTAAAGGGTGCGTTTAGACCTGCTCATTTCAACACCAATAAGGTGCATTTGGTTATGCTTATTTTATGCTCATCAGGGGCGTCTAGATATGCTTATTTCAGCCCCAACTGCGGGTGTTTGTTGGCTGCCAAAACAGCCCCAAGACCAGCCCCAACCGAGGGTGGTTAGTGGCTGCAAAACAGCCCCAAATAGGGGTGTTTGTGAGCTGATTTTCTGCACCAAATGGGAGTATTCGTGTGCTGATTTTCTGCACCAAATGGGTGCGTTTTGTTTGTCTATTTACTGCCTACATGAGCTGTTTGGAACAGCTCACTGCAGTCCCGCCTTTTCGGCGATATCTAGAGTTCTACAACTCCGGTTGATGCGCCGTTTGCGGCTACATTTAAGTTTATGTCTTACCTACATTTCATAAAACTGGGCCGAGCTCCAGAAATGACCAGAACCATGAGCTTTTTCTGATTGAAATCTGGTGTGCAGATTTTGACACCTTTCGCCATTTTGGCTCTCATTTACTCATCGGGATGAGTTATGAGGTGCGCCACCCGGCGAAACGACCACAAGACATAGCTCTATCACCCTATCTAATTACCTAAGGCCCATAACTCACTGAGTTGTGCAGACTTTCCAATCTTTGGGACTGTTTTAGAATTTCAGGTTTCTAACTCATACATAGGGCTTGTTTTAGCAAATCTTCAAGTTACAAACCTCATGTACCATGTCAAATACATATATAATCTTACAAGGGTTTAGGATTAATGTATTGCACTCTTAATGGACTTACGACTTAATAACAAATCACTTATTACCGGTTTATTCTTTTATACGTGCTTATTACCTTTCATACTTATGCTATATGATTTGTGCTTTGGCGTGCGTTTTGTGTGAGTCTATGACTTTATACCACCACACGAATGGGATACTAAACTTTTTACAAACATTGATACAAATATTCCACAAAAACTACAACACTCTACCTTTTGAAACTCATACGTATCGATTACTTTCTGTGTATTATGTTTTGAGACAAGCTTATATTCATTAGGTTATGCCGATTCTGTATCGTTGCGCTCTAATTATTGACATCACTTATGTTACTATTCTGCCATACACCTTGGCACAGTTGTGTTCATTACGTCACTACATCCCAAGGTGAGTTCATAGCCCCACTTTTCATTACTTAATTGTTTTACAAACCCTTGGGGGGAATACATGCTATTTTTAACCGAGCACAATGTTTTTAAATTGTATGCTTGCCTGATTGTTTTATTATCACTAAGTACCATCCTTGCCAAACCGAGATCCCTTATTATGAACCATTTAATCACTAGAAATAGTGAGCGCGAATATTGTGAATAGGCCTATTGGGATTGACGAATCCCATTTGTTTTGACTAAGTTCAAACAAATGCATTAATATTTGAGACATTAGGTATGACGGCAAAGTACCTACCGGGATAAATCTGCCGATCGATATTGGTACACGTTAACGTTTTGGTGTCATAAGCTTAATGAATTAATAACCGTACCGGGCGTATAATAACGTAGCCTACCTGTTTTGTTTTCCAACCATTGGTGTGAGCCTATAACTCACACTACCAACATATTGTGTTCAAAACATTAAACAAACTCTATGAATATCACTCAACCTTTGTGTTGACCTCTCAAGCTTGTATTTCAGGTTCATGACGATCAAGGATGGCACGGAAGGACACGGATACTCAAGAGGGCTATAAATTTTATTATCATTCAAAAACTCATTTAATGTAAATTGTAAACATAGAACCATTTGGGACCTCATTTTTGTAATCTCTAATATTTATACAATTTGAATGATAAATCTTTTAAAACGACTCAATTGGAGTTCGTTTTCTATTATTGTGACTATTGTGCCGTCGAGTAACACCCAGTTTGAATTCTGCTGCAACCATGAATTGGGGGTGTTACAAACTGAGTTAATGGTCTGCTCAGGCTAGCAAAGTCTTTGATGAACTTCCTATAATAGCCTGTGAGACCCAAGAATCCTCTCAATTGCTTGATATTGGTAGGTACAGGCCACTTTTGCATATCAATTATCTTTGTAGGTTCAGTAGATACTCCTTGTGCAGAAATCACATGCCCCAAGTACTCTACATGAGTTGTCCCAAACACACATTTAGACCTCTTAGCATACAACTGTTGCTGCCTCATTGTTTCCAAAACCAAAGTTAAGTGACCAATATGCTCAGATAAGCTCTTTGAGTAAACCAGAATGTCATCAAAGAAGACCAGGACAAACTTCCTTAAGTAAGGCTTAAAAACATCATTCATGAGTGCTTGGAAGGTAGATGGTGCATTAGTTAAGCCAAAAGGCATAACCAAGAATTCATAGTGACCTTCATGAGTCTTGAATGCAGTTTTGGCTATATCATCTTCATACATTCTTATTTGATGATATCCTGACCTGAGGTCCAACTTAGAAAATACTACAGCACCATGTAACTCATCAATCAGCTCATCTATGATTGGTATTGGAAACTTATCCTTCACAGTGTTCTTGTTAAGTTGCCTATAATCAATGCACATCCTCCAACTGTTATCTTTCTTTTTGACCATAACAATTGGTGAAGCAAAAGGACTTTGACTTGGTTTAATCACACCTGAGGCTAAAAGCTCTTTAACCATGGTTTCAATGGCATCTTTTTGCATAGGAGGATGCCTGTATGGTCTTATATTAACTGGTTGTGTACCTTCAATCAGTGGAATTCTATGATCATGAGCTCTCCTTGGTGGCAACTCCTTAGGCTCTTCAAACACTTCTTTAAACTGATCCACCACTTGTGCTAATCCAGGCTCTTCTTCCCCTGCATCTTGCTTTTCTTCCATTGTCATCAAAGTTAGCCCAGTGTTTGGATAGACAGATAACATGAACATTTCAGCCTGTGATCCACCATGCATCACTTTCAATTGGTTCTTCCCTTCCATCCATTGAACTACAGACTTTGTGGTACCTCTGATAGCTATCTTCTTCCCATTGTACTTGAATTGCATCTTCAATTCCTTAAAATCACACTTAATGGTTCCCAGAGTAGAAAGCCAAAGAATGCCTAACACCATATCACAACCACCTAATGGTAATAACATCACATCAGTAACAAATGTTTCACCCCCAATCATCCAAGTAAACCCTTTACACTCACTAACACTTATCAATTGTCTACCCCCAGCCACTGCAACTGACAATGGACATGTTTGCCTAATATTACAACCCAATCTTTTAGCCACATTGATATCCAAGAAGTTATGAGTAGACCCTGAATCAACCAAAATGTGCAACTTATGCTTATCTCTAAACAAGCCTACTACTCTCAATGTCTTATAAGAACTTTGACCATTGAGTGCATTAAGAGAAATTTGTGGCTGCATCTCATCTTCCTCTATTTCACCAACTACATCTTCATACTCTTCTTCCACTTCTTCATCTTCAGCCAATACAACTAAGCTATACAATTGACCCTCACATTTGTGACCTGGAACAAACTTTTTATCACAGTAAAAGCACAAATTCTTAGCTCTTTTCTCCTCATACTCCTTCTGTGTCAATTGTCTCCTAGGTTGTACATTTTGTGGCATATTGTTCCAATTCCTATTAGCATTTGGCAGAGGTAACAAAGGCTTAGCAGAATTATTAACTCCTCCATTATTTACACCAAATCTTCCAGTATTCACATTAGCCTGAAATCTATTCTTCTTCTTAATAGCATTCAGGGTGGCTTCTTGGAAATTGGTCAATGAATAGGCATCAGCCAATGATTTTGGCTTGAACATTCTCACAGCCATCTCTAATTCAGTAGGTAAACCACCAAGATAAAAACTAATTGCATGATCTTCACTTATATCCACCCTACTTAACAAAGTATCAAACACATCTTGGTAATCCTTTGAATTAGTCTCATATTTGACATTCTTGATTTCAGACATTGGATCATCAAACAAACTACCAAATCTCTGAATAATGGCATCTCTATACACATTCCACAACACCAATTCACCATGCAATCTAATGAACTGTCTATGCCACAATAATGCTTTATCAAAAAGATGCACAGAGATGAGTCTCACCTTTTGATCATCTGGAATGTTGTCAATTGCAAAGAATTGCTCACACCTGAACATCCAACCCCTGACATCATCTCCTGAGAACTTTGGGAATTCCACCTTTGTCATTCTGCTGACTGAAACTTGACCATTTTGCCCCTGATGTTGTGTTCTTTCCACCATACCAGTGTTTGGTTGACTTTGACTTTGCAAGAATTGAGACATCATCTGCTCCATGCTTTGCCTGAACGCAGCCATGGATGCAGCCATTGATTCATCAATATACCTCCTTCTACTATCATCAAGACCACCTTCCCCACCACTTGTACCAACTGTTCTTGTTTTTGGTGCCATTGAATCCAAGATCTTGATTGTGGTTCTTGTTACTAATTGTTTATCGTTTTCACCAAAGCAACTGTATTGTTATCACTCATCAACTATGGGACAACAACTACTTGCACTTGTTCTTAACCACCCAATCCAACTGCTGCTGATCAGCTTGTTCGAAGCTAAAAAATTTAATGAGAATTTCTGTTAGCCTCGTGATCGTACAGCTGATTGGCACTAGTCTAGTGTATTAGAACAAGGGAATCAGTGGTGACTGATTCTTGGCCAGAAATCTCTGTTTTGTTGCCGGAAATTGACCGGAGAAGACAACCGGATTCAAGATTGTCAGTGTAACAATCTTGATTTTTGGCGGGAAAATGTAACTGAATTTGTTACAACTGAATTTTCTGATAACTGAGACCTCACCAGGAAAGGTCTCTGATACCACTTGATAGATGCCACTAGGAATCAACTAAGATTCGTTAATGGGTCAAAGACTTGGACAATCAAGAAGATAGAATTGAAAGTCGAAAGTTACTTTGATTATGGAAATGTTTGTTACAATGAGATACAAGAGAAGTTGAGAGAAAATGTTTATCAAAAGCTAATCAATTATGAACAAGATACTAACTATTTAAACTAAGAATGGGCGCCAAATTCTGTTAGTGGCATGTGTGGAGAAGACCACGTGCACCTCACGTGTGGAATAAGAATTCCCCACGTGCACCTCACGTGCCTACACTTGCTACTATCAACTCTTATCAGGGTTACTGTTTAAATTGGTGGTGGCTGGCGGAGATGGAGGTGATGGTTAGAAATTGTTTAAGAAAGTGATAATGACGAAAGAGGTTCAAGTGTTTCAGAAAGTACCTTCTTAATTAAAGGTCAACTAAGGGTTTCAGAAAGTCTAACTAAGGGTTGGGTGTATTAGTTACTGTTTCGTTGGACCAAACCTGGAATAGATGTTTCACTT
This sequence comes from Artemisia argyi, assembly GCA_030686995.1. Lineage (NCBI taxonomy): Eukaryota > Viridiplantae > Streptophyta > Magnoliopsida > Asterales > Asteraceae > Artemisia > Artemisia argyi. The sequence continues at coordinate 198,343,648 of CM060683.1, read as the reverse complement.
TTTGACTGAACCCGAAAAGTTTCACGGTTGCTCCATACCGTTACCAAAATTGCTCACCGTTGGTCCAATTTCCTAATGACGTTAGTATCAGATCGTTATCTTCGGTCACATGCTTGACATACGAGGGTGGCACTGTTACAAAATAGTAACATACTCGTACTTATTAAATATCTTTACACACTTTAAAGTGAGAAGAATAAAAAAGTTCACGCTAGTATGCGTGTGAATTAATTAGGTGTAGCAAATATTTTTGCACTTTTATATGGAAGGATTTATAGATAGGGTTATGGTACGGAAAAGTTAATAAAGTTTACAAAAAAATTTGTCTTAAGGTAATATAGTTCAGTAACCTGAGTAAACAAAATTCAAAGTTCAATAACCTTGAACATTCACTTTTATAAGTTCAGTTACCTGAGTGAACAAAGTTTCAAAGTTCAGTAATTTGGATGAACAAAATGAAACTATATTACGTTAGGACAATTTTTTTGTAAACTTTAGTAACTTTTCTGTACCATAACCCTTTATAAATATTTTTCACACTTTTTAGAGTAAGGGTTTTAAAACAATGCTTCACACTTTTAAGTGTGATGATTTTGACTTTGAAATAATTCTTCTCACTTTTAATTTTTAAATATATTGATTTTGAGTTTCAAATAATTCTTCACACTTTTAAGTGTGGGCGCAAAGAAAAGACGAATTTGTTGTAGTGTAGATTTGTCCTTTCATTATTTTTTTGTGGTTTCGTGTATTTGTTTAATATTTTTTTGTCTTTTCATGTATTTTTTTATTTTTTTGTTTTTTAACTGTTTATTTATTTTGTCCTTTCAATTATTGTATCATTAATCCCCACAAACTGTCATGACTAATAACCTCGCCAAGAGTCAGTTTCAAGAATTTCAGCTCTTTAGTGCGTTTTTATTCCAACCCAATGAATGAGATTTTGAAGCCTCTTTGACTTCCTAAATTTTCGATGGTAGTGTCAGCATTTGATGGTAGGGAGGCGTCGTTTTTAAGCTTTCGTGTTGTGGTGTGGAAGGTTTGGAGATAGAAGAAAGATGAGGATGAGTGAATGTGTTTATCGTGTGATTGTTATATTGGGAAGGTTAAAAGAAATAAAAAATAAATAAAAAAAATAGTTTATGTCAAATCTCTATATTTGATGTGAAGCTCAAATGTCTATTTTGGTAAACCAAGCCCATTCTAGCATATTCATTTGGGTAATTTATTCTGTTGACATAAATAATGTATGAAAACGTTATTTATATTTTTCGATATCTCTATATTTTGACGATCACAAAATGTAAACTCGTCAATCGTTTGATTACTACGTAAACAAGTATTAAGTTAGTCTATATCATTATATCCAACTTAATCACTTAAGGTATGGATAAATAAGTGCTTAATACATCTCATGATCAAAGGGGTATTTAACTAACTAATACAAAGTTTATTTAATTATATAATCTTATTATATATTTTTGAAAAACACTTTTGGTAATAAGGAAAAATGTTTTAATCATACTAAATATATGATTTCAAATATTTAACCAAAATCAGTTAGTTTTTCACCAAATAAACTTTCCCCACTAAAAGACAAGTTTTCTGGCCGTTACAGTTGGGCGGCCCCCTTAATTATAAGGGGCGGTCCCCTTAATTTTAAGGGGGCCGGCCATGCTTTAAGGGGACCGGCCAGGCTCCCCTGTCAGAAACTGTCAGATTTCTTCCCCTATAAATACCACCTTAATTCTGGAATTTTTTCTCACCTTTTGCACGAAATTTTCAGATCTACAATCATCTAAAACTCATCAAAAACCCTTTGATCATTTGTATATTAATCCTTGTTTCAAGTGATTCAATCCCTCATCATCCATTCTCATTCTAAGTGCAAAAGAAGAACTCTCTACAACCAAGTTCAAGAAGTGTTGAAGAGTTGTTGTGTATAGTGTATATATATTCATTTGTGAATATTGTGTTGTGCTTGTTATTATTTGTTTAGAAGATATTGAAGTTGTGTAGATAGTAGAAGTTGATTAGTAGTGAAGTAGGATAGTTGTGAAGATTGGTGTGTAGAAGAAGGTGTGTAGAAGATTGGTGTGTAGAAGAAGGTGTGTAGAAGATTGGTGTGTAAAAGCTAGGTGTGAAGAAGATTGGTGTGTAGATTGGTGTGAAGATTGGTGTGTAGATTGGTGTGTAGATTGGTGTGTAAATTGGTGTGTATATTGGTGTGTACGGTTTTCTCCGCCATAAGGGAGTTTGTTGACATAGTGAAGAAAACTCTCGAGTAGGTGACTCGGGGAGTGGAGTAGGAACAAGGAAGGTGTCCTTGTAGCCGAACCACTATAAATCCTTGTGTTGTGGTTTGATCTTTCTAACTCTTCTCATTACTTATTTATTTACCTTTACTATATTAGTTTTGTTAGTTAGTTATTATACAATTGTTCATATAGTGCAAGTATTGAATTCACATAAACCAGAATCGAAGTTTTTTTAAAACAAACTTGTGCTTATTAAAATTAAAAGGACGTAAAACTATTCAACCCCCCCTTCTAGTTTTCCACAATTGGTATCAGGAGCCACGTCTAGCAAGAATTTTAAAATATATTGTATTTTAAAACTTGTAACGATCTATGAAATCTGAAAAATATTTAGAAGGGCAATCTATGCAAAGACCACCACTATTTGAAAGTGATGGATTTTTATATTGGAAAAATCGATTCGAAACTTATGTGAAATCAAAAGATCTAGATCTTTGGCATGTTATTACCAATGGTGATTTTTTACCTATTCAAAATAACCCCGAAACTAAGAAAGATGAAATCGTACCTTTTGAAAAACAAAATGATGATTTAAAAAGAAAACTTGCTAAAAATAATGAAGCAAAAATGGTTATTTATAATGCGCTACCACGTAAAGAGTACGAAAGGATCTTTATGTGTGAAACCGCAAAAGAAATTTGGAACTCTTTATTAATAACTCACCAAGGTAATAATCAAGTCAAAGATAACAAAATAGATCTACTTGTTCAACAATATGAGCAATTCACGATTCCGGAAGAGGAATCAATTGATAATGCTTTTGCTAAATTTAACACTATCATCACAAGTTTAAAAGCACTTGATGAGAATTTCTCTAGTAAGAATTTTGTTTGGAAATTTCTTAGAGCTCTTCACCCAAAATGGCGAGCTAAAGTGACGGCTATTGAAGAATCAAAGAATTTGTCAACACTACAACTTGATGAATTAATTGGAAATCTGAAAGTCTACGAAGCAATTATAAAGAAGGACTCTGAAATGGTTAAAGGAAAACGTGAGCAAAGCAAGTCAATCGCCTTGAAAGCTAGAAAGGAATCCAACAACGAAGATAGCTCATCTTCCGAAAGCGATGACGAAGAATATGCCATGGCCGTAAGAGACTTCAAGAAATTCTTCAAAAGGCGAGGAAGATTCGTTAGACAACCACACGATGAAAGAAGAACATCTCAAAAGAATAATGATGACAAGTATAGCAAGAATGAGAGAAAGTGTTTCAAGTGTGGTGATCCGAATCACCTCATTGGAAAATGTCCAATGATGACAAGAGATCAAAATCAAAGAGCATTCGTTGGAGGTGCTTGGAGTGATAGTGATGAAGATGAGAATGAAACAACAAAGGATGAAAAGTGTCTCATGGCCAAATCATCAAGTGAGGTACGTTCCGAATCCGAATACTTTAGTGATGAAAATCTATCATTAGATGAAAAAGATTTAGATAGTGAATACAATAGATTATGTAAAATAGGACAACTAGTTATGGCTAAAAATAAATCACTAAAATACATAAACAACCAACTAGAAAATGAAGTGCTTGAACTAAAAATTAAATTACATCAACTTGAAAAAGGAAAAGAAATTGTTGAAGAATGTAAAACATGTCAAGAGCTTAAAAGTGAAAACAACATACTTAAGGATGAAATTTGCAAACTTGATAAATTAGAAAATAGTAGTAACTCACTTAGTAAAATTATAAGTATTCAAAGAATATCAGGAGATAAAACCGGACTAGGATTTAACTCAACTGAATCTTCAACAAGTGGAGCTAAAAACGTTAAATTTGAAAATGAACCAAAACCTTCAATACTTAATCCTAAACATTTACTCATAAAAAATAAAATAATACCTATCGCTAGTAATGAAGAAATAAAACCATCTTTAAAAACCGAAGTTGGATCATCTAAATCTAAAACAAGATCTAAAACTCCACCACCTAGGAAACCAAATAATTCTTATCCTAGACCTAAAACACCTCAACCAAGAACAAACCATAATAGACGAAACTTAAACTATAATCAACAAATGTGGAACTTCAATCCGTGGGGAGTGTTTCCACCATATATGCATCCAAGTCAAATACAAAACATGTTCGGACCAAATAACTTTGGACAAATGAAACAATGGGCACCAACGTAAATAATATTCGCCATCCAAACATGGAACTTTTCATTGTCACCTCTCGTCCGATTTACTTCTTGAAGACCTTGAAGATTAACGCATTAAAGACAAAAGGTACACATTTCCTTTTAAGTTCCTTGCTAGAAATGCATGCTTAGTTTAGTGTGTTATATTTATGTGATTTTACTTGACTTATTAATCTCTATTTTTTTAACTATATTATATCTAAATTTACATATATACATATATATATATATATATATATTTATATACTTAGCTATAGTTAGGATCTTATAACCTAGGAAATTCATTTGTTGATTTTCTAGAACTAGAGATTGTTCGTTTACGAACATTTCTTTTCCCCATTTGCCTTATTGAACTTTAATGTTCAATCAACACTCATGCTGATGAAGTGAGATGAGTCGAAAAATCTATGGATGAAACAAACTCCCGGCTTCCGTTGCATACGTCTCCCTCCTATGTTCTCGTCTTATAAGCCCATACTATATAAAATATATATATATATATATATATATATATATATATATATATATATATATATATATATATATATATATATATATATATATATATATATATATATATATATATATATATATATATATATATATATATACTTATAAACCTTCCACAACTTTCTCGTTTGCTTGACAACTTGATGAATTTCATCCGAAACGATCAAGAAAATTTTATTGACAAAATGTCAAGTAAAAAATGTCAAGTAATTCCTCTCGTGCGTATATTCTTCAACGTATTTTTGATTAAATATAAATCTAGTATATATTTATATAAATATTTTCTTGTTCGTTCCAGAAACCAAAACTTGAAAAATTAAAATTTTAAGGGCGGCCCCCTTAATGTTTAAGGGGACCGGCCCTCTGAGAGCTCAAGCCCGTTTTTCCCTTTCTTCCTTTTGCCAAACACTCCACTTTTTCATCCCTTTCTTTCCCTGCTTCTGCTGTGACGAATTTCAAAACCCAAAAACACCTAAAATCACTTCCAAATCACATAATTCGAGTTAATTCGCAAAGGGCAAATTCATCTAACACAATCACCATTACTTATTGTAAGTTTTTCATAACACATTTCATCTAATTTCATCTTATTTGATCATACTCATGATTATGCATGTTTTATAAAATTCGTCAAATTTCATAATTTCTTTCGAATTAAGCCTTAAAACTCCATAACCAAATGCTTCCCCTAGGATTAGGATGATTAATCAACACTAGAAACTAGTTATTATAAACTATCATGTCGAAAATTTTTGAAAAATTTCATACACTCCTTTTCAAAAATTTTAGTAAACTCATGGTTGAATAATGATTTGAAAACGTGTTAAAACTAATCACATTATACTTTTGTAACTTGTAAAACTTGAAATTACATTTTTCGACTAAGAAAAAGTATATTGGTTCACAATATAGGGGTGTTTGGATTATGTCCAAATAATATCAAAACATAGTCATTATAATTTTTATAAAACTTTATTATAATTATAAACCTTAAAATTGTTTATCGAACTCGTCAAGATATATAATTCATATGTATATTGACGCACTTGAGTTATAAGTCACTAGTTAAGGAAGCGTTTGGTTTATTACTAAAAATGACTTTTTAGTAAAAATACAAACCATCTTTTTCAAAAACAAATTACATGCATAAGAAACTCGCAAGAAATAGCTAGTTTTACAATCTAATGTAAATCTAGCAAATTTCATGATATATATAGATGTTCAAAGGGCGTTTTGGATTTGTCCATAACCACCCATTAAACTTCGTAAAATATATCTAGAACGAGTTAAAAACAACATTAAGGAACATGGTAATCTACTTCTTAGGATTAGTAACGAAGTATGTTTACGTTCCAACATAAGCCTTAACAATAAACATGTACTTTTATCTTTCTTTATATTTATTTTGGTCTTTTTGAATTGTTGATGTGTTTAGGTGAAAATGCCCAAAGCAATTACCGAAGATCTTTCTCACACTAAAAACTACATTCCCAAAGTTTCTCAACTCCCTACCACATCTCCTTCCATTGGACTTATCTATCGTCAAATTGAAGATAGAAATATTCATGAGGGACGTGTAGTAGATCTTGCTTTTGCTCAATCCGAGTACATAAATCGCTTGTTTTCAAGCATCAACTTCAATTGTCTTTATGAAATAAATGAACCTATTATTCCTCGCTTCATTATGGATTTCTATAGCCAAGTCACCGTCCAAACCAATGATCTTGGTTTCATCACCATCTCTTTCATGATTCAAAATGAATTTATCACCCTAACTCTCGAACAATTTGGTCATATCCTCCAAATTCCATTTAGAGGTCAAGCCGTTTTCTCAAACGAGTGGGACCTCGAATCTCTTAATCGCTATCGACCAACCTTCGGTCCATATCTCGACAAAATTCCTCATCCTGACGAAATTCGTCAAGTCCTTGGTATAGATCGTGCAACCACAAGTCGAAAAATAAAATCCAAAAACGTTCAAATTTCTCCATACCAACTTCTCCTCAAAGAATTAAGCCCTCACATGAAGCGTTGGGAAGAACTCATTCGTGAGAATGCGTTTGGTACTGGAGGTCACCGGGACCATCTCCCGGCTAGCCTTGCTCACATGTTGTATTGTATAGCTGTCGAAAAGCCGTACAATTTGGCCTACTTCTTTATCAAACGGATTGAGTGTGCTAGAAAAACTCCCAAAGCCAACCTTCCATATGGAATGTTCCTTACTCGTATCTATCGTCATGTTATCGAGTACTACCCCGATCTTGACAATAGTATCTATGAGTCCATCTACCCCACTCTACGTACTCTCGCTCTAAAACAAGCTCGACGAACTCGAAGTGACAAGGGTAAACCTCGTCGTCATAGCTTTCATGGATCATCCTCAAGGCAAGATGATGACGATGAGGAGGAAAACATCCATGATGTTAGTACCCCTTCGTTTTCTGAGTTCGTTGACAATTTAGAGGATCTTGACTATCCCAACTATTCTACTCCATCTCCAAGTGATCAAACTGAAGAAGTGCTTCATGAATGAACTACCGAGATGCTTAGAAGACAAAAGAGCTTGCACGAAGAAGTTAGAGGTGGCTTCAAATCTATTGGGAAGACCTTGAAGGGTATCTTCGGGAAGAAAAAGAAATGATATGGTCGGATTATGTTTGTTAAACAATGTTTTACTTTTTTTATGTCTTGTGTGCTATTTGTCCGAAGTTTATTCGGAAATACTTGTTATTTGAATATGTGTTTGGGATGATAACTTGATTGTCTTTGATATTTTTATGCATGTTTATCTTGATCTATATATATGTTTGCATGATTAGTTAATGGTTATATAACTATATGACATGTATGCTTTCTAATAAACCAAAACAAATGTGAAATGTCCAAATTGAGCTTGCTGTACATTCAAACCAGAACATAACATCTTTCCAGAAAATTTTTGAAAATTTTTGGTTTCTGGGTCGTCAGATGGGCGGCCCCCTTAAATCATAAAGGGCGGCCCCCTTAAAATTAAGGGGACCGGCCACCATTTAAGGGGACCGGCCATCTGAAACAGTTTTTACACTGTTTTCTTTTGCATCATGTGATCCCTTTTGCTAGTCCCAGCTATCATTACTCTTAAAAACCAAACTGATTTTGGAATATAACATTACAATTTCAAAATAATTCCACTTCTAAACATGTTTTCCCACTATATAATCCCCATGCATGTTCAATTCATAATTCATCATCCTCATCACTCATAAACCATCATCATGTCATCACCAAGAACCACCCATTCAAACAATGCCAAGAAACAAAAACTTGTTATTATACCACCCAAACAACTCTTCATTGATCTTACAAATGAAGACAACACCACCCCATCACCACAACCTCAATGTTCATCTCCTAGTGCACCAAATGCACCCTCCAAAACACCCTCAACAAATGGACATTCTACTTCCTCCATACCATCCACTTCATCCATTAATGACTACATAAACACCCACTTATCTTCTCCACCAATGGTTCAACCATCACAACCTACCAATGAACACTCCACCCTTGCATTAACCCTCTCATTATCACCATTAACACCTCTTGATGCACATTTCTCATCATCCCCTATCAATTCACCAACCTATAACCCCGTCCCATGGAGCTTACTTGAAGCTCATGGTGACACTTGCCTTTTGTTGCATCCACAACCGAACAATTGTGTTCGGACTAAGAGATGAAATGCAATACATGTTTTCTCATATTGAGAACTTGTTGCATCCACCAACAACAAACACAACCCCTCCACCACCATCAACAAACATTCCTCCTCCATCACCATCTCCATGTTCACCATCCATTCCTCCCAATTAAACATGCTTGGTGACTCACAAATAAAAGTACCTTAAACCATTTTGGATGGCAAGCTCTAGAGAGGACTTTCATGTTTAAGCTTTGGTTTATTTGTTATGTGATGATTGTAAGCCTTTAGGGCCTTTGTTTGTAGCATTACTTGTTGATGTAATGCTTGATGTATTATTTTCACTTGATTAATGATATGGTTATGTTTAGTCTATATATTTTTTTTTTTTTGCATGCTATATACATATATATGTTGCTTGCTACTAAATATTTTTGCAAGATATCCATTTCTCGATTCCTTTTGGCCTCAAAACGAGGGGGAGCTTATGTCACACCCCCAAAATCGGGTCCAGCGGAAGCATACATGTAGCTGGGGTGTAACTCAATTGATATCACAACACTAGTTCAAAAATGGTTTGCACTTGAATCATTTAAAATAAAATTGTTTAACCAAAAGTATGAATTTACATCGTTTAAAGTAATGCGGAAGTAGGCCCTTAAAGTAGTTTAAAACGGTCCCCAAATGATTAAATCAAAGTCTTCTATGACCATGCCATGCCCTGCCAAAACCTCCAGTAGTGTGCCATAGCTTAAAACCTGAAAATACATGCTAAAGTGTCAACACAATGGTTGGTGAGTTCATAGAGTCTTGTGAAAAAGAATGTAATGCATTGAAATGAAGATTTCCCAGCAAAGGCATCGTAAATCCACTCAGTTCCAAGTCCCGCCATAAGAGACTTGTAACCTGTGTGTTTACAACCCACTGCCAAATGTAATATGTTTGTAATAAATCAGTCATAAGGTTGTTGCAAAGGCATCGTAATTCTGTAGTAATAGTGGTGGAAAAGTATCATAATTCCATAAGTAATTTTCGTATGTACAATAGCCATGGCGATGTCGCCACAAAATGAATCTGACCATAAGCAAAACGCATAAAATGAATATTGATTGCACTAAGTTCAAGGCACCGAAAAGGTTTTCTAGCTATATGTAGGAGGTTACGCTCCCAAGTAATTGTAGGTAATCAAACATACCCATGAAATTGTAGGTAATCAAACATACCCATGAATTGTAGGTAATCAAACATACCCATGAAATTGTAGGTAATCAAACATACCCATGAATTGTAGGTAATCAAACATACCCATGAATTGTAGGTAATCAAACATACCCATGAATTGTAGCTACCGGTCCTTAACTTAGGCAATCTTAGGAAATCGGTAAATAGTTTAACTTTATGCACTCATGTCCATGAGTAAATAGCAAGTATGTAGCAAGTGAATTGTTTTGTACTCGGAAAATCAAACAAGTATTTAGATAAAGCTGAAAATGTTTGAGTAATCAACCATGTAAAGCAAGTAATGCATTTAAGTAAAACGAACATGTATTCTCCCCCAAAGAGTTTGCAAAACAATTTAAAAGAGTAGGGGCTATGACTCACCTGATATGATGGTACCATGAACATGTAATGAGCTGAAAAACAAGGCGCGCACACTAGCCGCAACCTAATATGAATGATGTACGATCTACTTTAGATCATGAAATGATGTTATGAATGTCCATGCACATGTTCCTATACCACTCTTAACTTGAAAATACTTGTTGTTATCAAAAATATACATTTCCAAGACTTAGGAAAATATGGCTATTAGAAAAATAAAGCTAGTTGCAATATATATACTTATATATATATATCGTATGTATCAATGTTCGTGTTGAAATCCTCGGGTTGAAATCCTTGAAATAACGCCTTGTAGTGATAAAAATATACTTGTAATAACTAATACTTCATTAGTTATAAAATTGGGTACTTGGTATTATTTTAGAAATCTAGAGTTACTACGTAGTTTTGGCGTTAATATTTATAAAAGCTGTCAAAATGAAATGAGTTTTGCCGATATTCAAACGTGAATATCTTTGTCGTTATAAGTCCATTTTACTTGTTCTTTATATCCACGGTTACGTCTTAGTATGTAGTAATATATTTTGGAAAGCTAGACTCCTCCGGGTTACGTCTAAAGTCTCTTTTTGTCCGACGAAAAACGTCCAACAGCATGTATTTTTCCGGAAAATAGTTTTCGTCAATAAACTTGCAAAAATCATAACTTCTTCGTTATAAACTCTTTTTAGTCCGTTCTTTCGCCTACGGATTTGTTTTTGAAAGTATTTTCTAAAAATTTTGCCAAAGTTTACTTTGTATTTACTGATTTTCCAGAAATTAACAAAATGGGACAGCATGTTTATAAACTTGTTAGAAATCTATTTCCAAGGTTCAAAACTAGTTCCAACCTCTACCAAAACTCTTGCAAACTTCACAAAACTAATCTAATCCTACCATACACCTTCTTAGGGTGCCATGGGTTCCTAATGACTAGTAATCATGTTAATTTTACAAAGAAACACCTAAATCAACATCTAGGGTTTGTATGTTCAAAAAGTCTACAAAAATAAAGTGGTATAGCTAACATGTACATGAAATTAAGCATGAATACTATAAGATACATATGTTAATTAGATGAAAACATGAAAATAAATTTGATAACTCACTTTGAAATAATAGGTGATTAGATGATGAGAAATCTTGGATTACTTGTGTTTTTGATGCAATATTCTTGATTAGAACCACAAAATGAATAACTTTGGTGCTTTAAACTTTTGAAAACCTTCACTTGGTCTTGGTATGGTGGTGAGGTCGTGGGTTTGAGCAAGAAAAAGATGAAGAAGTTGATTTTGATCTAAAAATGTTAAGTGTTAAAGTATCTAGTGTTTGTAGATATTTTAGGAAAGTTATATTGTATTATAAGAATACATAAATGCACTAGGTTAGAAAAGTGTAAGTATTTTGCCTTGGTGAGGACTTATGAGGCCGGTTTTATATGAGAAAGAAAGAAGTAAAATCGGTTTTGATAACTTAGCAAAATTTAGTGTAGTATTAGTTGAAATCGGGTACCGGGTTTGCTAGAAAATAAATATTATCGAAGTTGACCGGGACTTAATAAAGTCATAATAATGATAAAAATATTTTGAAAATATGTTGGGTACAATTACTGAGTGATCGGGTGATTATTGTTTAGTTTTCACGAAAACCGTCGTAATATTCATAAGCTTACGTTATAAATAAAATAAATTTCCAAAATACTGGGTAAATGAATGTAATAACTTTTATGATGTTAAAATGGATATAAAAAGATGTCGGGACCATTGTGGGAATATTTAGATATATTCGTCGTGTATAAACCGGGTGTTAACGTTTATTATAAATACTTATACGTAAAAACGTTAAATGTATCAAATATATAAATTTGAAAATCCTAAGAGTGGTATAACATGAATATGCTGTTATGATGATATGCAGACTATCTCCAGTCCGTATGCAGTGTCCTTACTGATAATGCATGAATTCGCACCTGAACCAATACGGTTACGCGAATTTGAATACCCGTAAACTAAATTTACGATGAAATGTGTAATGCAAGTGAATAGTGAAAACTTTTCCGGCAATGAATAGTGTTTAGTGAATAGTAAATTTTCTGAATGCTTCTCGGAATGTCAAACTGACACCAAAAATGATGAATAGTAAACTGATGAATAGTGTTTTGATGAATAGTGTTTGATGAATAGTGTTTTTCCAAAGTTCGGGAAATGACCTGAAATGACCTGAAATAGTGAGTTGTGACAGTCTTCCCCTCTAAAAGGAACTTCGTCCCGAAGTTCAGTTTATGTTGGTCTCTGAAAACATATTGGTGAAAAGGTGATGATATTCGAGAATTCCAGCGAATTCTAACGATAGGAATTCGACTCTGCTTCAACTGTTCGACCTCTCGGTCCATGATTTCTACTTGTTCTCCTGCAAGGTTTATGTTTGACTTTGGGTTGGATTCCTTTCCAAATGGAATTATGAGTGACAATTCTGAAAAGTTGATAATACGTGGTTGTGTAATCCTGTTGCTGTTGTTTTCTAACAAGGCTCAAGTCTGACGGCCACTAGGCCTACTCTGTTTGAAATATTACATGGTCCAGTGTATATCCGGGTTTAACTTTCCAAGTTTTCTGAATGACATCATGCCTTTCCTAGGCAGAACTTTCAGCATAACTCTGCGTACCAACTTGAAGTTTTAATGGTTTACAACTTTATCGAACTTGTAACTGATTCTTGATTTGTAGGAAGTTCCTGGTTATATCATGAATGCCTACTAGACTAGTATGTTGGGCTTTTCCAAATTTCGTTCTGTCAATGGATATTGGCACTTCGACCATAGAGTGCTCCAAATGGTGTAGTCTCTAAGCTCGCGCGATAACTATAGTTGCAACTGAATTTGATTTATGGTAATTGGTTAGTCCAACCATTTCTTGAGTCAATCACTCATGCTCTGAGCATATCTCCCTATGTTTGAATCGTTCTCTAATTCTGACCATTGGTCTGCAAATGATAGGTGGTGTGGTTCCAAAGAAATCTTAATGTAATCGCTAGGTGTTTGAGGTGAATTAAATTCCTCTATTAGAAATAATTGAAATGGGTATCATGAATCTTGTAGAAAACTTACAAGGTTAAGTCCGTCAAAGGGGTGTTGTTGAAAATAATAGATTAGGATAAAGTGGTGATCCTTCGCAGGATGTCATGAATCGAGTCTCTCTCCACCTACGATGCTTAGTCTCCATTACTAAGATTTTCCCCAAGTTCTATGTAGTCAATTCACAAAATCCTAAAATATATAAGTGATGTAATATAGTGATTGATTTTTCAAGGTTTGTTTTGAGATTGTGTTTTGTTCATAAACCTTCCCTGAATAAATGAATTTACAACTTTAAGCAAACGGCTTTCTAAGTAACATTTTTCTTGATGTTTCAAAATTTAATAGTTATGCAAGATAGAACTGTTTTCAACCTGAAGTAAATAGTATGGTTTGCCAAGGATTGATGTTTAAAATTCCTTAACGTCCAATAGTTTTGTAGAGATTAACCAAAAGGAATTTTCTTGTCAAAATAAGTGCCTCAGAAAAGTATTTCTTACAAGGTATATGTTTTGCATAACTTTAGTTTGGAGAAAAATCCATGTAAAAGTGAAAGTATGAAGAGGATAAAATAGCCAGGTAGGTATGTCTGCACAAATGTATAAATGTCTAATATGTTTAAATAAAGTCTATTGGTGAGTCCATGTTCAATTGAATGTTCTACAGTCTTGGTTAGGAGATTGGATTTATCTCTATGGTGTTGTTTTGTGAGTACTCGTATCTAAACGAATCTTGTAATTCAGTCAAGCCAATACTTTCTAGATGATGGAATTTTGGCGATCAGGCCAATGATAGTGGTTCGAATTGTTTTGCGATATCCTGAGATTTTTGTTGAGTTTTGAGTGATCTTAATGTACCGAGGGATCCTCCTCCTAGATGATATGGAAAGTCTTTCCTATGGAAGTCATTGATAATATCCACTTATCAATATTAGGAGTAGTGAGTACTGAGTGACATAGGAATCTATAAAGTGTCAGCTAATTCTATATTTATATGGGGATGGGGAAAGGAAATGATAGTGATGGTGAGAAGGGAAGAGACTGTGACAACTGCGAAAAAATTGATATTGTGATAAATGAAAATACTGTGATGTCAGTGTATAATGCATAGACGTGAATGTTCATGAGATGAAATGATCAATAGACATGCTTCCAAGCGGCGGTTCACGAGGTGATGAAAAGTATGAATGTTCTGACGACTAGGGTATACACACACATGCATGAAACATTGGGAAAATGAGTAAAGGATTCAATCCAGACATAATTTTATTATAACCATTCTCAGTGTTGCAAAATTCATTTCTGATTCAGACATAGGTGGTCAGCCTATATCTTACTATCCCGGGTTGAATATAGATGACCAGTCTATATTCCACCGAGGTTCCATGAATTTTGAAATACTCAGCTCAGTTATACTAATACTATGTCCTTCACAAATACCAAGACGTTCTGAAAGACTAAGGCAGGCGACCAACTCATGGTCAAATGATGAAACTATGCAAGGAAAAACATAATGCTGTGATATATATGATACATGAGCATGCTTATGTGAAAGACAATTATAGTAATCAACTATAATAATTGAATATAATATATCAGATAATGAGACACAAATCTCATCACCTATGTCAGCAACTAACCACAAATGAGGCTTCAGCTTGGCAGGCAGGCACGTGACGGTCATAGGGTTAAGTTTTCTTGAAAGTAGCTATAGTCTAGGTTTTAAAAACACTTAGTTCGCTATAGCCAAAGCTCTGGTACCAATCTGTCACACCCCCAAAATCGGGTCCAGCGGAAGCATACATGTAGCTGGGGTGTAACTCAATTGATATCACAACACTAGTTCAAAAATGGTTTGCACTTGAATCATTTAAAATAAAATTGTTTAACCAAAAGTATGAATTTACATCGTTTAAAGTAATGCGGAAGTAGGCCCTTAAAGTAGTTTAAAACGGTCCCCAAATGATTAAATCAAAGTCTTCTATGACCATGCCATGCCCTGCCAAAACCTCCAGTAGTGTGCCATAGCTTAAAACCTGAAAATACATGCTAAAGTGTCAACACAATGGTTGGTGAGTTCATAGAGTCTTGTGAAAAAGAATGTAATGCATTGAAATGAAGATTTCCCAGCAAAGGCATCGTAAATCCACTCAGTTCCAAGTCCCGCCATAAGAGACTTGTAACCTGTGTGTTTACAACCCACTGCCAAATGTAATATGTTTGTAATAAATCAGTCATAAGGTTGTTGCAAAGGCATCGTAATTCTGTAGTAATAGTGGTGGAAAAGTATCGTAATTCCATAAGTAATTTTCGTATGTACAATAGCCATGGCGATGTCGCCACAAAATGAATCTGACCATAAGCAAAACGCATAAAATGAATATTGATTGCACTAAGTTCAAGGAACCGAAAAGGTTTTCTAGCTATATGTAGGAGGTTACGCTCCCAAGTAATTGTAGGTAATCAAACATACCCATGAAATTGTAGGTAATCAAACATACCCATGAATTGTAGGTAATCAAACATACCCATGAAATTGTAGGTAATCAAACATACCCATGAATTGTAGGTAATCAAACATACCCATGAATTGTAGCTACCGGTCCTTAACTTAGGCAATCTTAGGAAATCGGTAAATAGTTTAACTTTATGCACTCATGTCCATGAGTAAATAGCAAGTATGTAGCAAGTGAATTGTTTTGTACTCGGAAAATCAAACAAGTATTTAGATAAAGCTGAAAATGTTTGAGTAATCAACCATGTAAAGCAAGTAATGCATTTAAGTAAAACGAACATGTATTCTCCCCCAAAGAGTTTGCAAAACAATTTAAAAGAGTAGGGGCTATGACTCACCTGATATGATGGTACCATGAACATGTAATGAGCTGAAAAACAAGGCGCGCACACTAGCCGCAACCTAATATGAATGATGTACGATCTACTTTAGATCATGAAATGATGTTATGAATGTCCATGCACATGTTCCTATACCACTCTTAACTTGAAAATACTTGTTGTTATCAAAAATATACATTTCCAAGACTTAGGAAAATATGGCTATTAGAAAAATAAAGCTAGTTGCAATATATATACTTATATATATATATCGTATGTATCAATGTTCGTGTTGAAATCCTCGGGTTGAAATCCTTGAAATAACGCCTTGTAGTGATAAAAATATACTTGTAATAACTAATACTTCATTAGTTATAAAATTGGGTACTTGGTATTATTTTAGAAATCTAGAGTTACTACGTAGTTTTGGCGTTAATATTTATAAAAGCTGTCAAAATGAAATGAGTTTTGCCGATATTCAAACGTGAATATCTTTGTCGTTATAAGTCCATTTTACTTGTTCTTTATATCCACGGTTACGTCTTAGTATGTAGTAATATATTTTGGAAAGCTAGACTCCTCCGGGTTACGTCTAAAGTCTCTTTTTGTCCGACGAAAAACGTCCAACAGCATGTATTTTTCCGGAAAATAGTTTTCGTCAATAAACTTGCAAAAATCATAACTTCTTCGTTATAAACTCTTTTTAGTCCGTTCTTTCGCCTACGGATTCGTTTTTGAAAGTATTTTCTAAAAATTTTGCCAAAGTTTACTTTGTATTTACTGATTTTCCAGAAATTAACAAAATGGGACAGCATGTTTATAAACTTGTTAGAAATCTATTTCCAAGGTTCAAAACTAGTTCCAACCTCTACCAAAACTCTTGCAAACTTCACAAAACTAATCTAATCCTACCATACACCTTCTTAGGGTGCCATGGGTTCCTAATGACTAGTAATCATGTTAATTTTACAAAGAAACACCTAAATCAACATCTAGGGTTTGTATGTTCAAAAAGTCTACAAAAATAAAGTGGTATAGCTAACATGTACATGAAATTAAGCATGAATACTATAAGATACATATGTTAATTAGATGAAAACATGAAAATAAATTTGATAACTCACTTTGAAATAATAGGTGATTAGATGATGAGAAATCTTGGATTACTTGTGTTTTTGATGCAATATTCTTGATTAGAACCACAAAATGAATAACTTTGGTGCTTTAAACTTTTGAAAACCTTCACTTGGTCTTGGTATGGTGGTGAGGTCGTGGGTTTGAGCAAGAAAAAGATGAAGAAGTTGATTTTGATCTAAAAATGTTAAGTGTTAAAGTATCTAGTGTTTGTAGATATTTTAGGAAAGTTATATTGTATTATAAGAATACATAAATGCACTAGGTTAGAAAAGTGTAAGTATTTTGCCTTGGTGAGGACTTATGAGGCCGGTTTTATATGAGAAAGAAAGAAGTAAAATCGGTTTTGATAACTTAGCAAAATTTAGTGTAGTATTAGTTGAAATCGGGTACCGGGTTTGCTAGAAAATAAATATTATCGAAGTTGACCGGGACTTAATAAAGTCATAATAATGATAAAAATATTTTGAAAATATGTTGGGTACAATTACTGAGTGATCGGGTGATTATTGTTTAGTTTTCACGAAAATCGTCGTAATATTCATAAGCTTACGTTATAAATAAAATAAATTTCCAAAATACTGGGTAAATGAATGTAATAACTTTTATGATGTTAAAATGGATATAAAAAGATGTCGGGACCATTGTGGGAATATTTAGATATATTCGTCGTGTATAAACCGGGTGTTAACGTTTATTATAAATACTTATACGTAAAAACGTTAAATGTATCAAATATATAAATTTGAAAATCCTAAGAGTGGTATAACATGAATATGCTGTTATGATGATATGCAGACTATCTCCAGTCCGTATGCAGTGTCCTTACTGATAATGCATGAATTCGCACCTGAACCAATACGGTTACGCGAATTTGAATACCCGTAAACTAAATTTACGATGAAATGTGTAATGCAAGTGAATAGTGAAAACTTTTCCGGCAATGAATAGTGTTTAGTGAATAGTAAATTTTCTGAATGCTTCTCGGAATGTCAAACTGACACAAAAAATGATGAATAGTAAACTGATGAATAGTGTTTTGATGAATAGTGTTTGATGAATAGTGTTTTTCCAAAGTTCGGGAAATGACCTGAAATAGTGAGTTGTGACAGCTTACATCAAGGGGGAGCTTCCATTTACACGGGATAACCTTTTTGATGCTCACAAAAAGGGGGAGAAGTGATATAAACTCACTCTAATACTTGTATATAGACTAATTTTCGACTAATGAGTTTAAATTTTGTAATCATCAAAAAGGGGGAGATTGTTGACATAAATAATGTATGAAAACGTTATTTATATTTTTCGATATCTCTATATTTTGACGATCACAAAATGTAAACTCGTCAATCGTTTGATTACTACGTAAACAAGTATTAAGTTAGTCTATATCATTATATCCAACTTAATCACTTAAGGTATGGATAAATAAGTGCTTAATACATCTCATGATCAAAGGGGTATTTAACTAACTAATACAAAGTTTATTTAATTATATAATCTTATTATATATTTTTGAAAAACACTTTTGGTAATAAGGAAAAATGTTTTAATCATACTAAATATATGATTTCAAATATTTAACCAAAATCAGTTAGTTTTTCACCAAATAAACTTTCCCCACTAAAAGACAAGTTTTCTGGCCGTTACAGTTGGGCGGCCCCCTTAATTATAAGGGGCGGTCCCCTTAATTTTAAGGGGGCCGGCCATGCTTTAAGGGGACCGGCCAGGCTCCCCTGTCAGAAACTGTCAGATTTCTTCCCCTATAAATACCACCTTAATTCTGGAATTTTTTCTCACCTTTTGCACGAAATTTTCAGATCTACAATCATCTAAAACTCATCAAAAACCCTTTGATCATTTGTATATTAATCCTTGTTTCAAGTGATTCAATCCCTCATCATCCATTCTCATTCTAAGTGCAAAAGAAGAACTCTCTACAACCAAGTTCAAGAAGTGTTGAAGAGTTGTTGTGTATAGTGTATATATATTCATTTGTGAATATTGTGTTGTGCTTGTTATTATTTGTTTAGAAGATATTGAAGTTGTGTAGATAGTAGAAGTTGATTAGTAGTGAAGTAGGATAGTTGTGAAGATTGGTGTGTAGAAGAAGGTGTGTAGAAGATTGGTGTGTAGAAGAAGGTGTGTAGAAGATTGGTGTGTAAAAGCTAGGTGTGAAGAAGATTGGTGTGTAGATTGGTGTGTAGATTGGTGTGTAAATTGGTGTGTATATTGGTGTGTACGGTTTTCTCCGCCATAAGGGAGTTTGTTGACATAGTGAAGAAAACTCTCGAGTAGGTGACTCGGGGAGTGGAGTAGGAACAAGGAAGGTGTCCTTGTAGCCGAACCACTATAAATCCTTGTGTTGTGGTTTGATCTTTCTAACTCTTCTCATTACTTATTTATTTACCTTTACTATATTAGTTTTGTTAGTTAGTTATTATACAATTGTTCATATAGTGCAAGTATTGAATTCACATAAACCAGAATCGAAGTTTTTTTAAAACAAACTTGTGCTTATTAAAATTAAAAGGACGTAAAACTATTCAACCCCCCCTTCTAGTTTTCCACATATTCTAAAATCTACATGTTATTTTCTAAACACCAATCAACCCTTAGGTAAAACACAAATGTTATTACTATTCTTAGCCACAAAAAATCTCCAAAAAAAATAAAAAAATAAATCAAGTGTCCCATCAAACTAGAATTAGTAAGTTTCCAAATTTGAGTCTCTTTTAATATCCGAACTAAATCTCCCTATAATTATGTAATTCCAATAAATTCATAAAAATTCTTAATAAACAATCCTAAGCATATCTCCTATAATAACTCACTAGCTTATGACCCATGACACGTGTAATACACGGGTTATATAATTAATAACTAAAAAAGTAGTTGTAATATATAAGCAGATGCAATTCCTAACCATTATGAATGACTTGAAATAAACTCGCAAATGAGTTAATGCGTTGGAGCTATATTGAGAAAAGGATAATTGAACAATAGGTTGAAAAAGATCAACCTTTTGAAAAAAGATGATATGTAACACATTATATGTGAGTGATTAAATGTTAGAGTTACCTACATAAATGGTCCTTGTGGTTTGCCGGGTTTTACGGATTCAGTCCATTTTTCAATTTTGTTACGGGTTCAGTCACTATGGTTTTGACTTGTCACAGATCCGGTCCAATTTGCTTAACTCTGTTAGTTTGACCTTGTTTGACCGTTTAAAGTAAGGGTATATTTGCCTTTTTTTTTGTTTTAACTACATAAATGGTCCTTGTAGTTTGTCGGGTTATACGTTTTTCATCCATTTTATACGTCTTCGTCCGTTTTGTTACGTTTTTTTAAGTTTTATCCGTATAAAAGCGGACGAAAACGTATAAAAATGGACGAAAAACGTATAAAACAGACAAAAATGTGTAAAAATTAACGAAAACGTATAAAAACGGAAGAAAGCGTATATAAAAACGGAAGAAAGCGTATATAAAAACGGAAGAAAACGTATAAAAACGGACGAAAACGTATAAAAAGCGGGTAAAACATATGAAAATGGATAAAACGTATGAAAACATATAAAAACGGACGAAAATGCATAAACACAGACGAAAACGTATAAAAATGGATGAAAACTTATAAAAACGGATGAAAACGTATAATCTGACAAACCACAGAGACCATTTATGTAGTTAACTCTAAATTAAAAAAGATGAAAATGAGGGTATTTTTGTCATTTTATTCGACTTAACAACAAAAACTAACAAATTTGGGCCAAATGGACTGGATTTGTAACATGTCAAAACCACAGTGACTGAACCCGTAACAAAATTGAAAAATGGACTGAATTCGTAAAACACGGCAAACCACAGGGACCATTTATGTAGTTAACTCTAAATGTTATGAACAACAAGCTGAGAATCACTTTTTAGCATTGGAGTTAACGGACTAAAAAAAAGTTTAAATGTTCCAATAGGCTAATAACTACTCAAATGTCCAACATCTCATTTTCTTTGGAATATAAATGATAGTAACAAACTAAAGATACAATTCTAATCATATAAACCTTGAGATTTGATCCAAGCAAAGCTTAAAATTTGAAACTAAGCATGACCATACACTCGGTCACAAAGACCGTAAAAGTTGAAGGTACTCCTCTATTTATAAGTAACACCCTCATAAGAGCATAAGGTGTCTTCACACCAAGTTAAACCTTAACTCAGTGCTAAATCAGCTTTAACCTTTTCACCTAAAAAAAAAAAAAAAAAACGCGTTATCATAGCTCAACTTAACTTAACTTTAACTCAATTATTTTCAAATTCAACCCATAAACTAAAACAAATATTTCATTTATTAAAAAAAATATAACATTAATTCTTAAACCATATTACAATAATATGGAATTAATTAGAGGTAGATTTAGAGGTCAAGTATTCCAAAGAAATACTCGTGAAAGTATTTCCCCGGGTCGTTCTCCCAACGAAGGTTGAATGGAATCGTGATTCGTGAAGTGAGTAGTGGTAAAAAGTGATTTGATGGAATTTATAACTATGAAAAATGAAATGAAACTAAAAAGCATATAATAAAGCACAAGAAACAATAACGCAAAGCTATCTAAACTTAAAACGCAACATATTCTAAAAACACGAAAAATATTTAAAAACTACGTACGAGCGCGAAATCTAAGCTATACTAATCATACGGGCATGAAAATGATTATCCTACATTCTAAACGATAAAAGAAAATTTTAGGAAAAAGAAAAATAATTTTTTAACTTTTTATTTAATTATTACGAATTAAAAACTATTTAAAAGAGATTAAATCAAGAAAAATAACAAATATTTATGAAAAATTATGAATTTTTTATGAAAAATCTATTGAACTATTAAAATGCTAGGAAAAATATAAAAAGTGAAAAAAAAAAACTTATGGAATAAGCTTTCTATTAAGTTCAACAGATTATAGGCTTAGAATTACTAAACTAGAAAGAAAGTTATAAAAGAATTAAGAGTAAAATGTTTGACAAAAATCCCAAGGGTGCGTATTGTAGCAGGTTGATGTGTTGTGACTGTGAGAGGCTAGGGGTCTCAGTTTCGACCCCTGGTTTTTGCAACTTCTTATTTTATTTTTATTTTTAACTTTTTCTTTTGAAAACTTATAAACTAGCTTAAAATGAAACTATTTTGTGAAAACAAGTTTTATGAAAAATGGAAAATAAGCTGGAAATAAAAGGTAATTGAAAACAGTTACTAAATAAGCTTTTAAAGGTAAAAATTGAAGTTGAATTATGGACACAAGCTTCACAAGATTGCATAAGCTTGTATCAACCTACTAGAAGCTAAAAACAAACAACTAAACTAAATCTAAACAAACTATAGAAGCTGAAAAAGAAGCCTAGGGAAGTAGATAAGTAGAGAAGCAATAAAAATATGCAAAAAGCATTTAACTAACTGGTGCAATAACAGCCGGGGAGGCAAAATTTGGGCCAACAAACAAGCTATATCAGATAAGCTACTGCATTAAAGAGCTAAGATGAATGAAAACAAACTAGCAATGATCACATAGAACAAAATTGAGCTAATTTAGTGCTTATGAAGGGCTGATAAAGGTGTGACTAGTTGGGACAGATTGTGCAAACTACAGGGCTGCAAATCAGGCCTAGAGGGAGCTATTTTATGAATCAAATTACACTAGCCAAATAAGTCTCAGAATCCAAATCAAGCTCATAAATATGAAATTCATACTACTAAAAACTAATGTAACAAATTCCAAAGGCTAAATCTAACCGAAGCTTATCTAAATTCTAGATTGAAAATGGCTATTTAGGACAGAGGGGCTGGTGTGCAGTTGGGTGAAATTGGGTAAAACTGAGATTTGACTAAAGGGGGTACCAATTCCAGATTCTAAACTTGATTTTAAACACTTAAATGATCATGTAATAACAACTATTCTGATCCAAAACCAGATTACTCAATAAATCTCAACCTAGGCTAATAAAATCTACAAAATCCTACTTATTAGTCCAAAGCCTTCCAAACTACTGGTGAACGCTCAAAAATCGCTTCTACGATACTCCTAGATGCACATGAGACCTGATTGAAGTTCAACTAGAAGCCTAAACAAGCTTGAACACCAAAAGTGAACCTAATGCCAAACACTCCTTACAGTGGTGACTATGTTGACTTTAAGGCTGAATCAACTAATTTAACCCAAATTTCTTTGAATAATGAACTTACTAGGTGTAACATTACTCACTAAGCATAGATCAGTGATGATTAAGCAGTTAACAATAAGCCACAGAGATTAAGCAGTTAAAATTCAATAAAACAGTTATGATACCAAAACTGTAATAAAAGACCTATAAGCTATAAACTGAGCACAAATAAGCTATCCTAATTTTTATATATATATATATATATATAAAAAAAAAAAAAAAAAAAAAAAAAAAAAAAAAAAACAGAAACAAAGCAAATAAACAGTACTTGATAGTCAAATTAAACAGTTTACTAATAAGCAATAAAATAAGCAAAGACTAAAAAGGAAACTTACTTTGATTAAGGCTAAACTGAGCAATAAAATAAACAATAAATAAGACTCACACAAAGCTATGGAGAAGCTTTCATGAGCTTATGAGACAGGCTTGAGAATTTATAAAAGCAGAAGAATAATAAAGCAATTTGATGAAAGTAAAATGAGGCTTATAAAAGAAAACAGAAATTTCATTAAGAAGAAAGAATGATTACAAAGCTTTCAAATTAATCTCAGCCCTTGGATTAATCTCATAAGGTGTCAATCGTCCAGCGTGGCATTCCCTTGGTATCACCCCCATGTGTCAGATGTGACAGGAGTTTCTAGAAGCTCAATTAATTTGTACGGGGTAAATGATTGAGGTGCAGGGTTAAAAGCTTGGAGAAGATAGATGTACAGTAAATGGCGGTGGGTTTTGGGATTTAATTGTTTGTGGGTGTTGACTGGGGATAAAAAAGGAAATGGGTCGGGTTATGTGGGATATGGGTTGGGGTTTTTTGTTTGGGCTCGGGTCACAGATTTAGGATATTGGGCTTGGTGTTTTGTTTTTGAAATTGGGTTCTTGTACTTGGGTTGGATAAATTGAAATCAGGTTTGGTAAATAAGGTTTAGGTTTAGTTAAAGTGTAAGGACTTCTTATGCCATTTTGTAAACTTTAAGGATAGTAGATCTTGCCATTTTTGCAAAATGACTTCCAAGGACTATTTGTGACTTTTAATGATTCTTCAAGGTAAGTTCCGTCATTTGAGCTCAAATATAATCTAAACTCTTCCCCGGCTCGGCTTTAAATGCTCTATCCAAAATCTCATGCTCGTATTGTCGTTTTTGGCTCGGTTTTGTCCGTTTTCTTAATATCCATACCTGCACATGTAAAAACACAAAAACAACATATATTTGGTATTTATGATCGGATTTTTGGTCTGGTTTTGGTCAAATAAAAGGTGTGTAAATTAACACACACCAGGAATTAAAAAAAAATGTTACAACAAAATTTTTTTATATCTTTTTTACATAGCCCAAACCGAATTGTAGTACCTGAATTTTATGCTATAAAAAGTGCTTAAGCAGTAGAAAGGAAAGGATGTTACTAGGCATTTACTTTTAAGCTGAATTACATAACACAAGATGACCGTGTTTACAAGACAAGCATAACCGATAATGCTTTAAAAGGATGACTCGTCCGATATGGCTAAGATTTCAAGAAAGGTTCCAACCTTGTTCGTGAAGTTCAGGACACCACCGAGAACCACCAGTTAGTTACATTTTTTACAAATCTAACATTAATGCAGACTAATAATTACATCAGGAATCCCTAAAGATCCGTAATAATACCAGATCATTTTATTATGCCAATGAACATACAAATTCAGAAAATTAAATTGTTCCAACACACGTACATCCACATTAGAGACTTGAACATACAGTTTCATATCCCAAACACACCGTATCAGAAGAATAGAACATAGAAAAGCTTGTGAAGCAAAGGTTTTCAAAACCATGATACATTGCCATCTGTTTAAACCTTTATTCCAAACACCAGTTAGGCATATAACAACTTTTCTGATTAACAAGGGAGCTATGTTTAACCGGACCGTTAGTTAAGGCAAAGTAGCTTCCATCTCTTAGAAGTTTGAATAACTGCTACTGATTTCTTCACATTAAGGCTCATAAGCTTCCATTTAATCTCTTCTTTCAATACCTTTAGAAGAGTTTCCTCATTTCTCTTCAAGTCCTGAAACAGCCTCAAATTCCTTTCATCCCATATGATATAGACACAAACAGCAGTTTCAAGTTTGCTCATCACACTCTTTATGTTATTTTTGCAATGCATGGCCTGTAAGCTTTCAATAATATCACTCAAATTTTGCTCATCACAAAGCCACCAGTTGTAAAAAAAAAAGGCTCTTTTGATGCCCCTAAACTTTCGACTTTCAGAGTCTAATTTTGCTCATCACACTATTTTGATGCATGGCCTGTAAGTTCTCCGTTAAC
This sequence comes from Artemisia argyi, assembly GCA_030686995.1. Taxonomy (NCBI): domain Eukaryota; kingdom Viridiplantae; phylum Streptophyta; class Magnoliopsida; order Asterales; family Asteraceae; genus Artemisia; species Artemisia argyi. The sequence goes on along the minus strand of CM060683.1, from coordinate 198,317,848 downwards.
TTTCATATCTGCTTCTTTTATTATCATAATCTCTGCAGTCTCTTCCATGACGAGGTGACGGTTCTAAACAGTCTCGATAACCCATATCATCACTTCTGGTACTTCGCCTTGAGACCACCCTACCTTCACGCCTATCATATTGTGGTGAATCACTCCTAGAATGCCGATGATCACCACTTCTGGAACTTCTAGATGAAGGAGTAACACGCTGCAACATCCGAGTACAAACTCAGTATTAGGTATGGGCGCAAACCTGGCATAACATTCATATGCAAAATACAACTTTGATTGCCAGTTGCAGATACAAAAGTTTGATTATGTTAACAAGACCAAAAACATTATCTCAAACAGCCAAGTTACCTCTGAATGTAAGGTAACATTATCTAGCAGATCGTTCTTCTTCAGTGATACTTTCTGCATCATTGAAAAACATCTCACAATTAGATAAAACTGTACAAGTTACATTACATTAAAACGATGACATGAAATAACCAACTCTTACCTGAATCAAATGTTTTGCTTCCACTTGAATCATAGTACTTTCTGCTTTTATTTATTTATTTTATTTTTTATTTATTTTTTTATTTTTTATTTTTTTTTGGTCTGGGAACTTTAAATGATCCTTCAACTCATTTTGCACTTGCAAGAACATCTAATCCTGAAACGTAGTAAACTTTTTGTTATTAAAGAAACTGAAAATGAATGACTCCTCAAAACATTAACACCTAAACAAGATACATGAGCTTGATTACAAATGAGGTGTGGAACTTAAGATAGGATATAAGTAGAGTGTACACCAGAAAAACTAATGAACCTTGCAACTTTTATGACCAAACTTCATAAAGATAAAGTCTTTAGATATGTGGTTCTTATCTTGATGGAGAACAAGGCAACATACATTATATTAGCTTCAATCATGCCTAAAAGGTACTAAGACTGTACTGTATATGGATAATCATATGCTTAACTTATCCAGTTATTCATTATCGAAAAACCCCTTATTCCCCCAAATAACTAATAAGCACTTTGGCATAAGCTTACCTAGCCTGTTGGTTCTTTATACAAGCTTACCCAAACACCCCTAAATCCCATATTCCCATGACAGGTATTCCTCTCACAAACTCACGCTGCATTACACATGATAATTAGGGAAAAAAGAAATACATTACAATGTATAACGCACTTTGATATAAACTTACCCAAACACCTTCAATAAGCTTTTTAACTTTTTTTTATAACCAATAACTTATTAACCTCTTAAAATAAGCCTACACAGAATAGTAAAACTCGGATCCCAAAGTGATCCACGATTACTAGCTACAAGGCCAGTGACCAGGGCGAGTTGAGCAGAATCGGCCAAAAGATTCAATTTGGTGACAAGTTGGTCAGCTCGGTGCTAACTCGTAAAAAACTCAGCTTGATGTATTTTAACAAGTGTACTAATGTTTCTAAACATATACTTCTAGGGTCCATGAACATTTATATAGTCCTATAAACATTGTCATACTCTTACACATAGCTTCGAAAGTTATATATAAAAATTCCTATCTAAGACTATGAGTACTCCCCGCCTAGGCCGATAACTCACTACAAGCAAAACAACATACATTATTTTCCTTCAATCACGCCGACAATATACTATGGGGACGTTTAGGTAAGGTAAGAGTTAATAAAACTTATGCATTCTCGAAATACCCCAAACTAATGGAATCAGCTTATTAGCTTAATCCTCCCCTATTTTAAAATAAGCAAAATTTCAATAAGCTTTTTAGCTTTATTAAAACACAAAAAACTATTAAGCTCTTTAAGTAAGCTCACTGAAACACCCCCTAACTATCTCTCTCACAAAATCAAATTGATCTAAATAATTAAGATTCGATAACAAGGCTACATACATTATATTGGCTTCAATCATGCCCAAAGGATACTAAGATGATGTAATGTATCAAGAAAACCTTATGCTTAACTTATGCATTTATTCATTATCGATAAAACCCCTGTTCCCCAAATAACTAATAAGCACTATGGCATAAGCTTGCCCAGCCTATATAAGCTTAACCAAACACCCCCTAAATCCCATATTCCCATGACAGTTATCTCTCTCACAAACTCACGCTAATCTGGATATGATAATTAGGAAAAATACAAATACATCCCAATGTATAAAGCACTGACACATGAGCTTACCCAAACACCTTCAATAAGCTCTGTACCTTTTTTGTATACCCAATAGCTTCTTAACCTCTTAAAATAAGCCTACCCAGTGTTGTGAAGCTCGGACTACAAAGTAATCGGCGATTATAAGCCACAAGGTCAGTGACCAGGGCGAGTTGAGCAGAATCGGCCAAAAGATTCAAAACTTGGTTTGAAGTGTTTTAACAATTGTTTTAATGTTTCCAAACAAACTTTTTAAAAATTCCAATACCCCCACGTACTCACCGCCTATGGCCAATTACTCAATTTGCAACCTTAATTTAAGCTTTTTTTATAACCCTATAACCAATTAAGCTATTTAAATAAGCTTAACCAAACACCCCCTAATTAAATCCCATATGATCACACTACTATAACACATAATAGTCAAAAAAAAAAAAAAAAAAAAAAAAAAAATCATCCGAATGTAATAAAGAAAAGTGGTCCTGACCTAATAACGAATTCCAACATGACACACACGCATTTAATCATCTGCAACTACACCAATCTCTCATTCCTTCAAATTATTAAAGGATTTTTAATTTTTATAAAAAAAAATTGGGGATTTTGTTTAAATTGAGGGAATTTATTAAAAAGGGTTACTGTTTCATTGGTGTTTGGTGATAGTGGCTACCGGAGATGGTGGTGGCTGTTAAAGAGCTGCTTGATAGGAGAAGTGGTGAGATGGCAATATTTTTATTTATGGTTTTAGACACGCGAGTTTATCAATTATCTTTGTGTTAAGAGGTGATAATAACGTTACTCTTTTTTAGCGTATTTGAATTTTACCTTATAAGGGTTTTTTTTTTTTTTTTTTTTTTTTTTTTTTTTTTTTTTGTCTCTCTCTCTCTCTCTCTCTCTGTCTCTCTCCTGAAATGGTGAATTTTATTAAATTAAAAATCAGCAAATTACATAGTAATTCAAAGTAGCCATATATAAACATACTCATATAACTAGACTAAGAGCATCAGCAATGCAAAGCTTTTTATTATTACAAAAAGTCTTTGGACAACTTTCCTGCATTGCATAAGAAAGCTTTCACAATAACTTTTTACAAAGACTTGTAAAACTCCAACTCTTTCCTAAAAGTTTTTGTCAAAAGTTTTACCATTGAAGTGTTATAAGACAATAGCTTGATGGAAATTAAAAAAAAAATAATAATTAAAAAAATAATAATAAAAAAATAATAAAAAATAACTAATAAAATTAATGGCGTTAAAGTCTAAAAGGCTATTGAAAAGTTTGAGCATTGCGGATGCTCTAACATACTTTTGATACAATTCAGGACTAAAATTGATTCTAAAACTCACTATTCTTCTAGACATAGCAATTAGATGCTATCATCTAGGCAACCATGGAGAAATATCCATCTCTTGACTACATTTACACTGAACAAACACCCTACCTAGTCTCATATGTAGCCCATACAAATGAAACCAGAGGCTCTTATCCCGAGCATCATCAAGAAAAGGATCAAAACTCTTGTTCCGCTGGGTCTCAGATGCAAAGAGCTACATTTCCTTATGCAGGCATCACTCAACATGCACAGAGTTGCCCAATAATACATCCCACCTTGACTGCATTTCCCATAACTCCATCACCATGAAAGAACAAAGAATAGGCATCATCAGGTTGGCGCTCCACCAAAACTCGTGGTGCTAATTCCTACAAAACTCGGTTTGAAGTGTTTTAAAAATTGTGTTAATGTTCCCAAACATAGTTTTTGGTTCTATGAACAATACTATGATTCTATAAACATATGATACATATAATTTCAAAACTTGTACATAAAAATTCCAATACCCCCACATACTCTCTGCCTAGGCCAATTACTCGCTGCCGCCTAGCGAGATTTGCAACCTTAATTACAACTTTTTTAGAATCGAATAAGCTATTAAGGTATATAAATAAGCTTACCCAAGCACCCCCTAAATCTCATATGATACCACTACTATAACACATAATGGTCTAAAAAAAGTCATCCGAATGTAATAAACAAAAGTGGTCCTCACCTAATAACGAATTCCAACATCACACACACGCATTTAATCATCTTCAACTCCACCAATCTCTCATTTCTTCAAATTATTAAAGGGTTTTTAATTTTTATAATTTTTTTTTGGGTATTTTGTTTAATTAGTGGGAATTTATTTATTAAAGGGTTATTGTTTCGTTGCTGTTTGGTGGTAGTGGCTGCCGGAGATGGTGTTATTAAAGAGGTTGGAAGGGCCGGGTGTGTTAGTTTTGTGGGGGCTCTTTTATTTTGTTAGTATAATTCATGAAGAGACATAAATACCCTCGGTCAGCATAGTCAAACTAACTGTGCCCGTTAAAGAATAAATTTTCACTTTTTGACTGAACCCGAAAAGTTTCACCGTTGCTCCATATCTTTTCTAACGACGTTAGTATCAGATCGTTATCTTCGGTCACAAATTTGACACACGAGGGTAGCACTATTACAAAATAGTAACATACTCGCACTTATTAAGTATATTTACACACTTTAAACTGAGACGAATACAAAATTTCACACTTTAAGAGTGAAGATTTGTGAGAAGAATACAAATTTTCACACTTTTATTTGGGAAGATTTATGAATATTTTTCACACTTTTAAGAGTGAGGGTTTTAAAACAATTCTTCACATTTTCTAAGTTTGATAATTTTGACTTTGAAATAATTCTCCTCACTTTTAAATATGATGATTTTGATTTTGAAATAATTCTTCAGACTTTTAAGTGTGGGATTGAAATTCTTCACAATTTTTAAGTGTAAGGATTTGAAACAATTATTCATATTCTTAAGTGTGAATATCTTTAAAATATTTTATGGTTCATAAAGTGCAAAGAAAAGACAAATTTATTGTAGTGTAGGTTTGTCTTTTCACGTTTTTTTGGCCATTTCATGTATCTATTTAATATATATATATATATATATATATATATATATATATATATATATATATATATATATATTTTGTCTTTTCATATATTTTTTTGTCTTTTAATTGTTTATTTATTTTGTCCTTTAAATTATTGTGTCATTGATCCCCACAAACTGCCAAGACTAATAACCCGCCAAGAGTCAGTTTCAAGAATATATTTAAAATAATTCACAGTTCATAAATGTGCAAAGAAAAGACAAATTTATTGTAGTGTAATTTTTTTCCCTTTTTTTGTCCTTTCATGTATTTTTTTTCTTTATTTTTTTGTCTTTTAATTATTTATTTATTTTGTCATTTCAATTATTGTGTCATTGATCCCCACAAACACTCCTTTAAAGATAACTGCTATTCAATAACCAGAGATTTCCAAATCTAACTGGTTAATCACTTGAGGCAGATTATTCTAGCAGACAATTTCATGACATTTTTCAGTCTGCAAGCCTTTTATCCATAACCATCCAAAGACTGAGATAGAAAAGCTTGTGAAGCAAAGGTTTTCAAAACCAAGATACATAGCCATCTGTTTAAACCTTTATTCCAAACACCAGTTACGCATATAACAACTAATCTGATCAACAAGGGAGCTATGGTTAACCGGACTGTTAGTTAGGACAAAGTGGTTTCATCGCTCACTAGCCCCCATCCTAAAGAAACCACACCTCACTCTTCACATAATCCCATTCATGTCATATATCTTATAAGTTTGAATAACTGCTACTAATTTCGTAACATTAATGCTCATAAGCAGCAACATCCGAGTACAAACTCAATATTAGGTATGGGTGCAAACCTGATATAACATTCATACGCAAAATACAACTTTGATTGCCATTTGCAGTTACAAAAGTTTCATCATGTTAACAACATCAGAAACATTATCTCAAACAGCCAAGTTACCTCTAAATATGAGGTAGAAGCATATCTAGCAGATCGTTCTTCTTCAGTGATACTTTCTGCAACATTAGAAAACATCTCACAATTAGATCAAACTGTACAGGTTACATTACATTAAAACGATGACTTGAAGTAACTAACTCTTACCTGAATCAAACATTTTGCTTCCACTTGAATCACTGTACTTTCTGTTTTGATTTTGCCCACTGCTGGACCACTTCCAATGTCATCTTGATCAGCGAGTGAAGATTTTTCCACATCTTTGTCTATAGATGCCATCATAGAAGAAACTTTTGGTCTGGGAACTTTAAATGATCCTTCAACTCGTTTTGCACTTGCAAGAACATCTAATCATGAAACGTAGTAAATTAACACTCAAACAAGATACATGAGCCTGATTACAAATGAGGTGCGGAACTTAAGATAGGATATAAGTATAGTGTACACCAGAAAAACTAATGAACCTTGCAACTTTTATAACCAAACTTCAGAAAGATAAAGTCTTTAGATATGCGGTTCTTATCTTGATGCAGAACAAGGCAACATACATTATATTAGCTTCAATCATGCCTAAAAGATACGAAGATGTACTGTATATGGATAACAATATGCTTAACTTATCCAGTTCTTCATTATCGAAAAACCCCTTATTCCCCCAAATACTCCGTAACTAATAAGCACTTTGGCATAAGCTTACCCAACCTGTAAGTTCTCTATACAAGCTTACCCAAACACCCCCTAAATCCCATATTCCCATGACATGTATCCCTCTCACAAACGCACGCTGCTTTACACATGATAGTTAGGAAAAATGAAAATACGTCCCTATGTATAAAGCAGTTTGACATGAGCTTACCCAAACACATTGAATAAGCTCTGTGCCTTTTTTTTATATCCAATAGCTTATTAACCTCTTAAAATAAGCCTACCCAGTGTTGTAAAGCTCGGACTACAAAGTAATCAGCAACCAAAAACCTATCTCACCAAATCTCTCATTTCTTCAAAGTTTGACTACCAAACATTTAAATTAGAGGGCCAGGGATTTTAATTTTTATAAAATTTGTTTAAATTAGAGGGAATTTATTTATTAAAGGGTTACTGTTTGGTTGGTGTTTGGTGGTGGTGAGTGCCGGAGAGTGTGGTGGTTGTTAGAAATTGTTTCAGAAAGCGAACAAGTAATAATGAGGAAGGTGGTTGAAGGTTTGTGTGAGTTGCTGTATTTTGTTAGTAAGGGGTCACATGTATAGGACCAACTGGGGCATTGGTCATGGTCTAAAAGATATTTTAGAAGCTCATAAAGGTCCATTTACGGGCCAATCAAGGACAAGTGGGTTGGTTAGCGAAATGGCATACTCTATTTTATGTTAACGTATAACTTTATTTATTTATTTAATTTTAATTTAGGTAGCGAAGTTAATTTTATGTGCAATGTAAGTTTTTAAAGTTTTTTCTACTTTTCGAAAGAGATTGCTTTCGCTAAAATAGTTAATTAACGTGACGTATCATTATTATTGAGCATTTAAAAGTTATTTCGGATAAAATTATTCCCGATAACCTATTTCGAAAAGTCAAAAAACCAAACATTGCATGTAAAATTAAGTTCGATACCTTAGATTGAGGAAAAAATAGTTGAGTACCTTAAATTTAAATCAACCTAAAGTAGATTACCTCTTTATGCGATTTGCCCTATAATATATGAAGAAATGAAAGTACCCTCTTAATTGACAGTCAACATAGTTAAACTAATGATGCCTGTTAAAATTGGACCAAACTTGGAAGAATGCTTCACTTTCTAATTGAAACCAAAACTTTTAAAAAAATTAGGCCAAAAGTTAAATACCCAACAAACCTCAACGATTAAAAATGTAGTTAACTCATAACTGAATTAAAACCCTATGAATTGATTGGTATAGTCGATGTTTTTAAATATAGATCGTATTTAATTTAGGATGCTTTTTAATTTTATATAACTTGAAGGGATAAAAGTGCAAAAATTGTGAAAAGATAAAGGATAATGAACATTACAACATACAACAATAATACTTGATCACGTTGAAGCGAGTTTTGGGGAGGTGAGATGTAAACAATCACACCTCTAACACAAAGATAGTGAAAAGGTTTTTTGTGTGATTTATGAAGGGAGTTTTTGTTATTTTAAAATGAAAGTTGAAGGGGTAAGAGATAAATTTAAAAAAGAGGAAGGATAAAAAAAGTAAGGGTGTTTTCTTATTTAGGAAAACCTAAAAAGTGAAAAGGGAAAAAACTTAAAACTAATTTAGGAAATTAATTTCTTCTTTTACTTATATACAAGGCTGAAAACTAATTTAGTAAACTTAAAACTAATGTATCATATTTCTTGGATAATGAAATTAGCTATTAAAATTTATTTTTTTACTTAAATCATTAAATGTTACAATAATTTACAGTTAAATTTTAATTTTTTTACGTTGTATATATAAATGTTATACGACACATCTAACCAAAATATCACAATCATAATTATGTGTTGCGATAAAATCCCGTTGTTATGCACGGGTAATCGTATAGCATATGTAATAAAACAAATGGTGTGTTTGATAAAAGTAGCAGTAGCAGTGAGCTGTGAGCAGTAGCCACAGCTCACTGCTCACAGATTTTTAAATAAGCATTGAAAAATGAGTGTTCCTAAAAAATAGCAAAGCTCACAGCTCCTTTGACAAACGAATAATAAAAATCAAAAAGCTAATTGCTCATCGCCCCAAAAAGCTCCGTGCCAAACACAGCTAATTTTTTTTTGAAATTCCCTCCCAGCCAATTGACGTCACTAAATACGTCATAAATGACGTCATTAAATATCAGCGCAAGTTTATTACTTCCTTATTTCATATTTAGTCTTTCTTTTTATTAGTCTTCTACTATTACACGCCCTCACAAAACTTATTCATTATTTTGACCCTCAAACTATTATATTCGCTAATAAGTGTTTACTCATCACCTGTTCTTGAAGCATCTGATTATCCTTTTTGGATTGTTTGAAGAATATTCATGTACTTGTCTTATTATCTAAGGATTGTTTGAAGGTTTTATTATTATTATTATTATTATTATTATTATTATTATTATTATTATTATTATTATTATTATTATTATTATTATTATTATTTGTTGTTGTTGTTGTTTATGCATAATTTTTCAAGCCTTGCTGGATGCATTTGTGAGATAGGTGGTATAGGGTGTGAAAAAAATAGCCATTCTAAAAAAAAAAAAAAAAAAAACAAAAAAAAACTCGGATCAACTCACCATAATCTACCAATGGCTTGTTCATCCATATTAATCACCATTACCAACACTTTATAAAATCCAAGTATTGAAATCAGTTCCTTAACTTGGTTTATCTTATGTTTCTACTTGGAACGGACTTAAGTCAAATGGGTTTTCAGTTTCAATAAAAACATTAAAAAATGGTAAGTTTTTAGCAAATTGTAGTGTAGTTGGTGTGAAGTCAAAGTTTGAACTTTTGAAATGTAAAAAGATGGTAACGTTTGTTATAAATTTGAAACTGAATTTGTTTAATTTGTAGTACTTGCTATTATTTGATTAGTGGCAGGTGGAATTAGGAGAAATAACTTTGAAATTGATATCAAATTGAGGTTGAAATGTTTACTTAGTTTGACTTAAAAAGTCAAAATGGTTATGTATGTGACTTTACAAATGAAATGGTTTTATCTTATCCTTTTCACTTGGAATGGACTCCGGCAAAATTGGTTGTCAGTTTCATTATAATATTTTAAAATTGGTATGTTTTTGTTCAGTTTTAGTGTAGTTAGTACAAAGTCAAACTTAGGTTGAAAAATAGTACAAAGTCAAACTTAGGGAGTTTGAAGTGTATAAAGATGTAAGCTTTTGGTATGTGATTTTACACCAAGTTTATTAAATTTGTAGTACTTAATTTGAGTGTAATTTCTTATTGCAAGGTTTCATTTCAATGTGTAGTTTCTTACTTCAAGGTTCCAATTTAAGTGATGGATTTACTTCATGATTTCTTATTGAAAGGTTTCATTTTAATTTGCAACGGTTCTAAATTCCAAATTAAGTTATGGATCTACAAGGTTCCAAGTCAAGTGATGGATTTGTTGCATGATTTCTTATTGAAAGATTTCATTTTAATTTGCAACGGTTCTAAATTCCAAATTAAGTTATGGATCTACAAAGTTGTTTGCTTTCTTTTTCATAAACCCTAACTTTGTATTTCAAAGTTATTCAACAACTTATATTATCAACTTGTGTATTTTACAGGCGTATAGGCTAGTAGGGGTGTTATTCGGGTTGACACGGTCAGGTTCGGGTCAATTCGGGTCAAGGCTAAAAAAAATATACCCGAACCCAACCTTGTTTAGAACTCGGGTCACTCAGGTCGGATCAATTCGGGTTCGGGTCAATCCGGGTCGGGTCAACTCGGGTTCGGGTCTAGGCGGTTTAAAAATGATACAATTTTGGTGTTCAAACTTGAAATACATAAAAATTGGAAAGAAAAAAAATTCAAACTCGGGTCACTCGGGTTGACCAGAACCCGACCTTGTTTAGAACTCGGGTCAATTCGGGTTGACCTAAATATAAATTTGGACCCGATTGATCCGACCCGAATAGCCATATTCGGGTTCGGGTTCATGTCGGATCGGCTTTTATGACACCCCTATAGGCTAGTAAGCTAACAAACAAAAAACAATTGCTACAATACCCAAAACATTGGCTATAAATTAAATGGTTATAAAACTTCAAAATGTCTTTAGTCTTCCAGCTAGGATATGTCCAGCCCACAATATTTCCTTTGACCCAGGCCACCCACGATCTAACTGGCCAAAAGAGACAAACAACCACTTCCCTCCAAAATTAATACCAAACTGACCCATATCACTATATAACCCATCACCCAAACACTATATATCCTGCACAAATAATTACCCATTAACCAAAACTTATAATCTTACCACCATTACGATATCTTGTCTTGAATTTTTAAACATCAAACAAAGCAAACCAAGTCTCACATTTTCAAAAGCATATTTCCCTCTCAAATTACCTTCCAAACACCACAATTAAACATCGCAAAACTCTTTACAGGGTCTTCAAATTCCACATCTGAATTAGGCCACTGAAACCTTGATATTGAGATGGTCCGAAAACCATTCATTCCATGATCTGCCAAACACTCTTCAAAGTAACCAAAATGAAATCCAGCCATCTTAACATGATTTTTACCAGAAAAGAAATAACCAAAACCCCAAAGCCCAGCAGCCACCATTTTCACAATCTAATCCTCAAACTCGGCAATCTAAGTCTCACATTTTCGCTTATAATTCCACACAGTTTCTTACCACCAAACACTTCCAAATTCATATTAGCTGACCAAATATCAAACCAGCAGACAGAAGATCAAGGAATCTAACCCAATATCATTCCTTAAACCATCATTTTTTTTGACCTTCCAAACAGTCATCAACCAACCAAATCCCCAAGCACTGAATTTGACCTTCCAAACATAAATACCAACCAGCTAAGTCCCAAGACCAAAGACCACACCAAGACAGTAACAAAAATTACTACTCGTAGTACCGAAGACCACCACCAGATTTCTATCCGACAAAGAACATATAGTAGAACATATATGTATCATATTATTGTTGTTTCAAGACTATAACTTCAAATATCTAAAGAGCAACAAATAGTTACTATTGAAAACACTCATATACATATTCTAGCAAAACCTTCTCATTTTCACCCATCGTGTATGTTTACACCACTGAAATAAAGTGTCCACATAAAACAGTTTAATCATTTTAGAAAGTCCAACTTTTGATGTGTTGTTGCTCAAGGTTTAACCTGGAAGTTAATCTTATCAGCTTTCTAAGATCAGATAATGTTGAAACATCAATTTCATTGTTATTTTGAATCTAATCAAGCTGTCAAAAACTGTGTTGGGTTTAATCTTGACATGTTGGTTTAGTAGTACTTTAAGTATTTTCCTTAGTTAGTAAATTAAATAAATGTGAATCGCAGCAAGTGGGAGAAGAAAGACCGGCTGCTAACAAGCAGCGAGTGAAGACCGACGCCGAAGAAGAAGACTGTGACCGAAGAACGAGCGAGAAGAAGACTGTGGCTGGAAACTAAGTTCTGGCTGAGACCGAGAAGACTGTTAAGTAAGAAAGAAAGACCGTAGACCGGCCGGAAGAGAGATTCCGGCGAAGACCGAAGAGCCGATATAAAGACCGGTGGTTTGGCTTGTTTGCAGGTGAAAGAAAAACAGAAAAAGAAGTGAAGAATGGCGTTGGTACCTAAAGAAGGAGGATCGATATCATATCAAGTTCCGGCTTCGACCTCGACAAATTATCCGGTGTGGGCTGTTACGGTCAAATCGATTATGGACGCATATGGCCTATGGGCGACGGTCGAACCAAGAGGGTTAGGTGAAGAACCGGATCTAAAGAAATCCAAACAAGCTCTTGCCTTTTTTGTATCAAGCGATACCCGAAGAAATGGTTTTGCAAATGGCGAGTTACACCGACCCGAAGCAAATGTGGGATGGTCTCAAAACACGATACTTGGGTGTGGATCGGGTGAGAACGGCTCGGCTTGCAACATTGAAAAGGGAGCTTGAAAGCTTGCGTATGAAGGAGGGTGAAACTGTTGATGAGTTTGCGACCAAGTTGAGCGGTCTAGCTTCAAAGGCAAGGAGTCTCGAGTACGAGCTTGAAGAAGTAGACTTGGTGAAAAGGCTACTTGATGCAATGCCAAAGTCGTTTCTTCAAATTGTGGCTTCGATCGAACAGTGTTTCGAGTTGGATACGATGCTCTTTGATGAAGCGGTTGGAAGGCTTAAGGCGTACGAAGAAAGACTCAAAAGCCATGGTGAGAAGGAAGGAGAACAAGGGCAACTTTTGTTGGCAAGTGAGCAAAGGCATGGAGAAAGTAGCGGACGAGGAAGAGGCCGTGGAAGGAATTCTGATAGAGGCCGAGGAAAAGGATCGGGTCGAGGTGATAAGGGTGGGATTCGATGCTATGATTCTGGAACATTTGGGCACTTTAGCTATGAGTGCACAAAATGAGAGGACAAGGACAAAGACAACAAGCTCAACTTGATCCAAGATGAAGAACCGGCACTGCTTTAATGAAGAAACGAATCAAGATTAAGGGGGTGAATGTTGGATTTAATCTTGACATGTTGGTTTAGTAGTACTTTAAGGCTATGTTTGGCACAAAGCTTTTTGAAGCTTTTTTGGGCAATGAGCGGTGAACAATGAGCTTTTTGATTTATAGTGTTCATTTGGCATGAGAGCTGTGAGCTTTGCTATTTTTTAGGAAAGCTCATTTTCCCAATGCTTCTTTATGAAGCTGTGAGATTTTTTGGCTACTGCTCACAGCTACTTTTGCCAAACATAGCCTAAGTATTTTCCTTAGTAAATTAAATAAATGTTAGTAGGTTGTTGGTTGAATGGGTCCTTTGTGACCGAGTCTTTAGTAACTGAAATGCACGAGTGGTAGAATAGGTAAAGTATTTTCAGTTGCCTAGTTTTTAGGATGAGTCATGGTACACGTCTAGTCATTGTAAGGCTATTTATAGCCAAGTTACTTATTAATAAAAGCATCCCTTCTTTCATAGTTCCCTTTACCCATTGTTCATTCACAGTATACACATATTGTGAGTTAGTATAAGACCACTTCTGAAAGCTTCAAATCTACAAACTTTTTTTTTTTTTTTTTTTTTTTTTTTTTTTTTTTTTTTTTTTCCCTCAAACTCTTTTAATGGGTATACACTCAAATAAGTTCTCCTATCCTATAAGTTCGAATTCCTTCAAGTGTCACCAAGATTCATAGAACCAAAGGATGTATGCTAAAATGAGTTACTATTGTAAGTATTTCACTGAGACATTTTATCAAACGGCGTATGTGCATATTATAACTGACTAGTTTAAACGATTAAACATATGCAAATGAACTCGAATAAAGAAACGCATTACCTTCAAATTTTACTTTTTAATTACATCAGTAATTATAAAGAATCTTGTATTATGATGTCACAATGGCTGCACCAACATAATCTGACATTGATAAATAATAAATAACGCCATCCTCAACGCAGAGGAAAAAATTCTTGCACTTTCAAAATCGAGAGAAAATTCTTACGTTAATAGATTTTATATAAAACGCAACCCAAATAACATAACCCACCTTTATTTTGTAACTAAAAAATAAATGTTTTCATATCCGCTGCAACACGCGGGCCAATTGTAACAATTCGCATTTTCAGGTTAATTACTATTCCCGGAAAATTCACTATTCACTTTTACTATTCATTTTACTATTCATTTTTCCCGAAACTTTCTCGAAAGTTGATTTTTATTTGATATTCTCGAGTGATAAATCATTTCCATGGCAAATTAAATGTTTGATATCCGTCAGATCATTTTCGTGAAAGTTATTAAGGAATTACACGTTTTAGGGTAAAACGTCATTCAGAAATTCTACGCACAACGAAATTCGATCCCGTCAGGTGACCCCACATCGGAAAAATGTTTGACACGCTCATGATTTATTTAAGAATTAATCGTGACTGAGAAAAACATGACCAAAGACTTCCCGGCAGGTCACCCAAGCCTGTACTACTCTCGCATGAGCACGCTTAACCGTATGGGCGATTAACCGTTAGACCACAAAACGCGTTTCTAAGACGATTTGAGTTTTCAACTTATTAGAAAAAGTCAACATATTTTTTCCCTCCTCCATTGACCAAAAATCATCCCTTGATGTTATAAGTCATTTCGTGATTTTTAGGCTTACGGTTTGATGTCTAAAAGACATTTAATACCAACCGACACTAGACTGAGCCCAGTCTAGACATTATAAGTCATTTTAAATCATTTTTATCACATTAGAAAAGTAACATTTTACTTTTCTCAATTTTACGCAATATTCGTACGTTTTACGTATTACGCGTTTTAGACCCGTGTTTCCAGTTTTTAGCAGGGTTTTAGCACCCGATAGATCCTACCACTCATTTTATATTTTATTATGGACTATATGGACATATTTAACAATACTTTCAAGTTCCATAATTTTACGACACCCGGTTTTACGTTTTGAGGCTTAATCATTTACGATTGGCATTTCCCGGAGTCAAAACTAACCAAGTATCTTGGATAATACCAAGAAAAGTCCACACTTGCTCCCCAAGCTTGACCAAACCACCCTAGGAGGGGGGAGTCACACCCATGTGGCTTCATCTCATGAATTTACCCTTAGATCATTAGTTAATTACAACTTGGTCACCAAGTTTAGGAAACTTCCTAGTTAGCTTCCTAACCTCCTCATGAGCATATAAATACCCCTTCTCCCCCTTCCTTTGTACGCCACCATCACAACACACCAACACCATCTCCTTTGCTTGATCTTCTTCCAATTCTATGCAAGATTCAAGTGCAAGTTCAAGGTTGAAACCCTAGTTTCTTTTAGATAATCAAAACACTTCCAAACTACATAAACTTTGGTGATTTCTCTTGAGTTTAAATTCACTCAATTCACCTCAACCTTCATCATCTATCTTTCAAGATTACAAGGGTAGAAAGATTGCATGAAGTGAAGTGGGTTGAAGCAAGTCTATCAAAGTCCTTTTCCTTACATGTTAACTTCCTTTCATCTTTGAAAGCCAAAAGTTGTAAGCCAAACCCTAACATGATTCTTGTTAAATAATCATGTTCATGTTATTTACATGTTATT
Organism: Artemisia argyi; assembly: GCA_030686995.1. Classification (NCBI taxonomy): domain Eukaryota; kingdom Viridiplantae; phylum Streptophyta; class Magnoliopsida; order Asterales; family Asteraceae; genus Artemisia; species Artemisia argyi. The sequence continues at coordinate 198,302,068 of CM060683.1, read as the reverse complement.
CTTGCTATATTATGTCTTGTAGTTATGTCCATGATGTATAAAAGTGAACAAAACAAGTTATTGTTATTGATTGTTACAACAAGTTACTAAAACAAGTAAACTAGTGACTTTTATGGTGAACCACGACCAAAATAGTACAACTATGATATTTGACACTTACTTACTGTTAAAGAGGACTTAACAAGGAAACCATAGCAATTTGAACCACCTAAAACGAGTATACGAGTCAAAAGTTACGCCCATTTGAAGTTACCAAAGATTTCCGGCAAAACTGCCAAATACCATTCTGATCAAATTTGGGTTTTGAAAGTCCCACTTCTGGTCCGATTCATCAAAAAGTTAAAACACGAAAGTTGTCCGGAACGACGTTTTCGTTCAGGAACAAAGAAGCTCGAGACCTAAAAATGCTTTCCGAGTGATAAAATTCTTCAAATTCTAAACAGCCCATTTTTAGGCGAAAGTCACTAGATTATGGTTATACTTTGAAAGGAACAAGAGGTCTTATGACCTATAATCAAGACCACAACCATGGCTAGAGCCAAGGTTATGTCTCATGACCTTGGAACAAGGACCAAAGGTCATGGCTAGGCCATGACTAAATGACCATACCAACTTACATAGGCGTAAACATGAAACAATGAATTAGGCGATAACATGAACAAGCAATTTGGATCTACTTCACTTAAAAAGGAACCATGAGATATTACAAGGAAAAATGGTCATACAAGACTTATGAAACTTCCCCTAATAACAATCTTCATGTACTAATAAACTTTCCTAAGTTTATTCAAATATCGGACAAGTAACTTTTCGAATCAAAACTTATATCTATATATTTTATCAACTACTACAATAGTAGGGAGCCTCATGTGAGGAGTTCATTATGTAAGCCGTCGAGTTGAGTTGTGGATTTACGAGTTAAAGTGTCCTGGCTCCTCGAACGCTTACTAACATGACTTCTGAATTATGTCGGCCCGAACGGTAGTAAACGATATACCAAAACATACATGTTTCATGAATCTTTCTTTCAAAGACTTATACTATACATCATACCACATCATGGACTAATGCAAGATATATATATAGGCACTACTTCATATTCTTTACTCCGAACCTAAGTCGCAACATTCTATTATAGGTTGCTCGTAGAAACCTTCGCGATTCGACCATCACATTCACTACTCACTACATAACTTAAGGTGAGTTCATAGCCCCACTTTACATTACTTCAATGTTTTACAAACCCTTGGGGGGAATACATGCTATTATTTTTCTACTCGAACACAATGCTTTCTACTGTATGCTATTCGACTATGTTTTATTATCACTAAGTAACATCCTTGCCAAACCAAGATCCCTTATTATGAACCATTTAATCACTTGTGAGGGTTACTTGCAAGTGAGCGCGAATATTGTGAATAGGCCTATTGGGATTGACGAATCCCATTTGTTTTGACTAAGTTCAAACAAATGCATTAATATTTGAGACGTTAGGTATGACGGCAAAGTACCTACCGGGATAACTCCGCCGATCGATATTGGTACACGTTAACGTTTTGGTGTCATAAGCTTAGTATTTGATAATAACTGTTCCGGGCGTATAATAACGTAGCCTACCTGTTTTGTTTCCAAACATTGGTGTGAGTTTATAGCTCACACTACGATTATTGAGTTCAAACGATTTAACTACAAACACTACGATTATTGTGTTCAAACGATTTAACTACAAACACTACGATTATTGTGTTCAACGATTTACTACCAACACATTGTGTTCAAACATTAAACAAACTCTATGAATATCACTCAACCTTTGTGTTGACCTCTCAAGCATGTATTTCAGGTTCATGACGATCAAGGATGGCACGGAAGGGCACGGATACTCAAGAGGGCTATAAATTTTATTATCATTCAAAAACTCATTTAATGTAAATTGTAAACATGGAACCATTTGGGACCTCATTTTGTATCTCTGATATTTATACAATTTGAATGATAAATCTTTTAAAACGACTCAATTGGAGTTCGTTTTCTATTATTGTGACTATTGTGCCGTCGAGTAACACCCAGTTTGAATTCCGCTGCATCCATGAATTGGGGGTGTTACACCAATAAACTTGTTATTTATAAATGGTTATCGTATGTGTTTAACTTATTTTTCTATACCTACGCACTAAAAAAATTATATACGAATCAGTTGCGATTAATTTTGATAATGTCCTCGATCCTTTCGTGAATACTTAATATAAAACAAGAACAAGAACCTCCAATCCATCATAAACATTATAACAAAACCAGCTGGTTCATTTCTTGATTGAAAATCTTAAAAGGGTATGAATTAATCATAACAACCCACCTTCCAATTTAACAAAAATCATTTCTTGATTGGTTGTGTTTTTTTAGTCACACATTTTATAATCAAACACATGCATGGCAGACAAACAAAATAGCTTTATGTCATTAGTCAAGAAGGTACTGCTAGCTGCTTAAGGTCCTTATTGGCGGGCTAATGAGTACTCTTTGGTAAGTTTCTTCCATTGTTCTATTGTTTAAGGTTATCTAATAGATATCTTGAACCATTATCCTTTAAATTAAAGTTTTCTTTAAAGTCTTTTATACATAGAAAATAGTTATTACTACAGTCAAGGAATTAGTGGATGTTAGTCAAGGAATTAGTGGATATTAGTCAAGGAATTAGTTATCTTGGACCATTAAAGTTTCTTCCATTGTTCTATTGCTCTATTGTTTAAGGTTATCTTGGACCATTATGAGAATATGTACATATGTTTAAGGCTTTGGCATGATTAAAGTTATAATGCAATATAAGTCTAATGTTCCCACTCCCAAGTTTTCTTCAACAAAGACACGCAATAGCTTGAGTTAATAAATTGAGTTATCTTGTAAAGTATTTCATGAAACAATGATAGTTAAGAAATTGAGTTATCTTGTAAAGTATTTCATTGAGACATTTTATCAAACTGCATATAACAACCGACTTGTTTGAACATATGTAAATGAACTCGAATGAAGTCAAACCCTGATAGAAAGAAAGAAAGAAAGAAAATTTATCATGTAATTATTCCTAAGGAAGCAACGTACACTCATTTACCATTCAAATTTTGTATATCATGTAATTTTTCCTAAGTATCAAATATACTTAGTGACAAGCAAATAGAAAATTGACAAGAAAAACCAACCAGTTAAAATGTTGATATAAGAAATAACCTTTTTTAATGGTACTACTAAAATTGGGTAAAATCCATAAATACTCAATGTACTCTTTATTCTAACTCATTATGCTTCATCTACTTCATCAATTGTCATTATTAATAATAAACAAATTTACATATTCTCATAATTAATACATATTGTAGCTGGTAATTTGAAAATATTCTTTATTTTGTTATTTCCTTATTATTCCAACTAGGAATTTCATAGGACATATGGACAACCCTACACCTAATTTAACTGGTAGGTTTATGTTAGGGTACCAACTGTGGTTTATGCAGAATGACATGTATAAGCTGCTAGTTTACTGTGGTAGAGATCTTTTGCAAAGGTAAATGTATAGGCAAAAGAGGCAAAAACCCTGAACAAACCACAGAACCCGATGTAGAAGAATCTAGTAAAAAAGGCAAAGGTGAAACAAGTGTTATTAGTAAACAAACAAAAGATAGATGGGATAAAAAGAAAAAAACTTGAGAAAAAAATTTTGGTTAACCAAGTAGATTGTATGCATAAAGCGTTAATTTCAGTACCACAAAACACAAAAAGTTATAACACTGCCACAAGCCCGGCCACAACCTTTTCATTCAATGTAAAACATAAAGCGTACTGGGTTTTTCAATTTAATATCCACCTCACTCACTTAGGTGGATTATAAAAATTAACAAAATGAAAAAATAAATACCACGTCACTAAAAAATGGATGCAACAAGTTTCACTACGTGGTTTGAGAGTTTTGAGAGTAGATGAAACTTAATGAGTTAGAATAAAGAGTACATTGAGTATTTATGGATTTTACTCAAAATCACTAAAATTTTACATACAACCTTTATAAATAATTTAATGGAATCATGATTAGTGAACAATTCAATTAAACGCTTACCAAAAGCCAATAACAACTAAACGTAAATTAATATGTATCATATTATTCTTTCAAGGCTATCTATACCTTGCAATATCTAAAGAGCAACAAATAGTTACTATTGAAAACACTCATATACATATTTTAGTAAAACCTTCTCATTTTCACCCATCATGGATGTTTACACACCACTGAAATTAAAGTGTAAGATTTGTCGCTCAAGGTTTAATCAAGCTGGCAAAAAACTATTTTTTTTTCCAGAAACTCTTTTAAATGTAAAAGTTAAACCTTTAAATAAGTTATCCTATCTTATAAGTTCGTATTTCTTCAAGTGCCACCAATATTCATAGTAACATAGGATTTAATGCTAAAATGATTGAGTTATTGTGTTAAGTATTTCATTGAGTCATTTTATCAAACGGTTTATGTGCATATTACAACGACTTGTTTGAACAAGAGAAAATAAGACTCGCATAGAATGTATTAATAGATAAACCAAATAACATAACCCACCATCCAGTTTAACAAAAAAACCAACTTAAATGTGTTAAATTCATTAAAACATTACCTGATTGGTTTTTCAGTCATGTATTTAATCAAACACAAAACAAAACAGCTTGGACCATTATACCTTAAATTATATTATTTGTTGATGGAATGAATAAAGTTATAATGCACTATAAGTCTAGTCTTCCCACTCCCAATTTCTTCCATTCAAAGTCTCCCCTACTAAAAATATTCTTGCTCAACCCGACTATAAAAAGCCATTTATTTCACCAGTTGCATGTCACAAACAATAATTCACTTCTCATAATTTTAAGTAAATTCCCAAAAATGAAGTCACCACAAGCAATAATTCACTTATCATCTGACTCCTCTCTTATTTCTTTTCTCTTTTACAGTCTCGCGATAACATGTCTTGCTTCCGCCACTATCTCTGCTTCAGATGGTGGTAACGAGACTGATTATCACGCATTATTGTCATTTAAATCAAAGTTCACCCATGATCCATACAAAGTTCTAACCTCGTGGAACCATTCCTTTCATTTCTGTGAATGGAGTGGTATTACATGTGGAAAGCGGCACAAACGAGTGACTGCTTTACGGCTGGGTTCGCAAGGCTTAGAAGGCTCGTTGTCTCCTCATGTCGGAAACCTCAGCTTCCTCCGTGAGCTTTATCTCAGGAACAACAGCTTTCAAGGAACCATTCCGCATGAACTTGGTCGTCTATCTAGGCTACATATTCTTTATCTTCCTGTAAACAAATTCAGTGGAGTCATCCCGACAAACTTGTCTGGTTGTTCTAACCTCGAATACCTTTCACTCGTTGAAAATAATCTAGTTGGAAGCATCCCCAAGGAGATGAGTTTACTCTCAAAACTTACTCATCTTGGAATTGGTGAAAATAAGTTAACAGGTGGAATCCCACCTTTCTTGGGGAATATTACGTCAATGGAAGTGTTCTCTGCTACAGGGAACCCGTTTGGTGGGAGAATACCAGATACCTTGGGTCATTGGAAAAGCTTGACGCATTTTGACTCTAGTGAGTGCAACTTATATGGAAGCATCCCTCATTCCATTTTCAACCTCTCACTCCTAGTAAATTTTTCCTTACCTGGTAATCACCTCACTGGTAGTCTTCCTTCAGAAATTGGTAATCATCTCCCAAATCTTGAGTTCCTTCAGTTAAGGGATAACAAACTGACAGGAGTTCTTCCACCTTCTCTTTCTAATTGTTCTAAATTATGGTTTCTTGAAATGGATGACAACAATTTTAGTGGGAAGTTGACTATTGACTTTTCAAAACTAAGAGATATTAATATAATTAGATTATATGATAACAACTTCCATGGACGTGGAGAAGCTGATGACCTAAGGTTTATTGATTCTTTGAAAAACTGCACCAAATTAGTAGATTTGGGTCTTGGTAATTGCAACCTTACAGGAGTCCTTCCGATATCAATAGGTAATCTTTCTGATCAACTCAGCTTTCTAAGTTTAGGAGCCAATCAATTATTTGGAAGCTTACCTACAAGTATAGGTAGTCTAGTTGGCTTGACCATTTTAGATTTAGATTTGAATCGTTTCAAAGGAAAGATGCCCAGTACCATTGGTAAACTACAAAAGCTACAGTATCTTGATCTATCTAGCAATCAATTTTTAGGGCTTATTCCAGATGCCATCGGGAACCTGTCATTGTTGACTAAACTTTTTTTATATTCCAACAAATTAGAAGGCCATATTCCATCAAGCCTTAGGAATTGTTCAAAACTCAACTATTTAGACCTTTCATACAATAGACTTAGTGGAAAAATACCCAAGCAACTTCTTCAACTTCCATCACTAACAAATTATTTAGATCTTTCTCGTAATAGCCTGTATGGTTCAATTCCATCAGAGATTAAAGACCTCAAGATGTTGAGCAGTCTTGTTTTATCTTACAATAAATTATCAGGCAACATTACTAGTAGCCTTGGTGAGTGCATTAGCCTTACAGAGTTATACCTTAGTGGCAACAGATTTCAAGGCGTAATACCATCTTCATTAAGTTCCTTGGGAGGATTGGGGGTACTCGACATTTCTCAAAATAACTTATCAGGCAGAATTCCACAATTTTTAGGCAAATGGAAATCCTTAGAGTATTTGAACCTATCCTTTAATGATTTTGAGGGTGAAGTACCGGTTGTAGGAGTGTTTGCAAATGCAAGTGCATTTTCGATTTTAGGGAACAATAGGCTTTGTGGTGGTTTGGTTAAACTTGAGTTACCCAAATGCAAGGAGACGGGTAATAAGAAAATAAGGTTTCCATTCTTCATATTTGTCATTGTGATTGCACCGACGTTGCTCATCGTATTATGTTGTGTGTATCTTTTGTGTAATAAGAAACGGAATAGTCAACTATCTCAGTCATCAGGGAGTGAACGGTTCATGAAGGTTTCATACGGTCAACTTCTCAAGGCTACTGATGGGTTCTCTACAGCAAATTTGATTGGCGAGGGTGGGCACAGCTCTGTTTATAAAGGAATCCTCGATTCTGATGATGATAAATCTGTTGCAGTTAAAGTTCTACATCTTCAAAGTCGAGGAGCACACAAAAGCTTTATAGCAGAATGTGAAGCATGGCGTAATGTTAGACACCGTAATCTGTTGAAGATAATAACTTCATGTTCGAGTACTGATTTCCATGGAAATGATTTTAAAGCTCTAGTTTACGAGTTTATGCCCAAGGGAAGTGTACATGATTGGCTTCATTCAAGCGCATATACATTGAAACTGAACCTTCTTCAAAGAATAAATATTCTTAGAGATGTTGCCACTGCACTCGATTATCTTCACAATCGCTGCCAAACAACGATTGTTCACGATGACTTGAAGCCAAGTAACATTCTACTTGATGATGATATGGTGGCTCATGTTGGAGACTTTGGTTTAGCTCGAGTACTTGATACAGACTCAAACCAAAACAGCTCATCTGGGGTTAAAGGAACAATTGGTTATGCACCTCCAGGTAATTCTACTTTTATTCCATGATGCTTATATTTATTTCCAGGTTAAAGTTTTTAAATTAATTAATTGTTATTCAAATGTAGAGTATGGTATAGGGAGCGAGATGACAAGTTGTGGGGACGTCTACAGTTTTGGAATATTATTACTGGAGGTGATGACTGGGAAAAAGCCGACAGACGGCATGTTTAACGATGGTCTTAGCTTTCATAAATTTGCTTACATGGCATTACCAGATCAAGTAATCGATGTTATTGATAATGATGCAATTGTGTTGCAAAGTACGGAAGCGGATGCAAAGAAAGTGGAAGAATGTTTGGCTGCAACTATCAAGATTGGAGTATCGTGCTCTGTGGATTCCCCATCAGAACGGATGAAAATAGAAATTGTTGTCAACGAGTTGCAGCGTATTCTGGATGTGCTTCGAAATATATAAGGTACTCTCTTCTCCCTATTTGTAAAATCTGATTTTACATGAGTTTGTTAACAAATCATCACTAACTTAGTTTTATTTTTGAACGATTTCAGGTCAAATACCAAGCTTTCTTAGTGAGATTTGAAAGTAACTGCAGCAGGGAGCAGTGCATGTTGTAGTTATATAAATGTTACTTTGTCAAATATGTTTGTAAGTGTGTTTTAGTTTTCTTGTTGCTTTAGTACCGTAAGAGATGTAAGAGTGCATTTACACTCCTGATGACTTATCATATGTATCGAACATGTTCATGATTAAGTTTGTTGGTTACATCATTGGATGAAAACTAAGCACAAGAGTTGGGATAACCTTTGGCAGGACATACTGTATAATCTTGAATCCTTTCATGGCTCTATATGTTTGCTTTGTTGCTGCAAGTACACTTTATTTTATTTTTTATTGGTTTTTTTTATGTCATCTGTCAAACATGTACTTGGACATTATGGGTTTTTGTTAGGCGTTTGTGTTTAAACTGTTGTTGTAAACAACATTCAAGTAGAACTAACCCTTGATATCTTAGTGCAAAACCATATGGTGTATCTGCATAATGAATTTTATTGAAAGTTGTAATCAAATTACACTAACTCGGAAAATTCCACAATATACTTGATTTCGAGTCAACTTAATATTCTTTACTACATGTATCAACTAAGAATGACTGATATTGGGAGCAATAAACAACACAGGGAGTCTGACTGATATCGGGCTAAAAATGACCGAGTTCCCTTTAGACCCCCACAGTTCGCTAAACTGCCCTTAACATGTGAAGAAAGTTATAATGATTGTATCTATGCTCTCAGTCCCGTCTGTATCCTTTAGTTCATAAGCCCAGACAGAAAAAACCGAGGATGCACACGGAAAGTTTTTTGTGCCTGAACCCAATCATATCCAATCCACTTAACTTTCACCACCTCATGTCATTTCTTCTTAAGTTTGGTTTTTACCTGTTCTACATTTTTTAACACTTTTGAGGTTTATTTTGTTAATGCCACAGTTAAACATCTGTATCACCATGTTTTCATTCTTTATTCTTAATTCTTTACTTAAGTTTAAGTAACGATTCCTTTAAGTCTTCTAATTGTAGGTTTTTCCGGTAAGAAAAAATGTTATGTGTTCAACAATTCGATGAAAGTTTCAAGTACTAATAATTGGTTTCCTTAACGGCCCTTACCTTTTTGAGATGGAGAATGATAGTATTAAAAGATAATAATTTTGAGACGGAGGTATTATTGCTTTTCATTTGTAGTCAAGCATAAGGTAAAAGATAAGACCATAACCGTTCATGGTCATTCCATGTTTGACAGCATTTGATATTTTCTTTAATGAATATACATAGGTGTAAGAAGTTTCATATATGTTTTTGATAGTCCAGTTGCAGCCTGACTGACTGGGAACACCTGAAGAGCATCGGTACCCATTCTAGGGTTGTACACCTTCATTTTACCATACTCCGTATCAATCACATGATAAATACCATCGACTGTTAGCGATGTTTCTGCTATGTTTGTAGCCACGATGCATTCGCGGGCACCATCCTCAGGTTTTTGGAAGATTTTGGCTTGTAAGTCGGCTGAAAGTTGGTAGTAAGTCGGGAGGATTAATAAGTTGGAAACCGTCTGTCTTGTGGAAGTAATGAGCTGTTCCATACGTTCGGCTAAAGCATAGCAGGTCGCTTCATTTTCATCTTGACCCATCATAAAAATAAGTATGTCACCAGGTGCACTTGGATTGTCATTGCATGTTTTACAGCAGCTTCAACATAATCTTCACATCAGGTTTTACTGTACAGGATTTGTAACGGGAATGTTCTTCCAAGAATGTAAAAGATTGGGACACTGCAAAGATACAACTTAAGATTAGATATTACACATTTATACCACAAATGATAAATGATACGAAAGCCATGGTGACATGAAACTAGAGGTGGCATTTTGGACTAATTTACTTATCAGTCAAACGGGGTAAAAAGCATCCCAAAATGTATTTTTAATATGCATAGAAGCGTCAAAATCACTTTACTAAAAAATAAGATTAAAAAAGTGTGTTTCAGGCCAACCGACCACATACGTAGTAAAAAAAATTACCTGCTCTGAACTAAACCGTTTTGACCCGTTAACCAACCCCCCCCCCCCCCCCCCCCCCCCCCTTTGCCACCTCTGCATGATATGTTTGATCTAATAAGACTGTAAGAAGGAAGAAATTACCTCAAAAAGAAGTTTGAAAACTTTTGTGCATTGAGTGTGGCGGAAGTGACAATAAGCTTGAAGTCACGACATGTGGCAACAACTTTTTTAAGGATCCCAAACAGTACATATGTGCTTAATGATTTCACATGGGTTTCGTCCATCACAATGACACTGCAATATTTCATAATAATTTAGATACAACTAATTAATTATATATATCAAACACCAATGAATCAGTTATAATAATAGAATTACCGGTATTTGCACACCATCAGTCATGTACTGTGAACAGAAGAAAACAAACAATTTTTCAATATTTTATTGAAAGAGTTGCATAATAATATTCTGCAAGGCTAAAGTTCAAATTTGACTTGCCTTTATTACAGTCTTGGGTGCAGTCACGTCTTCAAAACGGATAGCATAACTGACCTTATCTCCAAGCTCAGTTTACATCTCTTCATTCTCTTTTTGCCACACTCATTGCTGCCACACGTCTTGGTTGAGTGCAACCAACTATGCCATTAGTTGTATACCCATCTCCATGTAAATACTGCAAAAATAAATAAATAAATAAATAATAAAATAAAAATTAAAAAACCAAATGTAAATAATCACCATCAAACGCAGTGTTTCCTTCTTCTGCGTCATACCTATGAAAAAAGCCAGGTTAATGTTAAACATTGATAGGAGCTTGCACAATTAAAAGGGTACCTACTAATCTAACGCTTTTTAAGTGAGGTATATACAACAAAAATAGTCTTATTCTTTATGAAAACAGATACAAATTACCTATGTGACCGCGGGCGGAGGCAGTATTTTGCGAATTCACGAACTAGCAAACATTCTCTTAAACACAACTTTTGCATAAATATTTGGATATTCTGCAAATTATTTAGAAATAATGCATTTTTTGCAAAATTATGGGTAAAATTTTGGAAAAATCAAGTTTTGGCAATTTTTAGCTGGTTTGCAAAATTTAAGGAATCCACAAAATCGTTTATCAATATCCATGTTCATTCCTATCGCATATTTATGTGAAAACTTGATTAACTGTTAGGAAAGTATCTTATATAATACAGTTTATGAAATATAGACTTACCATGCTCGATCAGCGTCGTATTCCATCTCTTATCGCATACTCTCAGTAATCTTTGGATTAATAAAATTTTCCTTGTCGGCTTCTTCATCCTGTATACACAACACTAGAATAGGTATATAAGTGAAGAGATGCTTCTTCATTGGGACTGAAAAACAAGAAATATAAAAATAAAATGTGAACTTACCTCTGTTGGTTGTGAATTTTCTGCATTAAGTGGTCGCTGAGATCTTCCACCAGTCCTTGAACTTGCAGATCCAACTGAACCAGATGCTCTTATTGGAACAGGTGAATGGCCCACATTGTCCCATGGTGAAGCAGCATACCCTGTTAGGTTACTTAAATAGTCAGTGCAAGCAAGCAACAGTAGATTGTAGGTTATGTACAACGCTTACACCTAATGAAGAAGTAACATGCTGCAACATCCGAGTACAAACTCAGTATTAGGTATGGGCGCAAACCTGATATAACATTCATACATAAAAATACAACTTTGATCGAGGATTTTTCCACATCTTCATCTATAGATGCCATCATAGAAGAAACTTTTGGTCTGGGAACTTTAAATGATCCTTCAACTCATTTTGCACTTGCAAGAACATCTAATCCTGAGACGTAGTAAACTTTGTGTTATTAAAGAAACCGAAAATGAATAACTCCTCAAAACACACAAACAAGTACATGAGCCTGAATACAAATGAGGTGCGGAACTTAAGATAGGATATAAGTAGAGTGTACACCAGAAAAACTAATGAAACTTGCAACTTTTATAACCAAACTTCAGAAAGATAATGTCTTTAGATATGTGGCTCTTATCTTGATGCAGAACAAGTTAACGTACATTATATTAGCTTCAATCATGCCTAAAAGATACTAAGACGTACCGTATATGGAAAACCATATGCTTAACTTATCCAGTCATTCATTATCGAAAAACCCCTTATTCCCCCAAATAACTAATAAGCACTTTGGCATAAGCTTACTCAAACTGTAACTCTGTAAGTTCTTTATACAAGCTTACCCAAACACCCCCTATATCCCATATTTCCATGACAGGTATCCCTCTCACAAACGCACACTGCTTTACACATGATAATTAGGAAAGAAGAAACACATTCCAATGTGTAACGCACTTTGACATAAGCTAACCCAAACACCTTCAATATGCTTTTTAACTTTTTTTATACCCAACAACTTATTAACCTCTTAAAATAAGCCTACACAGAGTAGTAAAACTCGGATCACAAAATGATCCACGATTACTAGCTACAAGACCAGTGACCAGGGCGAGTTGAGAAGAATCGGCCAAAAGATTCAATTTGGTCACAAGTTGGTCAACTCGGTGTAACTTGTAAAAAACTCGTAAAAAAAGTCGGCTTGATGTATTTTAACAAGTGTGTTAAAGTTTCTAAACATATACTTCTAGGGTCCATGAACATTTATATAGTCCCATAAACATGTAATACTCTTACACATAGCTTCGAAACTTATATATAAAAATTCCTATCTAAGACTATGAGTACTCCCCCCCGCCTAGGCCGATAACTCACTACAAGCAAAACAACATATAATGTTTGCCTCCAATCATCCCCACAATATATACTATGGGGACGTTTAGGTAAGGTAAGGATAAATAAAACTTATGCATTCTCGAAATACCCCAAACTAATGGAATCACCTTATTAGCTTAATCCTCACCTCAAAAACACATAAGCCCTTTAAAATAAGCAAAAATTCAATAAGCTTTCTAGCTTTATTAAAACACAATAAACTATTAATCTCTTTCACCGAAACACCCCCTAAATCCCAATGATTCCCATGGCAGCTATCTCTCACACAAAATCAAATTGCTCTAAATAATTATGATTCGATAACAATGCTACATACATTATATTGGCTTCAATCATGCCCAAAGGATACTAAGATGATGTAATGTATCCGGATAACCTTATGCATTTATTCAGTATCGAAAAACCCCCTATTCCCCCAAATAACTAATAAGAACTTTGGCATAAGCTTGCCCAGCCTATATAAGCTTAACCAAACACCCCCTAAATCCCATATTCCCATGACATTTATCTCTCTCACAAACTCACGTTGCTCTACACATGATAATTAGGAAAAATACAAATACATCCCAATAAGCTTACCCAGACACATTCAATAAGCTCTGTACCTTTTTTTATACACAATACCTTATTAACCTCTTAAAATAAGCCTCCCAAGGCCTCGTTTGTTTTTTCAAAAAAAGCTCTTATTGCCTCTTTTCACTTCTTTCCTCTGCAGGCGCGCAGAGGAACATGTTTGTTTTTTTTCAGACAAAAGAGCTTTTTTCCTCTTCTTTCCTCTTCCAAAATGCAGACATCTCCTTCCTCTTATTACCTCATCTTTCACTTCTTACCTCTTTATTCACAAACCATACATCTCTTTCTCAATATTCATTTTTTTACGTTTTCGTTTGTTTTTTTACGTTCCCATCCGTTTTTTTACGTTTTCGTCCGTTTTTTTATGCTTTCGTCCATTCTCTTACGTTTTCGCCCGTTTTTTACGTTTTCGCTCGTTTTTTACGTTTTCAACCATTTTTTACGTTTTCGTATATTTTTTTAGGTTTTCTCCCCCTTTTTTACCTTTTCGTCTTTTTCCGTTTTCGTCCGATTTTTTACGTTTTCGTCCGTTTTTTTATGTGTTCGCCGTTTTTTTTACGTTTTTGGCCGTTTTTTACGTTTTCGTCTGTTTTTTACGTTTTCATATGCTTTTTTACGTTTTCGTCCGTTTTTTACGTTTTTTTTAATGTTTTCTTCTGTTTTTTAAGGTTTTCGTTCATTTTTTTTACGTTTTCTTATGTTTTTTATGTTTTCGCCCGTTTTTTACGTTTTTATCTATTTTTTATGTTTTCATCTGTTTTTTTTACGTTTTCGACCTTCTTTTACGTTTTCATCTGTTTTTGTCTATTTTTTTTTTATGTTTTCAAACATTTTATTTTATACTTTTTTGTTTGTTTTTTTTACGTTTTTACCTGTTTTTTAACATAAAAAAATAAAAAATTCGGGCGAAACATAAAAAAATGGACAAAAATGTAAAAAAAAACCAACGAAAACGTAAAAAACGGTGGAAAACGTACCAAAACAGTAACAAGCGGAAGAAAATGTAAAAAAACTTGTGAAAAAGAAAAATGAAAAGATAAAAAGTACTTCAATAGCACAAAAAATAGTTTTGAAAAAAAAATGAAATAAGTATTTCAATAGCACAAAAACAAACGGTTTTCTTTTTGCAGATGAAGAGCTTATATGCACCTCTTCTTCTGCAGACATGGTTTGCAGATGAAGAGGTAAAAGCTCTGAAAAAGCAAATGACACCCAAGTGTTGTAAAGCTCGGGCTACAAAGTAGTCAGAGATTACAAGACACAAGGTCAGTGACCAGGGCGAATTGAGCATAATCAGCCAAAAAGATTCAATTTGGTCAAAACTTTGTCAACTCGGTGCTAATTCGTACAAAACTCGATTTGAAGTTTTTTAACAATTGTGTTAATGTTTCCAAACAAACTTTGTGGTTCTATGAACAATCTAGGTTTTAAAAAGCGCAATGCGTGTCGATGCGATAAGGGTCAAAAAGCCGAGGCGCGAGGCGCCGAGGCGAATGCGCGCGCATCACGTACCCGAGGCGACAATTTTATAAAAAAATATTTAAATTATATATAGTGCACAAAACACATTAATAACACATTTATACCACATTAAATGTCAAAAGATACCATGCATGTTCATAGTTCACGATTCTATATCGCTAAAATAGATAAATAGTCAAAAACTAAGATCAAAAGTCTTATCGTTTATAAGGAATTGGTCAAATTGGACCCATATCTTATAAGTAAAATCCATGAGAAGAAGCCCAATAAACATTATTAAGTCCAATTTTATGTTACAAGGCCAAAAGTACATGATGCGCAAAAAAGCGCTGATGCGTGCATAGCTGATGCGTGCCTGATGCGCGCGCATCACCTCGCATCCCGTAAACGCAACGCATCAGGGTGTGTGATGCAACAGAGCCGCGCATCGCAACGCATCACGCATCAGGCGCGCCTGATGCGCGCTTTTTTAAACACAGTGAACAATACTATGGTCCTATAAACATATCATACATATAATTTCAAAACTTGTACATAAAAATTCCAATACCCCAACGTACTCACCGCCTAGGCCAGTTACTCGTTGCCACCTAGCGAGATTTGTAACCTTAATTTTAGCATTTTTAGAGCCCAATAACCTATTAAGCCTTTAAATAAACTTACCCAAACACCCCTTAAACAGGTATCCCTCTCACAAACGCACATTGCTTTACACATGATAATTAGGGAAAAAAAAGAAACACATTCCATGTTAAAATGCAGTTTGACATAAGCTTAACCAAACACCTTCAATAAGCCTTTTAACTTTTTTTATACCCAATAACTGATTAACCTCTTAAAATAATCCTACACAGAGTAGTAAAACTCGGATCACAAAATGATCCACGATTACTAGCTACAAGGCCAGTGACCAGGGCGAGTTGAGCAGAATCGGCCAAAAGATTCAATTTGGTCACAAGTTGGTCAGCTCGGTGCTAACTCCTAAAAAAACTCGGGTTGCTGTACTTTAAGAAGTGTGTTAAAGTTTCCAAACATATACTTCTAGGGTCCATGAACATTTACATTACACATAGCTTCAAAACTTATATACAAAAATTCCCCGCCTAGGCCGATAACTCACTATAAGCAAAACAACATACAGTATTTGCCTTCAATCATGCCCAAACTAATGGAATCAGCTTATTAGCTTAATCCTCCCCTCAAAATCACAAGCCCTTTAAAATAAGCAAAAATTCAATAAGCTTTTTAGCTTTATTAAAACACAATAAACTATTAAGCTCTTTAAATAAGCTCACCGAAACACCCCCTAAATCCCAATGATTCCCATGATAGCTATCTCTCACACAAAATCAAATTGCTCTAAATAATTATGATTCGATAACAAGGCTACATACATTATATTGGCTTCAATCAAGCCCAAAGGATACTAAGATGATGTAATGTATCAGGATAACCTTATGCTTAACTTATGCATTTATTAATTATTGAAAAACCCCTTATTCCGCCTAATAGCTAATAAGCACTTTGGCATAAGCTGGCGAGCCTATAAGTACATTATATAAGCCTAACCAAACACTCCCTAAATCCCATATTCCCATGACAGTTATCTCTC
Source organism: Artemisia argyi (assembly GCA_030686995.1). NCBI lineage: Eukaryota > Viridiplantae > Streptophyta > Magnoliopsida > Asterales > Asteraceae > Artemisia > Artemisia argyi. The sequence goes on along the minus strand of CM060683.1, from coordinate 198,285,485 downwards.
TTAGAAAGTCACGCTGATCTATACATGATAATTAGGAAAAATACAAGTACATCCCAATGTATAAAGCACTTTGACATGAGCTTACCTAAACACCTTCAATAAGTTTATTAACCTCTTAAAATAAGCCTACCGAGTGTTGTAAAGCTCGAACTACAAAGTAATCGGCGATTACAAGCCACAAGGTCAGCGCCCAGGGCGAGTTGAGCAGAATCGGCCAAAAGATTCAATTTGGTCAAAACTTGGTCAGCTCGATGCTAATCCGTTCAAAACTCGGTTTGAAGTGTCTTAACAATTGTGTTAATGTTTCCAAACATAATGTGTGGTTCTATGAACAAAACTATGGTCCTATAAACATATGATGCATATAATTTCAAAACGTGTACATACAAATTCCAATACCCCCACGTACTCCCCACCTAGGTCAATTACTCGCTGCCGCCTAGCGAGATTTGCAACCTCAATTTTAGCTTTTTTGGAACCCAATAACCTATTAAGCTATTTAAATAAGCTTATCCAAACACCCCCTGAATCCCGTACGATCACACTACTAAAACACATAATAGTCCAAGAAAAGGCAAATACATCATCCCAATGTAATAAACATAAGTCCTCACCTGATAACGATTTCCTCTCACACGGACGGTCTGAAGACGACTCAATCTTTCCCCAGCAACTGCAATCCACCAACACCAGTCTCCTCCGGCTCCAAAATGTCCGTCATCTTATTAATATCCATCGGATCCCGTTATCACCAAAATCAAACACGTTAACACCTAACAACAAACAAAAACCTTTACACTTAGGCTATGTTTGACAAAGCTAGCAGTAAGTAGTTGTTTGTTTTATAAAAGTGTAAAACAACGTAAAAGCTCAACGCGTCTTTTATTAGCATTTTAAAAAGAAGCGCTTAAACAAAATCCAAAAGGTAAACGCGTCTATACTATAAACGAAGATAAACACATAACCAGCCCACATAACACGACTTATTATCCAACTCAAGAAGAAACATCATCCAAATACGAATACCACACATCAGCATATAGAGAAACTAAAACTAGGGGGGGGGGGTGTAAGTTTAAGCTTATTTTTATGCTTATGAGCTTATATTTGACTATGCTTAAATCTCATACGCCCATATTTTCCAGGTTATTTTGAGACTTGTGAGCTTATTATGACTTAAAGATGGAAAATAAGCTCATAAGCTAAACTATAAGACGGAAAAAAATGAGCTTATGTGATATAAGCTGAAAGCCCAAACATAAGCTTAAACAAATCCAATTATAAGCACATAAGCTAAACTATCACAACCAATTATAAGGGGATGTTTGTTTAAGCTTATTTTTAGGCTTATGGGCTTAATTGACTATGCTTAAATCTCAAATACGCCCATATTTTCCGGCTTATCTTCAGACTTGTGAAGTTAGTATGACTTATAAAGATGGAAGATAAGCTCATAAGGTAGAAAATAGCCAGATAAAGAAGAGCTTATGGGATATAAGCCGAACAAAATAAGATCAAAAGCCCAAAATAGGCTTAAACAAATGCCGCTAAGTAAAAAGTTTTAACCAGAGTAACCTCCAATTAATAAAATTGGCAAACCCCAATTAGTCCATACTTCTAATCACCATACCGATTCATGTAACACTAATATGACAAGCAATTAGAGCCTAATTAATTAAACGATAAATTCAAACAAGTCAACCTCTAAAACCTCTATCTAATCTATCATTTTGATATAATCAAATTACACATGTAAATAGCCAAACACAATTTTTAAAGAATTAAAATGAATTGAAGCATAAGAAAGAGATTCATATAACCCTGTATCAATTAGAATTATAACATAAAAGGCAGGATTAGCATTTAGATTGAAGAAGAAATGTAATTACCCTTTAGCTGTGGGTCCCACATCATACAAGACAAAAAGGTATTAAAACTTACAAAGACGATGAGAAAATCAAGTCAAGATTTTTCATCATTGTTTTCTCATTATCCTTGTGAGTTTCAAGTCCTTTCTGATTAAGACCATTATAAAGAAAGATGGCCAACAAACTGATTTAGAAGACGACTGCAAAGAAACTCAATAATGTCAAGGTGATTTTGTTCGTGTGGAAATAAATTGTAAAATTACGTGGACAAATGAGAGCCCATCATTTATTTGGTCAAACGAATGGATAAACTTACTTTTTTGAGTAAATTACATAAATGGTCCCTGTGGTTTGTCAAAAATTTCACCTATCATCCCTCAAATTTAAAAGTTGCATATATGGTCCCTTTCGCCTCCAAAGAATAACATGAATGGTCCCTATAGGTGAAATTTTCGCCTCCAAAGAATAACATGAATGGTCCTTATATAGGGGACCATTCATGTTATTCTTTATAAGGACCATTCATGTTATTCTTTGGAGGCGAAAGGGACCATGCATGAAACTTTTAAGCTTGAGGGACGATAGGTGAAATTTTTGACAAACCACAGGGACCATTCATGTAATTTACTCTATTTTTTTTTCATATATGAGCCCAATATTTTTTTCTTAACCTAGAAAAAAAGCCAGATAAAGAAGAGCTTATGGGAAATAACTAAATAATCCGAACCAAAGAAGATCATAAGCCCAAACATAAGCTTAAACAACAACACCTAAGTTTATAATTGGCAAACCCCAAAGTCCATAGTTTTCATCACTATCCCGATTTAACACTAATATGAGGTATGTATTAATTAATTATCACATCCAATTAGAGCCTAATTAAATGTTAAATTAAATCATGTCAACCTCTAAAAATAAATTAATTAATTAAGCACAAGAATGAGAACGCACCATCTGTTTTGGTGTGAAATGATTGAAACAAACAAAAAATAGAGTAATGGTGGAGATTAGAGTTGATTGAGTGTGTTTGGATGGGATTGCCACCGTGACAACTACTCTATTTGTTTGTAAAAAGTCCATTCTTTTTCTTTTTTTCTATTTTAACACATTAATTTGTTGTAAAAATGTACATAATGTACACTATTTATAAAGAGAAAATGGTCAAAAAGTCAAGAAGTGAAAAGTGAAAAAACTGAAATTAATATATTGACTTAATTACCCTTTTGTTAATTTATATTTGGCAACTTAAAAGTAACCTTAAGAAACTAAACTATCTTTGGAAACAATATATATTTTTTAATCTTTTAATATATGAAGATGGTAAATAGAAAAAATAATAGAGTAATAATATGCCTTAGTCGTTTGTGTCTGCTCCTCGCCAAACTCTATTAAAAGTCAGATTATATGTATATTGGTATGCTCTTCATAATGTCTTTGATTAAATTGTGGTTGGGTTTTAGTTAAAAGCAATGATTTTTTATTTTATTTTTTTATTTATTTAACAGAAGTCATGAAATCTTTTGCTCGTGGCAACATATTGTATATTCTGGAACTTCATGATATGATGCAAGTTGTAGTAATTAATGCTCATTGTTATGATTGATTAATTTTGTGTTAGAATGAACATTTGATTTACTGATACTTGTGAAGCTTTATGAAATGAAATTGAAGCTCAAGATGAGATTCACGAAATGTGTAGAGATCATATATCCATGATTTTCAAGTACCCCTAATTTTTATATTGATAGGATAGATATGTTTAAGGTGTCACGTTTCATTTTTGAAGAATGCATTTGTGACTACGTAAAAGGTAAACATGTTATTTAGTCACAAAGAAAGCAACAAGGAAGACTGAGAAAAAAAGGAGTTTAAATTCAAAAGTTTAAAAAGAACAATATCAAGAAATACCATAGAATTACAATTTTTTTTTTTATTATTATTATTATTATTATTATTATTATTATTATTATTATTATTATTATTATTATTATTATTATTATTATTATTATTATTTTATTCTTCACCTTCAACCGTTTAATTATATTAGATGCCATTTTTTACTGTTTATGTATTAGTTTTGACATCAATACTATAGAATTGTAGGCCGGTTTGAATGTGTGAAGCGGCTGAAGCCGACAATAAAATGAACTTAAGCATACTTCTTTACCATGAGTGGGTAATTAAATTTAGTAAATCTATATCAATATTATCTAGATAATTTATAAAGCATTTACATTATTTTCTTTAGGAAAAAATCATCTTTTCTTGAAAGTGAAAAAGTGAAAACTAAAAAAAAAGGCTGGATACGAAAACTATTGAAGGAAACACGGCTCTATTTTAATGTGTTAATACAAACTTCTAAATGAAATTTTAAATAGTTTCCATAATCTGTATGATGAAAAAACATTTATATATACAAAAAATTAAGTGATACTTGATTAGTTTATTTAAATGAAAAATAATACTAAACAAAAATATTACTATTTTTCTTAGATGATAGTTGATCACTTTAATTTTTATTTACGGATATATCAATGGGTTATGCACATGTTATATAAAAGGAGGCATATGCATATTGGAGGTTTCGAATATAACTAGACGAGTACCCATGCATAACAATGGAATTTTCTAGTGGCAAACAAGTATAGTTGCACAAAACGTTATACAAAACACTTAACCAAAGCATCACTATAACAATCAGCCGCTATAAATCCCGTTGCTATGCACGGGTACTCGTCTAGTTACATATAGTTGCTCAAAAAGTTGATCAACTAGACTTAAGAGGTGTTTATTTTTCTCTTATCTTAACTACATATATAATGTAAAGAAAAATGATTGTTGTGCCTACTAATCAAGCCTACAAATGTACCTAATGATTTGATTGGTTGATTTCAAAAAATGATTGGTGGAAATTTAGAGAGAAAAAGTACATAATAAAATTGTACAAGTGATTTATGCATTAGACATGTTTTTAGGATTGTGTTGTAAGTTTAAATAACACTATTCTAATGTAAAAACTAACTTTTATTGAAAGTGAAAAAGTGATGATTCTCAAAGGTTGGGAGGATTGGATGGCGGAGATTAATCAGAGTCAAGTGTGTTTGTTTGGATGAGATTGCCAGCGTGGCAAATATAAAAAGAAATACATCAATTATTTGTTTGTAAAAGTTCATTGTTAATCTTATGAAAAATGATTCTTATGGCTAAGTAGTAAGATTACTAATATGTCTAACTATTTGATTGGTGAATTTGAAAAAATGATTGGTGGAAATTTAGATAGGGAAGATGTAAAATACATGTGTCTAATGTTAAGTTTATTGGGCATGTAATTAGGATTGCATTTTAGGCCTAAATAGTATTACTCTTTTCTTATTTTGTATCTGTTACACATTAATTTAATTTGTTGCGAAAATGAACATAACTGCACAAAAATGAAAGTGTTTGCTTTTCTCATATATTTTCTCTTAATTAAGATAAATGTGAGCCCAAAACACATTTTTTTTTAAATTGAGATATTGACAAATGTTTCTATTTCCCCCAAAAAAAATTCTCATCTAATGTTTCTCCTAAAAAAAAATTAATTCGACCCTCTCAAACCCTATGCGCCAAAAAAAAAAAAAAAACGTTGTTTTATAAAACTCTTGGGTAAAAAAAACTATCCCCTTTTTATCCACCACAACACACCCCATGTGTGAAAAATATGAAAAACAAAATTACAAAAAATCCCTCATTGTTTAATAAAACTTCAAGGATCAAATATATAGATGAAGAAGAATGATATGAAGTTGTTTTACATTTCAGCAGAATCAAATACCCTTTATTCTAATAAGGTAAACTTTTATAAATAATTATTAGTGTTTTACTATTTATATAATCGACATGGGTTTCTTTTAAACTGTGATTGTTCATATGGGGGTTTGATTTTGTTAGTTTAGTTTATGTATGTATGCACATCAAGTGTTTGTTTTTATGCCTCAATGAAATAGATTGTTTGGTTAGTGCCTATTAATATAGTAGCCATTGAAATTCTGTATCATTTTAACCCAAGTGGAAATCTTTATGGTGAAATATCCCATTGCTATTGTTTGTTTGTTTGTTGTAGAATAGATAAATGTGTTATACATATTATTTCATTACTTCTATAGAAGTATGCTGCAAGTGTTAGGTATAAATCGCCATTGAATATTTAAAATCGTTATGCAACGCAGTCTGTTTTATGTTTGCTACTTATCATTAGTTTACGTTACAAGCATGTTAAGACAGGTTCCTTATTTCTGAATGATATTCATAAGTTATGAAATCATCCAGTGTCCTGTAATATTGCATATATTTATTTGTGTATTTCAGGTGGCAATGACCACCCCTTTCAATAGCAAGGTGTGTTTTTACACATATAATGTTGATATACTTCAAAATGTGCATTGTTGGCCACTATTTCCTCATATTTATTAACCTACTATAAATTTGGAATGATACATTTTAGCACTTTTGTAGGTATGTATTGTTAACCTGATCTGCTTGCCTTATATTCTCTTTGGGTCAAATGTATCAAAATTCGACACAAGTTTTAGAAGCTTACAGAATTGGCGCAAAAGTCTATCTCTATTAATACGTAAACATTTGTTTTACTTTACCCAAAGAAAAGTATTATCTGAAGTAAAACCATTTGTTTGAAGCAAAACCATTTGTTTGAAATTCGTCCCGAGAATGTTTCTGAAGATGGGTCATCGGAATTGAAATATTAAGTGCACCCCATATACATGAGGATACTTTCTTTGTATGCTGAAAAGAATGAATGATAATTTGTTGTCTCCGAAGGACTTATTGGAGTAGGAAGTATGAACGACCAACGACCCTCCAAGATCTGCAACTTAAGAATGCAGCTTATCTCCACACTATACTCCAAGGAACAGAAGGTTTGCCTTGAAATATGTTCAAGCTATGGCTTTTGTCTTTATGTTCTTTAGTTATTCACCAATTTTAGTTAGGATTCTAATGGGCAGCAAAGGCATTTGTACTAACAGTTTTTTGTTGTCCGTCTTAACAGGTACTATTTGCCATGTGGCACATATGCAAGTGGGAAAGAAGATAGTCCTCTTTGTGATGTGCCCGAGTTTGAAAAGATTAAGATGACACTCATAAGACGTGTGCCATTTGCTGACTGAAAGTAAGTAACCAGATCTTCCAAACTTGCTCTCAGAAAATTTATTACTAGTATTTTTGAGACAATTTACATGAAACGCGATCAAAAGTAGTAGCTTGGTTAAGCATTAGCTCGGGCCAGAATATTGCCTAATCTTCAAGTTTACTTGAAACTATTAATGTAGTATCATTATGGCATTATTAAGGAAGTGGTGAAGTAGATTAACTGCTTACTACGTGAACTCGCGAAGGATGGAATGCGATAAGGATGATGCCACAAGGGCGAAAGAAATCGTTGAATGTAAAGGTGCCAAGAAATTTGCTTTAAAAGCCCAAAATTTGTTTCCTGGTCTGGAGGATATTTCCCAACTATTAGTGGTTCTGGATGTGCATGTTGCTGCCGAAAACAAAGTAAGCGGTGAATCAGATTATTATGGGATAATTGGTGTGAACCCGTTAGCAGATGATGATACTGTGAAGAAACATTAAAGAAAACTAGCTTTATCACTTCATAGCGATAAGAACAAGTCTATAGGTGCAGAAGGGGAATTCTAGCTTGTTTCTCAAGCATGGAATCTGTTATCCGATAAAGACAAAAGATTGGCATATGATATAAAAGGCATGCTCAATTTTTGAAGCAGAGGGTTCCTCAGAACGTGTTTTCATGAGTGCATATACCTCCAACTCAGAACGGTTTTCATGAAGAGTGCAGCTGCCCGAACAGCTGGCGCAGATGCGCAGACAAAGGTTACAACTTGTCAAAAGAAAGATAAAACGACTACTCAGACAAAGAAAAAAACCAAGAGTCAAAAGGATGAGACTAATGGGGCTGCCAAGACGGTTCCCACTTCTGTTCCTTCATCCTCCATTGAACAGATAGCTCCTGAGACGTCAAAGGTCAAAGCTTCTCGAAAAAAGAATGAAGTTAACGGGACTTCCAAGACGGGTCCCACTTCTGCTCCTGCATCTTAGGCCTTGTTTAACTGAGGTTAAAACTTCTCAAGAAAAGGATAAAGTTAATGGGACGACCAAGATGGGTCCCACTTCTATTCCTCTACCGGTTACTAAGCAGATGAAGCTTAAGACGTTTTGGACCGTATGCATGAGATGCAAATTGCAGTATGAATTCTTGAGAAAGTGTTTAAATCGAAATATGTTATGCCCCATTTGTTATGGACCGTTTCACGCGACCGAGATTCCACCACCAAATATCAATGCTTCTTCAGAAGTTGCGGCAATTTCTCAAGATAACAGGTATTGAGGCTGGTAATGGTACAAGCTCCAACCGGAGTCCACTAAAAAGGGATCGAGAAGAAGCCCAACTAGACACTAATATAGAGGGAGCTTTGAGAAATAAGATCGCTAAAAAGAAGCTAAATCCGCATCTAAGAAAGTCAAATCTGTTAAAACAAAGTAAGACATTAACGGGTTTGATGCAATTAAGGAAACAGGGCCTATCAAGAATCAACTTATAAAGAAGGCAACTACGGAAATAAAGAAGAAACTGGACGAATGGAGTTCAGAGGCCGTAAAAGTAACTGACATGGCAAATGGCTTCTCAAAGAGTAACGAGGCTGATGTCCCAGATCCAGATTTTCATGATTTCGATATACAAAGAAGCGAGAAGTGTTTCAAAGAAGGTCAACTCTGGGCTGCTTATGATGATCGTGACGGGATGCCTCGGAACTATGCCATAGTTAACAAAGTAATCTCTTTGAACCCGTTTAAGATGAAAGTATGTTGGCTTAGCTCAAAACCTAACAAGAAACCACTTCCTTTTCCCGGGTTCCTCAAAGCATTCGGCGAGTTTCAACCAGGAAAACATGAAATCGTTACCTCCCCAAACTATTTTTTCACAAAGCTAGCTTTACAAAGCAGAGAAACGGTAACATTCGTGTTTTCCCTAAAAAGGGAAGTATTTGTGCTCTGTACAAATACGATAAAACACCGGATACCATCAAACGTACTTACGAACTTGTGGAAGTTGATGAGTCCAGTGAAGAAACAGGAGTTACCGTCACACCACTAGTCAAAGTTGCAGGATTTAAAACGGTGTTTCACCGAAATTTCGACAGTAAGGAAACAAAAGTTATCCCGGAAAAAGATTTTCTTCAAATATCGCATCAAATACCTTCATACCTGCTCATACCCTGCAGCTATTCCTTCCGAGTTTCTTCATGTTTTAACAGATATTAAGGAAGCCGATACAATGGATATCGACAATGGTCCAAGTACTGATGGTGTTTGTTCCATTTAGGTACAAATTTCCTGAACTTGGGAGTTTGGTTTGGTTTTTTGGGTGGTTGGATGGGAAAATAGGTAACATGTAGTGTGCATTATACAGTTGTAACTTGTGCTTAAAAGGGTTGTACAACTAAGTTTTTGTTAGATGCTGCTGTTAAATCTTGACTTTATTTAGAAATGCTTCTTTTGTACTTTTGGAATCCAAACATTGACAATTACTAAGGAATGTTTTGGTACTTAATGTTGTCGTTTTTTTTTTTTTTTTTTTTTTTTTTTTTTTTTTTTTTTTTTTTTTTAACATCTTTTGCAAAGTGCTCTAGAAATCCAGTAGTACATGATAAACGTAAATGAACGAGATTTTCCTATGGTCAGATTTCTCATGAAGTGGGTTTAATTTTTCCTAATGATTATACGATGATAAGATATGGAATATTGTAACTTAACTTTTTTTTTTCATTTGAAGGGGGATGTTACGATTTAAAATTGTTCTAGTTGGGAAATTTTATTTTTGAGCTATGCATTCTTGAATGTAAGTAAATAGAAACCATGATTAGATGTTGAAGAAAAATGATAAATTTAAAGAAAAAGTCGTAATAGAAAAAGTAGAAAAAGTCATAAGGATGAGGTGGAAAAAGATAATTCATTTTAAAATAAAATAAAAAATGACATGACATGTATTTTACTTGAAGAACTAGGTAACCTATCAAGAAATGGGTAACTGTGGAACAAATTCAAAAGTTATATTGATGGTAATGAGATGGGAGTTGATATGAATACAACCAAAAGTGATGTGCACAACACAATCATGCATATGTTGTGTTGTACTATATGCATCCCTAGTGTGATTTGTCTACGATTAGAAGTATGCAACGAAGTACGGCTACGAACGATACTCATTAGTTACTTGTCTACGATATATGCAATTTAAGTGTAGTCTTCCTAAAAGTCTCATGTGATTATACGTGGATAATAGTTATTAGTAGTCATATTTTCTTGGTCAAGCTGAGAACACATTTCAATAGACCGGGTGCATTTAAGATGCGTTTAGGAAAATTTAATGTTTTTTTTCTTTTTTTTTTAACACTACATCGTGAAAGTTCATAGAGGTCCCGGGCACCCGCGGGAACCCCTCTGGTTCCGTCCCTGGCTGAGGAGTGTGTGGACCGTTGGTTGCATAATTAGTGTTATAAGTCTTCCCACCTTTCTTAAAAGTTTTTGGTGATTATACAAAATTTTGTCTTGCTAGTACATTCTGAATGAAATGTCTTGGTCAAGATGATTAGGTTGCATGTCACAAACCGTTAACATGCAAAAACTAAGGATAAAAAGCGAATACTTATTCTTATGATTTTATGTAAATTTCCAAAAATGAAGTTACCACAATTATTAAGTTACTTATCATCTTCCTCTCATATTTCAATTCTCTTATTTTGATACCTAGCTAGGCACTAAAAAAATAATGGTATACGAATCTGTTGCGACTAATTTCGATCTTGTCCTCCTTTTGTGAATACTTAACATAAAACGCAACAAGAAAAAGAACACCCAATCCATCATAAACATTATAACAAAAGTACAAAACCCAGCTGGTTCATTTCTTGATTGAAAATCCTAAAAGTGTATGAATGATAACAATCCACCTACCAATATAACAAAAATCATTTCTTGGTTGGTTTTGTTTTTTCAGTCGGGCATTTTATAATCAAACATATGCATGGTGGACAAAAAACAAAACAGCTTATGTTAGATATCTTGGTGGACTAATGAGTCTAGTTTCCCACTCCCAAGTTTTCATCAAAGTCTTTATCACCAATAATGGCTGTAAAAACTTTGACTAGTTATAGTATCTTCGCAATCAAAAGACATTCATTTCACCAGCTGTCTGTCACAACTGTTAACATGCAAAACTAAGAATAAAAAGCCAATACTTGTCTCAAAATTTTAAGTAAATTTCCAAAAATGAAATCAGCACAAGCAATAATTTACTCATCATCTTCCTCTCGCATTTCTTTTCTCTTTTATGGTCTCTCAATTATAATATGTCTTACTTCCGTCACTGTCTCCGCTTCCTATGGTGGTAATGAGACCGATTATCATGCACTGTTGTCATTTAAGTCAAAGATCACCCAAGATCCATACAAAGTTCTAACCTCGTGGAGCCATTCGTTTCATTTCTGTGACTGGAGTGGTATTTCATGTGGAAAGCGGCACAAACGAGTGACTGCTTTAAAACTGTATTCGAAAGGCTTAGAAGGCTCGTTATCTCCTTGTGTAGGAAACCTCAGCTTCCTCCGCGAGCTTGATCTCGGGAACAACAGCTTTCAAGGAAGCATTCGGCATGAACTTGGTCGTCTATCTAAGCTACGTTATCTTTATCTTGTTGATAACAAATTCTGTGGAGTCATTCCAACAAACTTGTCTGGTTGTTCTAACCTCGAAAAGCTTGACGTCTCTCAAAATAAGCTAGTTGGAAGCATACCCAAGGAGATGAGTTTACTCTCGAAACTTGTTGGTCTTGCAATTCACGAAAATAAGTTAACAGGTGGAATCCAACCTTTCTTGGGGAATATTACATCAATCAAAGTGTTCTGTGCCGGTGGGAACCCATTTGGTGGTAGAATTCCAGATACCTTGGGTCGTTGGAAAAGTTTGACGGAATTTTACTCTGGTGGCTGCAACTTATATGGAAGCATCCCTCATTCCATTTTCAACCTCTCACTCCTAGTTAATCTTTCTTTGTCAACTAATCACCTCACTGGAAGTCTTCCTTTAGAAATTGGTAATCAGCTCCCAAATCTTGAGTGGCTTCAATTAAGGGATAATGAAGACCAGAGTTCTTCCACCTTCTCTTTCTAATTGTTCTAAATTAGGATTATTTGAAATGAGTAGCAACAATTTTAGTGGGAAGTTGGAAATCGATTTTTCAAAACTAAGAAATATTAATAAAATTAGATTATTTGATAACAACTTCCATGGACGCGGAGAAGCTGATGACATGAGGTTTGTTGATTCTTTGAAAAACTGCACCAAATTAGTAGAGTTGAGTCTTTTTAGTTGCAACCTTACAGGAGTCCTTCCGATATCAATAGGTAATCTCTCTGATCAACTCAGCTCTCTATATTTAGGATAGAATCAATTATTTGGAAGCCTACCTTCAAGTATAGGTAGTCTAGTTGGTTTGACCACTTTATATTTACAAAATAATAGATTCAATGGAAACATCCCCACTAGCGTTGGTAAACTACAAAGGCTACAAGCTCTTGGTCTATCTAGTAATCAATTTTCAGGGCCTATCCCTGATGACATAGGGAACCTATCATTGTTGAATAAACTTTATTCATATTCCAACAAATTAGAAGGCCATATTCCATCAAGCCTAGGGAATTGTAAACAACTTAATGGTTTAAGCCTTTTCGACAATAGACTTGGTGGCAAAATACCCAAGCAACTTCTACAACTTCCATCGCTAACATATTTTTTCAGTCTTTCATACAACAACAACAACCTGTCTGGTTCCATTCCATCAGAGATTAAAGACCTCAAGATGTTGAGCTATCTTGATTTATCTTATAATAATTTATCAGGCAACATTACTAGTAGCCTTGGTGAGTGCATTAGCCTCACAACGTTAAAACTACGTGGCAACAGATTTCAAGACGTAATACCATCTTCATTCAGTTCCTTGGGAGGATTGGGGGTACTAGACATTTCTGAAAATAATTTATCAGGCAGAATTCCAAAAATTTTAGACAAATGGAAATCCTTAAAGTATTTGAACCTATCCTTTAATGATTTTGAGGGTGAAGTACCGGTTGTAGGAGTGTTTGCCAATGCAAGTGCATTTTCAGTTTTGGGGAACAATATGCTTTGTGGTGGTTTGGTTACACTTGAGTTACCCAAATGCAAGGAGATGGGTTGTAACACCCCAAACCCAACAAGGGTCTAAAGTGTAACATTATAGTGTCATTTCAGAACATAAAGCGCAAGCGGAAGACTTAACGAAATAAATTACAAGTCTTGAGACCAAAAGGACTAATAAAACAATTACGATCAAAGCCAACTTCTAAAATAATCAAAACAAAAATCTAAAATAAAATTCATGAATACTAAGGTAGGGTTGGTCCACAAAAAAAAAAAAAAAAAAATACTACTCTCATCACTCATTCCCAGCCTCCAGCTTGATACCTGCCGCAGGGAAAAGAAAATGCGGCTGAGCTAACGCTCAGTGAACAGATATAAACAAATGAAAGGTAACTGAACATAAACGAATAAACAAACAATCCAATGAGAACCTGCTGAGATACAATGTCATTAATAATATCAAGGGTCATATGAACATGGTGATCAAAGAATAGAAATGGTAAAAGGGATAGTAACGGAAGTTGCTCATGTACCAAAACATTCAATCAATCATTTCATTTAACCATTCATTATACCGTCAACTCCTTTATTGTACATGGAGCTGCAGACTCCAATGTACCAGATTGTGATGGGGTGTAGGGTCACACACCTACCAATCACCAGATATCATTACACATTACCTAGGATGCATCCATACGCTCCCCTGCAAAACAGATTAGCACATACACTAGCTCAAGGCTAGCATACATACTCAGATAATGGCCACATATACAGATAAGGGAAACGCTGTGGATGAATCACACCTCCACAGAAAGTGTCATGCCATTGGTGCCTCAATGTCATGGCCATGTTACCTCCATGGCTAGGGATAGTACCTTGAGCAATGGGTCAAATCAAATGGATCGAAACAAAGGATCATGTAACACCCCCAATTCATGATGCAGCGGAATTCAACTTGGGTGTTACTCGACGGCACAACAGTCATAATAATAGAAAACGATCTCTAACCGAGTCGTATTAAAAGAGTTGTCATTCATATTTATTCAAATATATCAGAGTTTACATAGTAAGGTCCCAAAAAGGTTCCATGTTTCAAAATACATCAATATAAAGTCTTTGATGTTTTTATCGAATGACATAATAGTTTATAGCCTTCTTCCTTCGGTACGTGCCCTTCCGCTCCATTCTTGATTATCATGGACCTGAAATACATGCTTAAGAGGTCAACACAAAGGTTGAGTGAAATTCATAGAGTTTGTTTAACGGTTGAACACAATATGTTGGTAGTAAGAGTTAATTAGACTCATACTTATGTTAGAAAACAAAACAGTTATTATTATATACTAAGCTCATGCAACCAATACGTTAACGGGTACCAATATCAATCGGCGGTTTTGTTGCCCCGGTAAGTACTTTGCCGTCATACTTAATGTTCAAATATAGTGCATTCGTTTGAACTAATCTGCTCAAACAAATGGGATTCGTCAATCCCAATAGGCCTATTCACAATACTCGCGCTCACTAATTCTAGTGATTAAATGGTTCATGACAGGGGCCTAGGATTGGCAAGGTAGGTACTTAGTAATAATAAAACAATCAGGCAGCATACAGTTTCAAAGCATTGTGTTCGGTTTAAAAGTAGCATGTATTCCCCCCAAGGGTTTGTAAAACATTGAAGTAATGTAAAGTGGGGCTATGAACTCACCTTAAGTAAGATAGCAAGTAATGAAGGTAGTGGTTGGATCGTGTAAGTTTCTACGAGCAACCTATAATAGAATATTGCGACTTAGGATTGGAGTGAAGAATATGAATAAGTGCCTATATATATATCTTGCATCTAGTCCATGATGTGGTATGACGTATATTGTAAGTCTTTGAAAGAAAAGATTCATGAAACATGTATGTTTTATATATCGTTTACTACCGTTCGGGCCGACATAATTCAGAAGTCATGTTAGTAAGCGTTCGAGGAGCCAGGACACTTTAATTCGTAAATCCACAACTTATCTCGACGGCTTACATAATGAACTCCTCACATGAGGCTCCCTACTATTGTAGTAGTTGATAAAATATATAGATATAAGTTTTGATCTGAAAAGTTACATGTCCGATATTTGAGTAAACTTAGGAAAGTTTACATGAAGATTGTTATTAGGGGAAGTTTCATAAGTTTTATATGACCATTTTCTCTTTGTAATATCTCATGGTTCCTTTTTACGTGAAGTAGATCCAAATTGCTTGTTCAAGTTATCGCCTAATTCCTTGTTTCATGTTTACGCCTAAGTAAGCTTACATGGTTATTTCGTCATGGCCTTGCCATGACCTTTAGTCCTTGGTCCATGGTCATTAGACTCAACCTTGGCTCTAGCCATGGTTGTGGTCTTGATTATAGGTCATAAGACCTCTTGTTCCTTTTAAAGTATAACCACAATATAGTGACTTATATATATGTAAATAGCTGTTAAGAAACTGAGAAATATCTCACTCGTTATTGATTTTCTGGAGGCGTGCTCCTGAGTTTTTGAAGAAAACGTGATTCCGGACAACTTTCATGCTTTAACTTTTTCATGAAACGGACCTGAAATGCCTCTTTTTGCGTGTTTAGAGTTTCTGTAACAGAAACATTTTAGGCAGTTTTGCCGCAATTCTTTTGTAACTTCAAATGGGCGTAACTTTTGACTCGTATACTCTTTTTAGGTGGTTCAAGTTGCTACGGTTTCCTTATTAGGTACTCTACTACAATATGTAATAATCCAATATTATATTTTTACCATTTTGATCAGGTCTTACCAAGAAAGTCAGTAGTTTACTTGTTTTAGTAATTTATCTTAACAATCAATTACAACATGTTTTACTCATTTTTATACATCATGGACATTCATACAAGACATAATATAGCAAGAATAATATGTAATTAACATGAGCATGATCATTTAACAAGAAGCATGTTAGGTTTGGCTTACAACTTTTGGCTTTCAAAGATGAAAGGAAGTTAACATGTAAGGATAGGACTTTGATAGACTTGCTTCAACCCACTTCACTTCATGCAATCTTTCTACCCTTGTAATCTTGAAAGATGGATGATGAAGGTTGAGGTGACTTGAGTGGATTCAAACTCAAGAGAAATCACCAAAGTATATTAGGGTTTGGAAGTGTTTGATGAATGATAACCTAACTAGAGTTTCTATCTTGAAGAAGCACTTGATCCTTGCTAGAAATTAGAAGGAAATAACTAAGTGTGGAGTGGTTTTGGTGTTGGTGATGGACGGTACAAAGGGGGGGGAGGGGGGGGGGGCTTTTATAGGTCTTTGAGGAGGTTACAAAATTGACTTTGTCAAAGGTTTTCATGACAAGTTTAACACATGTATCTCATCCAAGTAACTTAGCACAAGATCAAGCCACACCATGGGGTGAGTCCCCCCCTATTGGCAGTTTCACAAGGCTAGGGGGGATGAGTTGGCTTGGCTTGGTATTATCCTAAGTTATTTGGATGAAACTTGACTCCGGGAAATGCCAACCTTAATGATTAGGCCTCAAAACGTAAAACCGGGTGTCGTAAAATTATGGAACTTGAAAGTATTGTTAAACATGTCCATATGTTCCATAATAAAATATAAAATGAGTGGTAGGTTCCATTTGGGTGGTAAAACCCTGCTAAAACTGGAAACACGGGTCTAAAACGCGTAATACGTAAAATGTACGAATATTGTGTAAAATTGAGAAAAGTAAAATGTTACTTTTCTAATAGGATATAAATGAATTAAAATGACTTATAATGTCTAGACTGGGCTCAGTCCAGTGTCGGTTGGTATTAAATGTCTTTTAGACATCAAACCGTAAGCCTAAAAATCACGAAATGACTTATAAAATCAAGGAATGATTTTTGGTCAAAGGAGGAGGAAAAATATGTTGACTTATTCTAATAAGTTGAAAACTCAAATCATCTTAGAAACGCGGTGCAGGTATAGGCTAAGGTTACGGCTGAGTAAAAACGCTTAAAACAGAAAATTCCAGTTTTTCACGGCCGAGGTTTATTTTGGTCATATTTTTCTCAGTCATGATTTATTCTCAAATAAATCATGAGTGTGTCAAACATTTTTCTGATGTGGGGTCACCTGACGGGGTCAAATTTCGTTGTGCGTAGAATTTCTGAATGATGTTTTACCCTAAAACGTGTAATTCCTTAATAACTTTCACGAAAATGATCTGACGAATGTCAAACATTTATTTTTCCATGGAAATGATTTATCACTCGAGAATATGAAATAAAAATCAACTTTCAGGAGAATTTTGGGAAAAATGAATAGTAAAAGTGGATAGTAAAATGAATAGTAAATTTTTCGGGAATAGTAATTAACCTGAAATTGCGAATTGTTACAGTCTCCACCCCATATGAGAGCTCCGTCCCGGAGATCAATTTGCGTTGGGAGTAGAAGCTTCGTTGGTAAAAAGATGTGGGTATTTCTTACGTATGTGGTCCTCTCGTTCCCATGTGTATTCAGGACCACGTCGTGAGTTTCAACGAACTTTGACAATTGGAATACGGCTTTGCTTGAGTTGTTTGACCTCTCGGTCCATGATTTCTACGGGTTCCTCAATAAATTGAAGATCGTCATTGAGTTGAATTTCATCGAGTGGAATCACGAGTGATTCATCCGACAAGCATTTCTTTAGGTTGGATACATGGAAAGTGGGGTGTACACTACTGAGTTCTGATGGAAGCTCAGGTCTGTACGCCACAGGGCCAACCCTGGCTAGGATTTTGAATGGTCCGATGTATCTTGGGTTTAGTTTTCCTCGTTTACCAAATCATATCAAACCTTTCCAAGGCAATACTTTTAGCATAACCCTATCACCGACTTGGAATTCTAGGGGTCTGCGTCGTGTGTCGGCATAACTTTTCTGTCGATCTCTTGCGGCTTGTAGTCGATTTTTGATTTGTACAATCTTATCCGTTGTTTCACGGATGAGTTCTGGTCCAGTGAGTTGAACTTCTCCCACTTCAGCCCAACAAGCAGGTGAATGACACTTTCGACCGTAAAGTGCTTCGAATGGAGCTGCTTTAATACTTGTATGATAGCTGTTGTTGTAGGAAAATTCGACTAATGGTAGATGAGTATCCCATCCTTTTCCAAAATCTATTATACAAGCTCGAAGCATGTCTTCAAGTGTTTGAATGGTTCGTTCACTCTGACCATCGGTCTGAGGGTGGTACGCTGTACTCATGTCTAGATTTGTTCCAAAGGCGTCTTGGAGTGACTGCCAGAAATTGGAAGTAAATCTACCATCTCTGTCGGATATGATGGATATTGGTGCACCATGTCTTGAGACTATTTCTTTGACGTACAGTCGGGTTAGTTGTTCCATTTTGTAAGTCTCTTTGATTGGTATAAAGTGTGCGGATTTTGTGAGACGATCAACTATGACCCAGATGGAGTCATAACGCTTGATGTCTTTGGAAGCTTGGTAATGAAGTCCATAGTAATTCTTTCCCATTTCCACATAGGAATCTCTGGTTGTTGCAATGGACCGGATGGTTTTTGATGTTCGGCTTTTACTTTGGAGCATGTAAGACATTTGCTAACGTATGTTGCAATGTCGGCTTTCATGTTCGGCCACCAATAAAGTAACTTAAGATCATGATACATCTTATCAGATCCTGGATGTATGGAGTATTTAGACTTGTGTGATTCATGCATGATCAAGTCTCGTAGGCCACCATAAAGTGGTAACCAACTTCGACCTTGGAAGCATAGAGTTCCATCTGAACGGGTTTCGAATTTCTTCTGTATCATGCCATCCAACTTTTCCTTTTGGATATCTTCTTGTTTCACCGCCTCTGCTTGAGCGTGAAGGATTTGAGTAGGAAAGTTTGAATTTATGGTTAAAACTAAGGCTCGAACTCGTAGTGGTTTAACCCGTTCTTTTCGGCTCAGGGCGTCGGCTACTACGTTTGCCTTTCCTGGGTGGTAACGAATGTCGCAGTCATAATCACTTAGTAATTCCAACCAACGACGTTGTCTCATGTTTAGTTCTTTTTGGTTCAAAATGTGTTGTAGGCTTTTATGATCGGTGTACACAGTACATCTAGTACCGTATAGATAGTGTCTCCAGATTTTTAGTGCAAATACTACAGCTCCTAACTCTAAGTCATGAGTGGTGTAATTTTCTTCATGAACCTTGTGTTGTCTTGAAGCATAAGCCATGACTTTATCACGTTGCATCAACACGGCACCTAAACCTTGGTGCGATGCGTCACAATAGACTACAAAATCTTCGATCCCATCTGGCAATGCTAGGATAGGAGCACTACAAAGTTTCTGTTTGAGGGTTTGGAAAGCTTTTTCTTCGTCTTCATCCCACACGTATTTCTTGTTTTTCTGAGTTAGCTTGGTCAAAGATTTTGCTATTGAAGAAAATCCTTCAATAAACCTTCGGTAATACCCGGCTAGACCCAGAAATTGACGAATTTCTGTAGGTGTGGTAGGTGTTGGCCAATTTTTGATAGCTTTAATTTTAGCGGGATCGACATGTAAACCGGTCTTATCAATCACATGCCCAAGGAATTGTACTGATTGAATCCAAAATTCACATTTTGTCACAACTCGTAATTTCATGTCCTGTTTCAAACGTCAAAATTCCAATTTTTATCTCGGGAAGTTACTATTCACTTTTACTATTCACAAAACACTATTCATGTCCGAAATTTTTATTTCATATTCTCGTAAGTTAAACTATTTTAACGGAAATCCGAGAGTTTGGCGCTCGTCGGATCATTTCTGCAAAAATCACGAAGCCGTGTCCGAGATTTACATTCAGGTTTAAACGTCCTTCCGGCATCCCGATATGTCTATAAATCATTATAAACAATAAAAATATGATTTTCTTTCATTTTACGACAATTCTAAAAGTTTTGGAATTTTACGTTTTCCAGTTCAGCGTTTTACGCGAATTACGCGTTTTTAACCCGCGTTTCCAGTTTTAGCAGTGTTTATGCAACCCGATGGAACTTACCATTCATTTTATATTTTTCTTATGGAGTATTTTGACAAGTTTAGTCATTCTTTCAAGTTTCATATTTTTACGATACCCAGATTTACGTTTCGCGATTTAAAACTTTACGGTTAGCGATTAACGGAACCAAAACCGACTCCGTGAACCAGATATCACCAAGCTTCCTACATACTCATCCATGCATGTGCAGCCCCCTCCCCATGTTACTTGAACTTCACCACTTATTTACCATAATGCCATTGAAATTAGATATTTTGTACAAAAACACCTAAAACTACACATTTAACTTATTTTACAAATCAAAACACAAGAAAATTTTGTTTTCTCTTCTTCCTCTCACAAACTCACGACCCAAATACCATCACCATGATCCATCCATGATTTTCCAAAGTACAAAGCATCAAAGTTGTTCATTTCATCATCCTAATCAAGAATAATAACACAAAAACACAAGTAATCCAAGGTTTCTCATCATCTCACCACCTATTATTTCAAAGTGAGTTATCAAATTTATTTTCATGTTTTCATCTAATTAACATATGTATCTCATGGTATTCATGCTTAATTTCATGCACAAACTAGTTATACCACTTTATTTTTGTATACTTTTTGAACATACAAACCCTAGATTTTGATTTAGGTGTTCCTTTGTAAAATTAACATGATTACTAGTGATTAGGAACCCATGGCACCCTAAGAAGGTGTATGGTAGGATTAGTATAGATTTGTGGTGTTTGCAAGAGATTTGGTTGAAGTAAAAACTAGTTTTGAACCTTGGAAATGGATTTGTAACAAGTAAATATACATTCTGTCCCATTTTGGTAAATTCTGAAAAATCAGTAAATACAAAGTAAACTTTGGCAAAATTTTTAGAAAATACTTTCAAAAACAAATCCGTAGGTGAAAGAACGGATTAAAACGAGTTTATAACGAAGGAGATATGATTTTTGCAAGTTTAACGACGAAAACTATTTTCTGAAAATTGTACATGCTGTCCCACGATTTTCAATGGGCAATCTGAGGTGTAAAACTTGATCTAGCCATCCCGACTTATCAAAAATATATTAGTATGTTGTCCCACGATTTCGGGGATATAAAGAACGTAGAAAACAAGCTTATAACGACCAAGATATACACGTTTCAAAATCGGCGAAACTCTATTTATTTCAATCAGCTTTTTAGCAAAATATTACTAAGTATAGAAAAACAGTTTTTGTAAGACATCATGTTGAGAGCCAATTTACTCATTGATAAACTCATTTCTGGAAAATGTACATCATTGACAAAAAGTTAGTACACCCAGCCTAGTTTTCAAAACATCCAGCCGTTTGTCAAAAGGATTTATAACGAACAACTTATGGACTTCCAAACTTTCAGAAAAACTGCCCAGAATCTGCCAAAACAGCCCAAATACCTCACTTGACGGCTAATTATCTTTATGATCGAGACCTGTATGGACAAACTTCACTTCTGTGACTTTTTAGATATGGTGAAAATCTTCTCAAAACTACTGAGCTTCTTTCCTAACTCTTAATATTCACTATTTCACGACTAGTTTTACGAGACCATTTTGTCACTAATAGAAATAATACTTCTACGTACTAAATCCTAGATTTTCTATAAATACTACCAAAGTGCCAAATTCTTAACCATCGAAGTACTTATGATTACAAGCTTATTTATACGACTATTAAACGTTATTTCAAGGTTTTCAAAGCAAGGAATTCAACACTACCATTTATATATACGATATATATATATATTACGACTAGTTTTATAAGTCTAGTTAGACTTATTTTTCCCAAGTTATGGAAAAACATATTACTTTGACAATAACAAGTATTTTCAAGTTAAGAGTGGTATAGGAACATGTGCATGGACATTCATAACATCATTTCATGATCTAAAGTAGATCGTTCATCATTCATATTAGGTTGCGGCTAGTGTGCGCGCCTTGTTTTACAGCTCACTACATGTTCATGGTACCATCATATCAGGTGAGTCATAGCCCCACTTTTACTGGTTTAATTACTTTACAAACTCTTTGGGGGAGATACATGCTTAAATACTCGTGTTATACTTTTATACGATTTCAAATCCCATGGCGGAGAATACATTGCAACAACTATTTTTGTACATGCCCAAGTATTACAAATTCCATACATTGCTTAAGTTGCCTTACTACCACTTCATAACAAGTCCCCTTTCAATATCATGGACCGTTAATTTTAGTACTAAGCGAGAGTGAGTGAATAGATCTATTGAGGGTGACGCCTCCATTCGTGTTTGGGTTGCTCCAACGGAACGAATGCATTTCATGTCTTATCAAGTGAGTGTCTGGTAAACACTCTGTTGGGGCATTACAAAGTCTAGCTTCGGGGTCATGAGCTTAAGAGACAATGTAGCATTTTTGACATTTATGTCGGTTCACTTTATACTAGTGGCTATTGTACATACGAAAATTACTTATGGAATTACGATACTTTTCCACCACTATTACTACGGAATTACGATGCCTTTGCATCAATCTTATGACTGATTTATTACAAACATATTACATTTGGCAGTGGGTTGTAAACACACAGGTTACAAGTCTCTTATGGCGGGACTTGGAACTGAGTGGATTTACGATGCCTTTGCTGGGAAATATTCATTTCAATGCATTACATTCTTTTTTCACAAGACTCTATGAACTCACCAACCATTGTGTTGACACTTTAGCATGTATTTTCAGGTTATAACCAATGGCACACTACTGGAGGTTTTGGCAGGGCATGGCATGGTCATAGAAGACTCTGATTTAATCATTTGGGGACCGTTTTAAACTACTTTAAGGGCCTACTTCCGCATTACTTTTAACGATGTAAATTCATACTTTTGGTTAAACAATTTTATTTTAAATGATTCAAGTGCAAACCATTTTTGAACTAGTGTTGTGATACCAATTGAGTTACACCCCAGCTACATGTATGCTTCCGCTGGATCCGATTTTTGGGGCTGTGACACATTTGGAAAACTTTGCATACAATTTCTCTTCCTTAAGTAGTCCTAAAATTGTTCTCAGATGTTCTTTGTGTTCCTCTTCATTTTTGGAATATATGAGAATGTCGTCTATGAATACGATCACGAATTTGTCCAAACATGGTTTACACACCCGATTCATGAGATCCATGAATACTGCCGGTGCATTTGTTAACCCAAATGGCATCACTTGGAATTCATGGTGACCATATCGTGTCCTAAAGGCTGTTTTTGGAATGTCTTCATTACGAACTTTAACTTGATGGTAACTTGATCGTAGGTCAATTTTTGAGTAATAGGTTGAACCTTGTAATTGATCGAATAAATCATCAATTCTTGGTAGTGGGTATCGGTTCTTTATGGTTAATTTGTTTAGCTCACGATAGTCAATACACATTCGTAATGACCCATCTTTCTTTTTCACGAATAAAACTGGGGTTCCCCAAGGTGAGGAACTGGGTCGAATAAATCCTTTGTCCGAAAGTTCTTGTAATTGATTTGATAGCTCTTGCATCTCTGAAGGTGCTAGCCGGTATGGTGCGCGGGCAACTGGCGCCGCTCCTGGTATTAAATCAATTCTGAATTCTATTTGACGATTTGGTGGTAGTCCGGGTAAATCTTCCGGAAAGACTTCAGGAAACTCACGGGCAATAGGAACATCTTCGAGACGTTTTTCATCGGATTTCTTTTCGGTTACGTGGGCTAGAAAAGCATAACATCCTTTCTCAATGTACTTCATGGTTTTGATACATGAGATGATGTTTATTCGAGTTCCACTTTGATCACCACGAATGATCAAAGTTTCATTGTCACATGGAATGTGCACAACTCTTTCACCACAAATGATGTTAGCTTGATGTTTAGACAACCGATCCATGCCAATAACAACATCAAAACTTCCGAGTTCGATTGGCATAAGATTGATGTTAAAGGGGTGGTCTAAGAGATTAAGGGTACAATTTGGGATTACGGTATTGGTATTCACTAAGTCACCGGTAGCTAGTTCAATACTATAACTAGTGGTTAAAGTAATTGATGGAATATCAAGTAAAGGCGCAATTCTAGTAGATATAAAGCTCATATCAGCACCAGAATCGAATAAGACTTTAACAGGAATGTTATTTAGTAAGAACGTACCGGTAACCACGTTCGGGTCTTGGTGTGGTTCTCCATTTCCCATGACATAGGCTTTACCACGAGCACCTCCGCCTTGGGGTCCTTGGTTTTGAGGACAGTTGTTCTTGTAGTGTCCCTTTTCACCACACCCAAAACATGTAACTATGGGCTGTGTGTTAGCCCCAGTAGCTACACCCTTGCCTCTACAATCCTTGGCAAGATGTCCGGGCTTTTGACACTTGTTGCACTTGGCCGGGCAGGGACCTTCATGATGGTAGTTGCACTTGGTACACTGTGGTAGAGTACCAACGTATTTACCACCGGCTGGTGCAGCAACATAAGCCGTCGCGGCTTCTTGTCTTTTGTTCTGCTGATTGTGATGGTTGTTGTTTCGGGTTTGGTTGTTGTTGTTATTGTTACTTCCACGGTTACCATCCCATGGTCGCTTGTTGTTGTTGTTCTTGTTGTTGTTGTTGTTACGGTAGTTGGAGTTGTTGGTGTTGTTGGTATTGTTGGCGTTGTTGGTGTTGTTGGTGTTGTTGGTGTTGTTTTGCTTTCGGGTTTCTGTCATACGTACCACCTGATCCATGAGGCTGCGAGACATCCGCATAGCTTCATCAAGTTCCTTGGGATTTGCTGAAGTTACATTCCCTTGTATACTTGATGGAAGTCCCCAGATATACCTTTCCAACAATTTCTCTTTGGTGGAAACCATTGTTGGACAAAGTATCCTCAATTCTTGGAATCGACGGTTATAGGTTATGATATCATTTCCCCTAACCGCATGATCCCAGAACTCCACCTCTAACTTCTGAATTTCACTGCGAGGGCAGTACTCTTTGATCATCATTTGCTTCAAATTAGCCCAAGTAATCTTATAAGCATTTTCAATGCTCATTGGTTGAGCTATTGAATTCCACCATGATAATGCCTCATTCAACAGAGTACTCGTGGCATACTGAACTTTATCACTCTCAGTACATTTACTGACCAAAAATACCGACTCCGCTTTTTTAAACCAGCGGGTCAAACCTACAGCTCCTTCAGTACCCTTTAATTTTATGGGTTCGCATTTCAAATAGGAAATGAATGAGCAACCCTTTGGTACTGAAGCAACATTTGTCACCGGAGGGGTAGTTGAGTTTGGTCCTCCAAGGTTAAGGCTGGCAATTCGGGCAGCTTCTGCAGCTATAGCAGCTTCCGCAGCAGTGGCGGCTTCAGCAGCTGCTGCAGCATCAGCAGCTGTAGCATCTGCAGCACCAGCAGCTGTGGCGGCTTCGGCAGCTGCTGCAGCTATGGCTGCTCGTTCCGTGGTGAGTATTGCATTGACAATGTCCTTAACTAGCTTGCGAATGGCAGCTTGAGTCATTGCTGGTGGTGTCTTCTTCTTTGGCGCCATGATTCTATTGTTCAAAAGATACGTTGTAATTAGAGAGTTGTGAGATGAGCTCAATTTTTGTTAAGAATGAAAGGATAATAATGTTGAAACTTAAAAGCATAACACATGATAGTATATATAAAACAAAAGTTTTATTCATATAACGTTGATTGATTTACAAAATCGAAACCTATTACAAGTTCCTTCAAAACTTACTAACTGATACTTTCAGTTAGTAATTACAACGTTGTACTAAAGATAACTAGTACGATAACACTAGTCTAACGTCGGTTAGGAGGTTGTTGTAGTCCGGATGGATTATTATTTCCGTGTTTTGCTAACACATCCACACTTTCATTGGGACGGTATTCTTTGACATCCTTTTGGTATAGCCTTTGTTGTATGGCACTCATTTGAGTTTGCATTCCACACAAATCATTCTTAAGTTGATACCTGTCAAAGTTTGCAACATCTAACCGGATTTCGGCGGTATTTAGGCGGTTAAGTAGTTTGTGAATTTGTACCGCATCTTGTTCTTGGGCCCTCTCAATCAATGTGAGTCTATCCTTGACGTTATCCAAGCCATTCAAAGGATTTAAGACTATTTCCCCAACATGAGTCGAGTCACTCTTCACGTAGCTCATGTCAAGCTTAAACCAATATAGGTCGTCTCGAGCATTCATGGCATCCATTTTGGCAGAATTTACCTTGGATATATAGTCGTTCATTTGACTTGCCATACTTTGAACTTTGAGTTGGGTTAGGTTAAGGGCTTGTTTAAAGAGTAGATTTCGTATTGAGCAGAGTTCACGAACATATGAGTAGATGTAGATGTTCTGCCGACTTGGTAAGTAGACTTCGGAACTTGAGCTGGAGTGGTACGATTAGATTCGGATGAAATTGGTGAAACAGGAGATGGAGATGTTAATGGTGATAGATGTGGTACCACTATTTGTTCCTCCGCTTCCTCATCGATGCCTTCGATGTCAATATCCATTTCAGGATCTTCTTCGTAATCATCGATGTTTATGTCCATATCCATTTCAGGATCTTCATCTGAATCTACATCTAGATCCTCGTAAGGTTCTTCCTCGTCGTCGTAGTCAATTGGTTCAAAGTAAGGATCATCGGGTCCGGGAAGAATTGGTAAATACTCGGGCATAGCAGGAAGATGATCGGGAGATGGAGGTGCGGACATGATGTCTACAATTAGTATATCGATGTCAAAATAAATCAAATATTTATGGAAAATGCTCAAACTATGGCAATGTGCATATAACAATATACAAATATGTTCATGTTGCATAACATGTGTAATAAGTCCATAATTTTCTGGAGGATGGAAGGCACGAAGAGCGGAAGGCTATAAAAATGTTTTTGCTTGTAATTTTAGTTATAGTTTAGGTCTCACTTAGACCCGTTTCTCTATAACCATGGCTCTGGTACCAATCTGTAACACCCCCAATTCATGATGCAGCGGAATTCAACTTGGGTGTTACTCGACGGTACAACAGTCATAATAATAGAAAACGATCTCTAACCGAGTTGTATTAAAAGAGTTGTCATTCATATTTATTCAAATATATCAGAGTTTACATAGTAAGGTCCCAAAAAGGTTCCATGTTTCAAAATACATCAATATAAAGTCTTTGATGTTTTTATCGAATGACATAATAGTTTATAGCCTTCTTCCTTCGGTACGTGCCCTTCCGCTCCATTCTTGATTATCATGGACCTGAAATACATGCTTAAGAGGTCAACACAAAGGTTGAGTGAAATTCATAGAGTTTTTTTAACGGTTGAACACAATATGTTGGTAGTAAGAGTTAATTAGACTCATACTTATGTTAGAAAACAAAACAGTTATTATTATATACTAAGCTCATGCAACCAATACGTTAACGGGTACCAATATCAATCGGCGGTTTTGTTGCCCCGGTAAGTACTTTGCCGTCATACTTAATGTTCAAATATAGTGCATTCGTTTGAACTAATCTGCTCAAACAAATGGGATTCGTCAATCCCAATAGGCCTATTCACAATACTCGCGCTCACTAATTCTAGTGATTAAATGGTTCATGACAGGGGCCTAGGATTGGCAAGGTAGGTACTTAGTAATAATAAAACAATCAGGCAGCATACAGTTTCAAAGCATTGTGTCCAGTTTAAAAGTAGCATGTATTCCACCCAAGGGTTTGTAAAACATTGAAGTAATGTAAAGTGGGGCTATGAACTCACCTTAAGTAAGATAGCAAGTAATGAAGGTAGTGGTTGGATCGTGTCAGTTTCTACGAGCAACCTATAATAGAATATTGCGACTTAGGATCGGAGTGAAGAATATGAATAAGTGCCTATATATATATATCTTGCATCTAGTCCATGATGTGGTATGATGTATATTGTAGGTCTTTGAAAGAAAAGATTCATGAAACATGTATGTTTTATATATCGTTTACTACCGTTCGGGCCGACATAATTCAGAAGTCATGTTAGTAAGCGTTCGAGGAGCCAGGACACTTTAATTCATAAATCCACAACTTATCTCGACGGCTTACATAATGAACTCCTCACATGAGGCTCCCTACTATTGTAGTAGTTGATAAAATATATAGATATAAGTTTTGATCCGAAAAGTTACATGTCCGATATTTGAGTAAACTTAGGAAAGTTTACATGAAGATTGTTATTAGGGGAAGTTTCATAAGTTTTATATGACCATTTTCTCTTTGTAATATCTCATGGTTCCTTTTTAAGTGAAGTAGATCCAAATTGCTTGTTCAAGTTATCGCCTAATTCCTTGTTTCATGTTTACGCCTAAGTAAGCTTACATGGTCATTTCGTCATGGCCTTGCCATGACCTTTAGTCCTTGGTCCATGGTCATTAGACTCAACCTTGGCTCTAGCCATGGTTGTGGTCTTGATTATAGGTCATAAGACCTCTTGTTCCTTTTAAAGTATAACCACAATATAGTGACTTATATATATGTAAATAGCTGTTAAGAAACTGAGAAATATCTCACTCGTTATTGATTTTCTGGAGGCGTGCTCCTGAGTTTTTGAAGAAAACGTGATTCCGGACAACTTTCGTGCTTTAACTTTTTCATGAAACGAACCAGAAATGTCTCTTTTTGCGTGTTTATAGTTTCTATAACAGAAACATTTTAGGCAGTTTTGCCGCAATTCTTTTGTAACTTCAAATGGGCATAACTTTTGACTTGTATACTCTTTTTAGGTGGTTCAAGTTGCTACGGTTTCCTTTTTAGGACCTCTACTACAATATTTAATAATCCAATATCATATTTTTACCATTTTGATCAGGTCTTACCAAGAAAGTTACTAGTTTACTTGTTTTTGTAATTTATCTTAACAATCAATTACAACAACATGTTTTATTCATACAAGACATAATATAGCAAGAATAATATGTAAGAATAATATGTAATTAACATGAGCATGATCATTTAACAAGAAGCATGTTAGGTTTGGCTTACAACTTTTGGCTTTCAAAGATGAAAGGAAGTTAACATGTAAGGATAGGACTTTGATAGACTTGCTTCAACCCACTTCACTTCATGCAATCTTTCTACCCTTGTAATCTTGAAAGATGGATGATGAAGGTTGAGGTGACTTGAGTGGATTCAAACTCAAGAGAAATCACCAAAGTATATTAGGGTTTGGAAGTGTTTGATGAATGATAACCTAACTAGAGTTTCTATCTTGAAGAAGCACTTGATCCTTTCTAGAAATTAGAAGGAAATAACTAAGTGGAGTGGTTTTGGTGTTGGTGATGGACGGCACAAAGGGGGGAGGGGGGGGGGGGGGGGCTTTTATAGTTCTTTGAGGAGGTTACAAAATTGACTTTGTCAAAGGCTTTCATGACAAGTTTAACACATGTATCTCATCCAAGTAACTTAGCACAAGATCAAGCCACACCATGGGGTGACTCCCCCCTATTGGCGGTTTCACAAGGCTAGGGGGAATGAGTTGGCTTGGCTTGGAATTATCCTAAGTTATTTGGATGAAACTTGACTCCGGGAAATGCCAACCGTAAATGATTAGGCCTCAAAACGTAAAACCGGGTGTCGTAAAATTATGGAACTTCAAAGTATTGTTAAACATATCCATATGTTCCATAATAAAATATAAAATGAGTGATAGGTTCCATTTGGGTGGTAAAACCCTGCTAAAACTGGAAACACGGGTCTAAAAAGCGTAATACGTAAAATGTACGAATATTGCGTAAAATTGAGAAAAGTAAAATGTTACTTTTCGAATAGGATATAAATGAATTAAAATGACTTATAATGTCTAGACTGGGCTCAGTCCAGTGTCGGTTGGTATTAAATGTCTTTTAGACATCAAACCGTAAGCCTAAAAATCACGAAATGACTTATAAAATCAAGGAATGATTTTTGGTCAAAGGAGGAGGAAAAATATGTTGACTTATTCTAATAAGTTGAAAACTCAAATCATCTTAGAAACGCGGTGCAGGTATAGGCTAAGGTTACGGCTGAGTAAAAACGCTTAAAACTGAAAATTCCAGTTTTTCACGGCCGAGGTTTATTTTGGTCATATTTTTCTCAGTCATGATTTATTCTCAAATAAATCATGAGTGTGTCAAACATTTTTCTGATGTGGGGTCACCTGACGGGGTCGAATTTCGTTGTGCGTAGAATTTCTGAATGATGTTTTACCCTAAAACGTGTAATTCCTTAATAACTTTCACGAAAATGATCTGACGAATGTCAAACATTTATTTTGCCATGGAAATGATTTATCACTCGAGAATATGAAATAAAAATCAACTTTCGGGAGAATTTCGGGAAAAATGAATAGTAAAAGTGGATAGTAAATTTTCCGGGAATAGTAATTAACCTGAAATTGCGAATTGTTACAGATCATATCACATGAATCATAACAAAAGGATCATATCAAATGGATCATAACAAAAGTATCATATCAATGGTTCGAATCCAAGGGTCATAACGAATAGATCATATCAATGGTTCAAGTCAAAAGGTCATAACAAATGGATCATAAACAAAGGTTCAAATCATAGTAAATGAATCGAGGTCAATAAATACTTATCATGAGAAATGAACAATTAAACACACGAACCAACCGATAACGATGTAAAGAGAAGTGGTGTCCAGAATATATGTACCAATACGAAATGCGAATGAAATAATGTCTAAAAGTAAGACTGAGTATCCGTACCAATACGAAATGCAAATGAAATAATGTCTAAAAGTAAGACTCAATATCCGTACCTTAATTCAATTAAACGGAAAGCAAACGAATCAATGGACGTTACATTTTCTTCAACGAATCTACACGGATTTGGGTTTATAACATATTTAGTAAGTTTCTACATTAGTCAACTTAGGGTTTAAAAACATATTAAATGTCATTAGGTTTAGGGTTTTAAATACATTCAATGTCATTAAGTTTATTTAACCAAAACTTACCAATTATTATTATGTCCAAATAATATAGATCACGTTAGTCCGATATTTTAATAACCGAAAATATTTATTATGTATTAACTAAGTAAATTTAACTAACAAAACAAAACTCATTTTTATACACGCTCTAGTTACAACGAGTCTGTACATGAAAATATTTTTTTATGTCGCGTTGGAGTTATAATTGACATGAGAATATAGTGTAATATGAATACTTTTATATATGAAACAAAATCACCTTATGTAACCATATATATAAGAGTTATTTATATATTTTAACATGACATGGTACAGTATTTCGAAACGAAAACGAATTTGGTGACATATGTATTTTACGTGGCATGCATTCTTATACTTGACATTAAACTAATATATATGTGATTTTATGTATACGATTAATAAACTCACACAATGCTTAACAGATTTAGTTATAATCGAATATAAGAAAAAAATATAAAGATGGAATACCTTATGGATACAAACGAGTGGAAAGAAACACAATTATAATTTGCCAAGACATTATTCAATTAGTAGCAATAGAGAGATGATTATTCTTTATTGTTGTGATGTTGTTGTTGTCGTATGGAGGAAACAAAGAAACACCAGGTTTGAATATATACTCAACCAAGATAGGAGCATGTAACATAATTTATTTAATGGGGTTTTAAGGATCATAAAGTGTCAGGAGTTACACATTGGCTTTAAAGTTATTAAAAAAAAGAGTTTCGGTTGTGGCACTTAAAGCAATCAATGGGCCGATTAATTGGGTCTTGTTAGCCAAATTAATGTAAGTTAAGTGAGTCAAGGGGCTTAAATAAGTTATTAAATTTTGGGTTAAGAAATCTTTAAATCTTGCATTTACAATGTAATCAAATATGTTCATGAATAATATACCTTGATTTAATTAATTTAGTTATCATAGCTTAGTCTTAATATAAAATAAATTATAGGGCATAGTTTGGAAAATAAAATTTCAAATTTATACGTAATTTTAGATTCTCGAATTTTAGGGTTTTACATGGGTAGTAAGAAAAAAAGGTTTCCTTTCATCATTTTAGTCATTGTGATTGCACTGACGTTGCTCATCATGTTATGTTGTGTGTATCTTTTGTGTAAGAAGAAGCGTAATAGTCAACCATCTCAGTCATCAGGTAGTGAACGGTTCATGAAAGTTTCATACAATCAACTTCTAAAGGCTACTGACGGCTTCTCTGTAGCAAATTTGATTGGACAGGGTGGGTTCAGCTCTGTCTATAGAGGGATCCTCGATTCCGATGATGGCAAATCTGTTGCAATCAAAGTTCTGCATCTTCAAAATCGAGGAGCTCAGAAGAGTTTTGTAGCAGAATGTGAAGCTTGGCGGAATATTCGACACCGTAATCTGTTGAAGATAATAACCTCATGTTCGAGTACTGATTTCCAAGACAATGATTTTAAAGCGCTGGTTTACGAGTTTATGCCCAATGGAAGTGTACACGATTGGCTTCATTCAAGTGCATATACATCGAAACTCAACCTTGTTCAAAGAATAAATATTCTTAGAGATGTTGTCACTGCAGTTGATTATCTTCACAATCGCTGCCGAACAATGATTGTTCACGGTGACTTGAAGCCAAGTAACATTCTGCTTGATGATGATATGGTGGCTCATGTTGGAGACTTTGGCTTAGCGTGACTACTTGGTACAGACTTAAACCAAAACAGCTCAACCGGGGTTAAAGGAACAATTGGTTATGCACCTCCAGGTAATTCCACTTCTATTCCATGATGCTTAAATTACAGGTTAAAGTTTGTAAATTAATTAATTGTTATTCATTTGTAGAGTATGGTATCGGGAGCGAGATGACAAGCTGTGGGGACGTCTACAGCGAGATGACTGGGAAAAGGCCGACAGATGACATGTTTAAGGAAGGTCTTAGCCTTCATAAATTTGCTTACATGGCATTACCAGATCATGTAGTCGATGTTATTGATAATGATGCAATTGAGTTGCAAAGTACAGAAGCGAATGCAAAGAAAGTGGAAGAATGTTTGGTTGCAACTATTAAGATTGGAGTATCGTGCTCTATGGATTCACCACAACAACGAATGAAAATAGAAATCGTTGTCTATGAGTTGCAGGGTATTCTCGATGTGCTTCAAAATATATAAGGTACTATGTTCTGCCTTTTTGTAAAATCTTATTTTACATGAGTTTGTTAAAAATCATCACTAAAACGGTTTTATTTTTCACCTCTTTCAGGCCTAAAGCTTGTATGGTGAAGTTGTGGGAAACTGCATCAAGGAGGAGTGCATGCCGTAGATAAATAAATGTTAAGTTGTTAAAGATGTTCGTAATTGTGGTTTAATTTTCTTGTTGCATAAGTGTACGAGACATAAGAGTACGTTTACATTCTTGGTGGGTATCATATCTATGAAGCATGTTTGTATATGTGGTTTAATTTTCATCAATCCAATTTGTGGTATTGAATTCTACTTAAGTTCTACTTGGTGTTCGATTCCTTAAAGAACAACCTAATGTTATTCGTGTTCTTTGACTTTCAATTTCATAAATTTTACTTTTTTATGAATATCTTAATGAGAAAGCTCAAGGATTCCCCCTCTTCTGGTTTCGAGCAGTGTATGGTTCAATTTTATAGAAAGTTAACCTCATGTTTGGTAAACTGTATTATTACTGCAAGTATACTGTATTAAAAATGTGTCAATAATTACCAAAGTGTATTTCTGATACCCAAATCAGCTAGAATATTTTGATACTTTTCGTATTCCTTATACAGTTGGTACAACTCTATTTTCATCGAAGAAGTGTTTGGATAAGCAAGCCCAAACAGCCCTTTAGCAGTTAATGTGCAGCTTTATGGTCATCATTGTTGTTTTAACCATATTTCTAGAAATACAAGCGTTTAGCTTTTCAATGTTGTCTCTCCTATTTGAAACGATAATGAACGGAGACTTTAGCTTTTACGTCAGTCTATGCTGTATACTTACAATAGCTATTATGTTACCAAACACTTTTAAAAAACGAACAGCTACTGCTAATAACTGTTTATAAATGGTACTACAACTACCTCTAGTTTTGCAAACAATAGCCTCAGAGTTTATTAGTAGTTTTGAAAAATTAGGCTTGAGGCATGCTTCTTAGATAACACATAACCTGTTTTGAAATGCAGTCCCAAACACTTCTGGAACTTGTTAACAATGAAAGAGGATTCTCACTAGGTAAAGCCGGCCCCTTTACCACCACGGGTCTATCATAGTTATATGTGTTTTTTGTTATATGTGGATCATCATCATAGGTACTGCTGCTTTCGGTCCTTATTGGGGGACTATTTAGTCTGGGGTAATTCATACAATGGAATATATTCTCTGTGAAATGGATATTAAATAATTGACAGGGTATTAAAAGGAAGGTATCAAGTTGTCTTATGTGATAACTTATTTTTGATTGATTGGCGAACAAAGAACAAAACAGCTTGTGTCCTTATTGGGTCCTTATTGGTGGGCTAATGAGTGTTTGTTTAACGTTACCTCTTAAATTAAAGTTAATAAAGCAATATAATTATAGTCTCCACTCCCAAGTTTTCTCAACAAAGAAACGCAATAAATTGAGTTAATACATTGATGAGTTATCTTGTAAAGTATTTCATTGAGACATTTTATCAAACGGCTATGTGCATATTACAACTGACTTGTTTGAACATATGCAAATGAACTCGAATGCATGTCTTTTGAACTGCAAACATTACCCATATTGAAACATGGTTAAAAATGCGAGCAAGAGAAGATTTCTAATAACATCAGTAACTAAAAGCTAAGTTTCTTTCATTGTTTAAATTCATACAGTGAAAGAGCTGCTTTCATTTTTTCTACTGCTTCCAACAAGTGCCAACTTCTGCCTAGGAGAGTTGGTCAGGAGCTGTTACTACATGCGAGAGGTCTCAGGTTCGAGCCTCTCCTTGGAGGGTTTTCTCCTGGCATCTATGGTGGTTTTGCCCTATAGATGCCTCGATTCTAGGCTGAGTACTATGGAATCGAATCACTGACTATAGTATTGTATTAACTCGCCGTTAAAAAAAAAAAAAAAAAAAAAAAAAACTACTTTCCAGCAAGTTACAGTATATTTGTTTGTAAGCTGGAATATATGAATGTGCTCGTAATATAAAATGCAACATTTTTAAGGTTAAATATGATAATTGCTATAAGATGGAATATATGAATGTGCTCCACTGCTCCTAACTATAAAATGCAGCATTTTTAAGGTTAAATATAATAATTGTCTCCTAAAAGTAGTTTGGTACATCTTGGACCATTATTCCTTAAATTATATTATAGGTGATGCTATTTGTTGAGTCAGAGTACAATGAACATATATTGTCAGTAAAATGGAATATATTGTTTGTAAAATGGAATATATTAAATATTTTGATGGTACGTACAAAAGGAAGGTGTCAAGTTGCCTCCATCTTGTACTAAAACTTTCGTTAAGTTCGAAGCTGTAAAAGATACCTGTATGAACCACAAAATATAATATAATGAAGGAATATATGATAGCCTTAGATACTAAAACTTTCGTTATTATAATGTATTCAGTTTATTAGTTAATACAAGACGAATACCCACAGTAAGCACAAAACGGCCCGGATTAAAACACACAATAAGTTTAATATAACTAGTCGATGGAATTCCACATGGGTTTTGTATTCTAAATGCTCTATGAGGAAAGTACCCATAAGGCAAAGAATAAATAGGCGAATAATTGAATTGGAAATTGGCTTGCTCCACAAAACTTCCTGGTGATTTTGATTTTGTATCATCTTATTGTTTCAAGGCGGTGGGGGTGTTTGTTTAAGCTTATACTAACATAAGCCGTGTTTGGCTTATATAACATAAGCCACAATTTTGTGGCTTATTTTGACACTTACGGGATTATATAACATGTTCAATGTTATATAATCCCATAAGTGTCAAAATAAGCCACAAAATTGTGGCTTATGTTAATAAGTGATTCGTGTGAAAATCAAGTTATTTATATAGTATTACTCAAGAGATCCGCAAATAAATACGGATAACCCGAGGTCGTAGTTCGTGTGAAGGGTGAATGGAATTCTCAATTCCCAATTCGTGAAACATGTCGTAAAAGTGGTAAAAAGTGTTTTTGATGAGATTACACTAATGAATTAGTAAATGAAGCACAAATAATCACTTAAGCATGTTTTTCAAGTAAGGAAACTAAAAACGTAACGTAAGATCGAAAACGTAGCTTAAACGTAAATAAAACGTTAACGTACGAAATAAAACGCGAAGTGTAAGCTACACTACTCCTACGGACTTGAAAATAATTTTGAAAAGTTAAAAATGATAAAAGAAAATTTTAAGAAAAAGAAAGATATTTTTTTGACTTTTAAATTATTTTTTTATGAATTAAAAACTATTTAACTAATTAAAAATTAAAAGAAAATGCAAATAAGGTGAGAATAATTAAAAAATAAATTTTGAAAATTATAAAATAACTAAAAAGTAATTTTAAAACTAAAAACTAACTTTTTTTTTTGCTTTTTGTGTAATTTTTGAGAATTAAAAACTATTAAATCTAATTAAAAATTCAAATTAAATTCAAAATTAATGGGAAAAATGCAAAATAATTTTCCAAAATTCTAAAATAAATAAAAATAATTTTTTAAAATATTTTTGGATTTTTCTTGGCTTTTTTCTGATTTTTTTGGATTTTTTGGTAATTAAAAAGTATTAAAAATTGAATAAAAATGAAAATAAAATAAGAAAAATAGCAAATAAAGTCAGAAAAATATGAAAAATTCAGAGAAAATCTAAATTAAAGTTTTAAACTTGAGAAAAATTTGAAAAGTGAAAAATAAGCACGGGAACTGCTTATTAGCATGAAACTGCTTATGTATAAGTGTTTATTATTAAGCACTATGACCAAATTTTGACCCAAACTTAAAAGAGATGTTATTTAGACTCAAATTAGCTCAAATGAACATAACTTAGATCAAAAGAAACACAAAAAAAAAAAGATAATGGAGCAAACAGATTCAATAAGCAATAAGAAATAAGCAATGAGCCAAGCAGAATAAGCAATTTGTTCCAACTCAGAGAAATAAGGAACTATGGGCACAAATGAACTATTAAGAACCACAAAACACAGATTTGAACTACTTAAGTCCACTAGCAGGCTTATGCTTAAAAACATAATCTGACTTGAACTACACTACTTGATAAGCACAATAAGTAGTGCAAATAAGCTGATAAGGCTGAGCTTATGGGGACAAAGCCTTACTTGAACTACTAAGATGCCAAATACACTGGAAAGTCACACTTACAAACTGATTCGTCTACTGAAAATAACCTGAGATCAGATGCAATTAAAACAGATTTAATCCAAACTTGACTTTTTCAATTGTAACTAAGTTTGACTTAAGTGGAATTCTAAGCTATAAATCTGATCCTAAATGAAGTATATAGCTGATTTCTAACTAGATTACCCTAAATCTACCCTAGGTCTATCACTAAGTTAAAGTACTGATGCGACAGAATTCATGTGATCATGCAATTTGAGAATCCAAATGATTTTGACTTTCAATGTTTATTTGACTGATTTTTTACTTAGATAACTAGTATTACCTTAGATCCAACCACTAATGCAGCAACCTAACCAATTAAACCACAAGAACAACTAAGAACCAACAGATCCAAACACCCCCTTACAAAGCAGGTTACACTAAGTTTCTGAGTTCAGGGCTTAATGTACTACAACTAATGCTCCAATTATAGTCCTAAAAGCTAATAGATGCAATGAAAATGAACCAAAGCAACAGAAACACAGATTCCAACACAAACACAAGCATAACACAGATCTGTTATGAGAGACAGGATATGAAACAGATAACAAACAAATCAAACAGAAAATTAAGTCAATACTCAACTAAACTATAATGCAAATATCAAATAAAAAACATGACTAAAAAATTACTTCAAAACTAAACTAATATTACTAAGAGTATGCAGTTATAAAAAAAATTAAAAACTTACAAGTTCAAACCCCCTCAGCTCAAACAGAGGGGGA
Organism: Artemisia argyi; assembly: GCA_030686995.1. Lineage (NCBI taxonomy): Eukaryota > Viridiplantae > Streptophyta > Magnoliopsida > Asterales > Asteraceae > Artemisia > Artemisia argyi. The sequence goes on along the minus strand of CM060683.1, from coordinate 198,247,295 downwards.
TCACTCAGCTAGCCTGTCTTTGTGACAGGCCAAATGCTCCTTTCGGCTGCCAAAACTCCAATAAGCTAAGCTTATGTCAATAAGCTCAAATGTTGACCAATGTTGACTTTTTGTGACTTTGGAATTAAACACAGAACAATCTTTCAAATGGATTAGAAAGTTTATATAAGCTTATTGAAGCTTAATTCAATCAAATGAAAACATATTTTTGGTTTTTTTTATTGATTTTCCGAATTTTTTTATTTTTTGGATTTTTTTTTCAATTTGAGTAAAAACAGAAACAGAGAATTAAATGAAATGATAAACAAACTGAATTTATAGATTTAAACTAAATAAAGTAATTAACTGAAATTTAAATAAGAAGACAATAAAATGAAATTAAAAGTAAATTTTATTAAAACTAAAAGCTGAGTACAAATGCTTAAATTTGAAATTACAATAATGAAAACAGAAAATTACATAAAACTTAATCTAAAATCCTACACATTACATCTGTGACATGAGGAGGCCTTTTATACTAGAGGCAGGGAGTCCTTGTGAAGGTTCTAGCAATCCACTTCATCAATCCACACCACTCTTGTGTTTCTTTGATGTAATTATGTCCCTTGGATTAACCGTGTGTTCCATCATGTGATATCAGCCCTTGGATCATTATACCTCAATCATTATACACGGAATTGCACGTGGATCACTGACATGGCAGGTCTGCCATGTCAGAATTCTTCTAGAAACCATTGTACAATACCCAATCTACCCTTAATTTCTGTTAATTTGAATTTACTTGTGGTGAACAATAATCTAGGGTTCATTATCCTGGGTAAAAATAAAAAGGGAGGCGGGAGTGTGTTTGGGATTGTTTTTATTATTTGGAGCGTTGACTAGGTGTTTGACCAGGGTAAAAATGGGTGGATCGGGTCTTAATTAGTTTAGGTGTTGGGCTTGTATTGTTGAGGGCTAGTATTTTAGGATTTGGATTTATCATTTAGATTAGGTACGTTTGTTATTTTTAGTTTAGGATTTTAGGATTAAAATTCACAAGGACCATTATTGTAAAACCTGAAAATCTAGGGTCCAAATCTGTAAATCTTCAAAAGTATAATCCAAGGGCCTCTTTTGTAAATCTTTGATTTATGAAGGATCATAATTGACTTTTTCTTCAAGAATTTTTTTCAGGGACTGTTTTTGTAATTTCTAGAAAATGCAGGGACTTAAGTTGCCAAACTTTCAAAACTTTGCCCAGGGGCCAATCTTGGCATTATATGAATTCCTGAGGAATTCTTTAGATAATTTGAGCTTTCTTTTGTCATTTTGCTTCCCCGGCTCCGGCTTTTGACCTTTTTCCATTCTCGTGCTCGTTTTTATCGGTTTTGGCTTTGTTTTTGTTCATTTTTCACATATCCGTACCTGCACATACATAAATACAAAGACACACATTCTTGATGTGCGTTTTATTAGTACAAGTTTTAAAATTTATAAACACGAATTATCCGATTATTATTTAGCACATACGAGCAAGTATACTCGTCCGATGTAATAAAGGTGGGTAAGTCGAGATCGTCCCAAGGGATTTGGTTGTTTTAGTAATAAGAAAAACGTTTGTAAAATATGGGTTGTCAATCCAAATTTATGTAAAATAAAGCTTTAAAAGAAACTCAATAAAAACTAATATATACTTGTGTATAATTCCTTGATTGGTAATTAGGAGTATTGTAACAATTTGAGTACAAAGTTTGGTGTAAAACTTGTTATGATGCGCAACTAAAAATGAGTATTTATACAATCTATGAGGTATGTCATGTTTTCACTACCACTAAGAATTCTATCACCTAAATGACTCCTTTTGGACATATCAAATTAGTATGACAATTCTATAATCACATGGTTGTTTAGAAAATCAATTCTTTTCTTATGAATTTCTAGGAATCCTTTTGGTCCTTTTTCGTGATGAAATCGTCTCAAATCTATTTTAACAAGTAAATAAGATGGTTGTCAAGCATCCTATTCCATACTAATTTGGTTCATTAATATTATGGAATAAAAACAAGTTGAAATTCCTTTCGAACCTATTTTTCAAGAGATTGTTTTTACCGACAAATTAAGCAAGAAAATATTTTATTTCAACAAACTCATAAAATAGATATGTTCTCATGCATCACCTTTTCATAAAATAATACTCCATTAACCAATCACATCATATACACAAGTATATCACAAATTACTCCATAGCAATCATATTAAAACACAAGTAAATAAAAAAAACTTTCATAAAACTTAAAGTAACAATTGTTCATTATAAGTATCAAGGTGTACCTAGTCTTGATAATTACAATGAATAAACTTGTGGAACTTTAGCAACCACACTCCTCCAATTGCTCACTAACGTAAGTAAACAACTCCACACTCGAACCAATGCTTGAGACTCTAACTCAACACGTTCTGGACATTTTTACAACACTTAGTAAACTTTTAGGCAATATAAGATAAACTAACAAGATTTGGTGTAATACTAAGTTAGATAATGGTGGTACCAGTAACTCTAGACCCTAAGTAGTCATTATATAGCATAATGACACTTATCATTCACGTAAAAATGTCCATCTTTAGTTAATAAGTAGAAATGATCAGCCACAAATGATTATGGGGAGTAAATTCGCCAATAAATGAAAAACTTGTAACTTCAGTCAACCCCATCCGATCGGTTTCTCACCATCCGATCGGATGGTCAATCTTTGGCACATTTCCAGCCGAATCGGTTGCGAGTTGCAACCGATCGGTTGGAATCTGTCTGAACCATATTTCTATGTCTTTTCTTTGTCGTTTTACGTTGCATGCATTATTTTTCTTCGTGGCATGACTTTGTCCATTAGAACTTGAAATTTTCTTGATAATTTCGTGTAGAAAACTTGTCTTTATCAAATCCTTTTGTCAATGCAACGTTTCTTTCTTCCTTGATCTTCTTGAAACTCTCCAAAAATGCATGTCCACTTCATTTCTTCATCTTTTAATCATTTTTACCTGCTTTTGGCTATATTTGCATGTATACACACTTTTTCCACGATTAAGTAACAAATATATACAAATATGACCAATTTCCACTCATAAAACAAACAATAACGCGACTAAAAACATGTTAATTTTGAGTGTTATCAAATCCCCCACACTTGAGCTTTGCTCGCCCTCGAGCAAGTCTTAATCAAAAAGAAAATTGAATTCAATGGCAATAGTGCAAATATCTTATTTGAACTCAATCAAGTAAATAAAGAGCTTGATAACAATTCTAAACACCTCACCAAGATAATTTGAAATTCACTCATCACTCAATATGTGTAATGATTAATAGATCACTCATTGCACAGTCATGATTTATGTTTCTTACCATAGGCTTGTACAAGTATCAAAACAATAGAATAATTCATCAAAGAGGTCTTTTATTCGGGTTATAATGTTTAGGTTAAGGGTTTTATAAACTTTTGTGCAAAATAATTACACTAAGTCAAAAAGTTAAGGATAAGGCATGAGAATATTTATGAAATTGGTTTTAACGGAAAATAAAATCAAAGTCTAAGTCCCAAAGTTGCTAATCTCAAATAATCCACAAACCCAAAAATGATAATAGTTACAATCTTTCTCCTCTTCGAACTTTCACATGTTGATACATCAATTCACCATAGAAATATTCTTCAAACTTAGCACATCGGCTAACAACACATCTCATGACTTTCTTTATTCATAATAATATAGCACATTGGCTATATTTGTCACCTTATAGTTGCGATGACTTTTTCTTTTTTTTTTTTCTTTTTTTTTCTTTTTTTTTTTAAAAATAAGATCTCCCCCACACTTCGCATAAGCATAAACCACAAAAAATACAAATAAGAAGGTGCACTCTTTGTCTTGTTAGAATGGCACACACATGAATTGTGAAGTGTGGCTAACTAATAATCATCAAAAACAATCCAACATACCAAGCAACTAGCAACCCACCATTTAGACTTTGACAAGGGTAAGGCTATGGTTTAAAGTGTAAAATATTTTTGTATTTTTATGGATTTAACTAAATGAAAAGGATGGCTCAAAGGGTGTAACTAGGGGTATCTAGCGCTAAAGATGAATGCTAACAAATTGGTTCCAAATACGAGGGTAACTAACCAATGTGGTTAGCAAAAATTATTTTGTAAACGGATAGCCATTTGGTTTTATTCCTAAGTTTGCCTCTTATCATATGAATATATCCTTACCATTCGAAAATGATTTTAACCGTAATGCATAACAAGTACAAGTTCTAGAATTAACACAACCATCGGCACACTCATCGTGAAATATATAAATAGTGTAAGAAACACTATTCTCATATAAAAAACTAATCCTCACAATTTTAAAGTAATAAGGGTATAAAATTGTGCTAGCAAATGTTATCAATTCCGAGACGAATTGCTCTTTAAAACTTGAATTTATTCTCCAAAAAATATCATTATTATTTACCATGAAATTAACCTTATTTTAACTAAACTATGAAGGGCGAACTACTACTAGTTACTAAAGTTCACGACTCTAAAAACGAAAATTTAAAAATTAAAACAAATTAAAAATTATGCAATTTTTCTATTTTCTTCCTTCCCCCACACTTAAGTTTTGCATTGTCCTCAATGTAATAAAAATAACTTCAAAGTAAAGGAAATGGAAAAATTTAGAAAATACCGGAGTTAAATATGCAACATGCATATTTGATCATAATAAGCAAATGAGTTTTACCGACTCCAAACGTTGATCAACTATATGCTTCCGTAATAAAACTCCTGCAAGAAAACTGCAAAATATACGAAACAACCAAAACAAACAAACAAATATATATATATATATATATATATATATATATATATATATATATATATATATATATATATATATATTCTAAACCAAATAAATAGAAAATTAAGTTACATTATAAATCCTACGAGAAATAGTTAAAGATAATAGAAATAGAAATTGTTCGACACATAATTGTTTTTAAAAACCAACCATAATCCATGTGATCGAACGTCACCATCAATAACTCACATCGGAACGAATGAACTCGTCCTCGCTTTCCTCTTCATCCTCATCTTCAACATCAACATCTTCTTCATCGTC